>CM060337.1:7694412-7731712 GCA_030674155.1 Stramonita haemastoma | reverse complement strand
AAATACAAAATGGACTTTTGACATCCATTCCTCCCTCCCAACCATCTCTCTCTCTCTCTCTCTCTCTCTCTCTCTCTCTCCTCTCTCTCTCTCTCTCTCTCTCTCTCTCTCTCTTTCTTTCATATGGTAAAGGGGGGGGGGGGGGGGGGGGGTAAGACTGATTTTGGCTCTTGCCTCTTTTTTCATCTAGATCTAGCTCTCTCTCCAACTCAAAATGTGGAAATACAAATTTGACTTTGACTCTCTCTCTCTCCTTTCCTCCCATCCCCCTCTCTTTCTCCTTCCCCCCTCTCTCTCTTGTATACAAACAGTGCATCTCCTCCACATCTGAATGTACCACAATCTTCCCCACCCTTTCTCTCTCTCTCTCTCTCTCTCTCCCCCCCCCCCCCCCCTCTCTCTCTCTTTCTCTTTCCTGTGTAAGAAAATCATTTTACAGACCAGCTGCAATACATAAGGTGTATATTAAATCCTGTCTGCTGACATACCATCCTGTTTGTTTTGTTTCTCATTCTTGAAAAATAGCAGAAATCAGAGTACTAACGGTATTATGAGCAAATACTACTTACTACTTGTCCCCTTTTTTATGAAGAGAAAAGGGGGAGGGGGGCAAATGCTCCCTTTTTTTCATTTCAGGGGGCCCTTGGGCCCCCTTTTTTGAAATCCTAGAATCAACACTGAGACTATAAACTGAGAACACATCGTGCACATGCTGAATCCTGTGTTGCTTATCAGAAAAGTAAGTTATTGTGTGCGGTGGGCACATGACAAAAATCAGATGAAACCATAATTATGTTCAGATGAAACAATAATTCTCTTTCACCCTACAGTTGCTACTCTAACAAATCAAATAACTTGCCACTTTTCCAGATTTTTGCTGCGACCACGTTTCAGAAGAGAGCTCAAAATGATTCAAGTTAAACAAACAGCCAAACAAAGGCACAATAGCAAGAAAACTTAACTTTCAAATCGACGATTCACAACACACAAGTTGTTCAGTCAGACACAGGTAAAGATTCTTTCACAGTTATCAACTGTTACTGTGGTGGAACAAAAATTGATATGAACAAATGTCCACATAGACATCAACATGCCTGGAGTGGATGCAAGGCCAGCAAACCACAAAGCAAATGTTTATGTACACTTGCATTTAAGATGATGTGATGTGAACATTTATATATCTATTTTATATCAAGTTCTACTCAAGATATTGCCATGGAATTTGGCACAGTGGTAGAAAGCATCATTTTAAGCTATGATACAAAGTTTCAAAGGTTGAATATAATGTATAAAAAGTTTTATAATTTTGAAAAACAAAAACTGGGTCAAAATCATAAATGAAAAGGGCAGGTAACATCAATTGAAAATCAAACAACAAAAACTGTGGCCTCTATCACCAGTGCAGTGGACACTATTGTAATTTATTTATTTATTCTTTTATATCAAAGATAAAACAACATCCAGGAGACCCGCATCCAGTCCCCGTGGGCATGCAGTTTTGTGAATTTTATAATCTGTTCCCATGGGCACACATGGGACATCGATTTACAGCATCCGAAGGATGAAGTCTGTAGATCATCAGTTCTTTTAGTGTGTGTGTGCGTGCGTTTTGGTCTCCGTTTTATATGCTGGGCCCTGGTTCTTCATTATTAAGTCAAATGCGCTTTCTTTTTAGATGAAAATATTTTTTCGTACCTGAAGTAAATGAGGTTGATGTAGTTCAAGTGACTGATCAATTTTGACCATTTTCAATGCCAAGTTAAAATAAAGTTGAAATGAACTTGAAATTTTGCATAGGGTATGGTTGCACTCCACTGTAGGAAGCAGCAAAACAATGTTACAAAGGGGTCGAAAATAACTTATTTTGTGAATCAATTACAGTTTTTATAGGCTACCTTCTTATCAAAAAGAAAAAGATATAAACATTCTTTTAGACAAGTTTGGTGTATGTAATGTCCATTATTAGTTTAAGACACGTTATTTAGAGTCCGTTATGTTTTTCTTCTGTATTGAGGATTATGGAATAAGCACTAACATACTTTTTTACATCTAGTCCTCGTGTGTATGCCGTTTTGTAAATCTTGTCATCTGTTCCCATCGGCACACAACACACAATAGCCTACTGAGCAAGATGTTCTGAGTGCGTTCGCACATGGGGCTTCGGTTACTAGGCATAGTTTCATCCCCAAGGGAAAAATCCCATTGAATGGGGATAGAACTAGCTTACGTGTTTAAACGCGTTACGCCGCGTGTAGGTGTTCCGTCATGCCATGTATTTAGACGTTATCCAGTGTGCAAACATGTTAACCAGTGCCAATTATGCACTGTATCTGCACGTGTTCGGCATGCAATGATTTTAGGCCTGTAATTTAGAGTCTACAATACATGTATTTGGACGCGTTTATCTATATACATAATAAAATGTGTGTAGATGCAATGTTCCGTGTTTGTTATATTATTTGTAGACATGTTTTACAGTGTCTGTTATTTTCATTCTTTCAAATCGAGGATAATAGAATAAGCTCGTGTCCTTTTTTACATCAAACACCCGTGCTATGTAGTTTTGTATATCTTATCTGCTAACGCAAAATATTCCGCGTGCGCATCTGGGCCTGGTTTCCGCATGTCTAGCTCTTAGGTGCATTTTAGGGTTTTCGAAATTTACAATATTTACTCGTGTGCTTTTTCATTTAGTCCCTGCGTGAATTCAGTTTTGTAATTCTTGTCCGGGCACACAATGGCCTACTCTTACGAAAAGCAGGACACATTACAGTCTGCAAGATGTTGTGCGCGCGTTTGCACACAGGTTTATCATCTGTTCTTGCAGAGAGTAGGTGTAGATGTATTCCCAATGCACCTTGCATGCATTTCCTATGTCCATGTATCTACTGCCTGAATTCCAGTGTCCTGCTCATACATTATAGATCATGGTTCTTTGTTAGCTTAGTCCTCAGCTGGAGCCCCAAGGTTTAATAACGGCAGTACTGTACGTATTGTCAACACACACACCTCACAGGTAGCAGAATGTAGGAATCGTGTGTAAATAAGCATCCATATATTAAAGTTTATTATCTGTTTCTATGGAATCAAAAATGCCCTCTTTTAGGTGGAGTGGGTTGTTGGGGAGCTAGTACACAACATATTTTATGTATGCATTTCTTCACAGGGCCATCATTGTAATTGCGTACATTTAGATATTGATTTTCTCATCAATTTGGGAAGGGCAAGGCTAAGAAACAAACCCTAAACCTCTTTTGTTTGGCAGGTGAACTTGCCTCTTAATGGATGAATTACTCATTTCTACATTTGAAAATGCCTATATATGTAATGTTAACTGGGGCATCTTGGTGGTCAGTTTGAAATGTGGGTATGCCAATTTATTGTTGTTATCTGAATGTTATGTTTTTTTTTTCATTTAGTCTTATCTTTTAATCATACCTGTAGTAGATGCTAAGATAGTGTATTCCATATGGCTGTATACTAAATGTACTTGAAGGCTGTATCTAAATGTTATATTGTCAATACGCACTTTTCCTGTCAGTTTTGGTGTTTGTTTTTCTTAAGTCTCAAATAGAATATAAAAAAGGTCCAAATGCAGACACTTATTTTTGTATCCACAGTGTGACGTTTAATCCCCAATTTTGTTTCATGTTCATAGACCTATTATTTAGTGGTCTGAATCTTTATGTAGAAAATTGTATACTGAATCTTCATGTAGAAAATTGTTTACAAAAGGTTTAGTTATCCAATGCATTTTAGGTGTCATTACTTGGATATCTGTGATATTTTATGCATGTCAGTATGCGTGTAGTGGTAGGCGTACCTGCATTATCAATTTCTGCATTTACATGCATTTTGAACGATCGAATACATTTTAAACAATCGACCAAGATTTATTTAAATTTGCACACACTACTTCATGATAACACTTGCTTTCCATTCATTTAGGATGGCTGAATTTTAACCTGTATTCATTTGTACGCCTATTTCATATTTATACTTGATTTTTAAAAATATTTTTCTCAATATGTATTTTGGATGTCTGTATTTTAGAAGCCTGCATTCAGATGGTTGTATTTCAGAAGCCTGTATTCAGATGTAGATATTATGAATATCTGTACTCGGACGTCTCTATTTTTTTAACCTATACTTCGTTCTTTATTCTTTCATTTAATGGATAATTTAATTAGCACTTAAGTGCTTTTTATATCCAGTCCCCGAGTACATTTTGTACTCCAAATTTCCTGCAAAGAAATCTGCCGTGGCTACAGGTGGTGGGCAATAGTATAACAAAACTACAGATTTTTTTAAATCCCACACACATACATTGCCCCACCACTCTTCAAGCAGTATAGTGCAGCCTAGGGCTAACTGAATAGAGTTCAGACTGTGTGTGATCTAACTGCAGGTTACAGCCACCACTGAGAGGAGACAGACAGACAGACAGACAGACAGACTGTGTGATGTGACTGCAGGTTACAGCCACCACTGAGAGGAGACAGACAGACTGCATGTGATCTGACTGCAGGTTACAGCCACTACTGAGAGCAGACAGACTGCATGTGATCTGACTGCAGGTTACAGCCACTACTGAGAGCAGACAGACAGACTGCATGTGATCTGACTGCAGGTTACAGCCACCACTGAGAGGAGACAGACAGACAGACAGACAGACAGACAGACTGTGTGATCTGACTGCAGGTTACAGCCACCACTGAGAGGAGACAGATGCCACTTCCTGGGGTTTCCCTCTGAAGTCAACTTCAGTGCGGACTCCACTCCCGAAAGATACTCCACTCCCCAAAAATCTTTCCGCCGAGACTATACACGAAAGTCATGTGTACAAACACATGAAGAGCATTTTGCGCCGTGAAAACCTGTTCCATCTTTTGGAAGAGTAGGCCATTGTGTGCAAGTATGGACCCCCCCCCCCTTTTCCAATTCTCCACTTTTGAAATACAGACATCTGGATACAGGCAGCTGAAGAACAGCAGTAGAATGTGGGTGGTTGTGATGGATTGGTGTAACCATTTTTTTATTCTGATATGAAAAATCTACATGTAGGACTTCCCGATTCTTACACACACACACATGCACACACACACGCATGCACACACACACATGTGCGCGCACACACACACACACAATCACAGACACACACACATTCGCTCAGGAACACCAACGCAAGTCAACACAATAACACATGTCAAACGTGTGTGCATGAACCCCCTGTACAGAAACTGAAAAACAAAGTTGTCCGCGTACATCAAGTGAAGGGAGAGGGGGGGGGTGTGTTGTGGTTATGATGAAGAGCTTTTATTTCAGCAGTAGGGGGAGAGAGGGGGGGGTGTGGTTGTGGTTTTGATGAAGAGCTTTTATTTCAGCAGGAGGAGAGGAGGGAGCATGGTATAGACAACACGACACTGTGGCGCAAACTACTCTCTATTGTCTACAAACATACTCTCTCTTAAAACTACTCTCTATTGTCTTGTTTACAAACTACTCCACTGCATCAGTTCATTTCACTGCAGGGAGCATGGTATAGACAACACTACACTGTGCCGCAAACTACACTACACTCCACTGCATCAGTTCATTTCACTGCGGGTGATCGGGGCACAATGTGAATATCCGTTCTTGTGGCTGGTGGCTGCCAATGCCTGGGTCTCTTTCAACATGGACACCGCCTGCACACAGAATCGTAAGAGACACACGTCAATCACTGAACTATCATAACACTGAACAATCACAACACTGCTGTCACATTGAACTATAACTCTCTCTCTTCAGCCTGTTGGAAACATTATATATATATATATATATATATATATATATATATATATATATATATATATATATATATATATATATATATACAATAATACATACATACACACACATATATACACTCTTACTAAATGCTACATACTCCTCCCTCTTCTCTCTCTCTTTGTAAAAGATCTTACTTTGAAGAAACATTCCAGTATTTATCATTGTTTACTTATGCATGTTCTAATTTATTACTGTTTGGTAATATTCACATTATAGCAGAGTAAGACAATGTTCTAAGCTGATGTGTACAAATCAGTTTGAAAGGAGAGTAGGTGGGATATTTATTAATGCAATTTGTATTATTATGTTCTTGGTTTGATAAACTATTCTAGTTTATTGTTTAAGACACTGTGCTATGGATTTGAGCATATTTTAACTTTGTTATTGGCAATAACTGGAACATATATCAGCAAAAATTGTTGTAGCTGGGAAGCTAAAATTTGTAATTTGTGTTTGTTATTGTTCTAAAATGATGCTATCTTGATTTTTACATCAGGCATACACATTACACTATTTGAAAATGTGCTAGATTATGTTTAATTCTTTCACAGTTTTCTTTTTTTATATATAGATGATTCTATGCATACTATATTGTTTTGTTGGTTGTTTTTTTTCCTTTGCTTGTTTGTTTAGGTCATTGTTTCTCCTTTTCAAGTTATTGGTAGCAGTATCTGATGATTAGAGAGATTTCTGTGAGGGTGTTACAATAGATATTATTTCTTCTGATAATCCTAACTGGAGGTGCACTTTTTTTTTTTCTTTTTTTTTAAACATTCAGAATTGTACTGGATTTGGGGGAAGTTTGGTGGTTTTATTTGTTTTTCAGGTGTAGTTGATGTAGCGCTTTCATTTAAAAATTGTAGGTGAATTTTTTTTGTGATCTGTTAATCATTTTTCTTTGGTTTTCATTCATAGTTGTGGTAAAGAAAGAAAGGGTTTGAGTTATATTCCAATGTATATCTTTTTTGCTGTTGTTGGGCTTCTTGAACATGGTTGAAAAATATCATATTTGGACGTTACATCATAATTCATGTTACTCATTAGTACACTATGCCTTCATTAATGTACCCAGCTAGATTAATTGCTGGTTTGCTCATTAGTACACTATGCCTTCATTAATGTACCCAGCTAGATTAATTGCTGGTTTGCATAACTTTTAATTGTTGGTTTGTTGCTGATTAGATAGGGTTTTAAATTTTATTATGATGATTATTATTATTATGCTCTTTGCCACTCTGTGACTTTATAGGTTTAATTAATAATGATATCATATTGAAGAAGTCCTTTGTGTTGGTGTTTTGTAATACTTTATTTTTTTTATAATAACATTACCTAAAAATGCCCCCCACCCCCCCAAAAAAAAGTGTTTCGCCAGTATTTCGCAGTGAAACTAAAATTTTGACTTATCATGGCCACTGAGTTAGGGTGTTGTCTTTTAAAAAAAAAATAATGTAAAAAAAAAACTATCTAACAGAATGATTTCAATTTTTCACCAAAAATCTATGATTCATTGAGAATACATTTTTTGTGAGGGGGGGTTGGGTTTTTTTTGCATACGTGATCTACTGTATTTGTTTGGAATTTAATACAACTTAATTTACCTGAAAAACACACATGCATTAGTTAAAAAGGTGACAGACATAGATTTCAACACCCATCATTAGTATATTTACAATTCAGGTCTACAATACAGTGAGGGATTACTTCCCTTGGTCCGTCCAAACCTGGTATCTTGGAAACAAAAGCCATTTTTCCACACCTCTCCTTTTTCCTGTACTTAATCATTCCACACCTCTCCTTTTTCCTGTACTTAATCAATCTTCTTTCTTTGTTTTTATTTTCTACTGTTTTAATTCTGGTGATCATAGTCTCATGGCCTTTCCTTCATAGGGATGCCAGATGCTCTGTCATTAGCAATGGAAGACATCAACTCTACATATTTTCATTCTGGGGGTACAATTTTTGTGGTCAAGCTGCCTGTCCCCTGTAGTAGTTGGACAGGCCAAACTGGGTGTTGAAAGCCTGAGTACTGCTGACAGACTGACAGACAGATGACCCAAGTTCGACTCCCGTTGGAGGGGATTTTTCTCCTAGAGTTAACATCAGTGCTGACTCCACTCTCCCCAAAAGTCTTTCGGATGAGACTGTAAACCGAGGCCCTGTGTGCGAACGCACGCAGAACATCTTGCGCACACGCTAAATCCTGTTTCGCTTTTCGTAAGAGTAGGCCAATGTGTGGCGGTGGGAACAGTTAACATTTACACAACTGCATATACACGGGGACTGGATGAAAAAAAGCAAATGAGTGCTTATTCCATTATCCTTGATAAAAAATTTTTTTTTTAAATAAATAAATAAAATAAACAGACAGACAGGCCAAAGTGAGTGTTGGACAGCCCAAGTACTGCTGACACACCTGTCCCTCCCTCCTGCATTGGCTGTCAGCCTGTTTCTCCTCAGTCTCTCTCCTGGGCTTCAGGGCTGCCTCCCTCCCTCCAGTCCTGTTGCTGCACTGTCCCTGTCTCTCCTGTGTCTTCACATGGGCTAAACCAGACCTGGCAACACACACAACACACTTCTTGAGAAACAGCTCACTTTTCTACAAATGCAAAAGTATACGTACATAAAAGTTAAAAATAGTCTGTCCCGAGCCTAAGGCTCATCAGGCCGGTGGTTATCCCGGTTTCTGTGGCGTTAAGCAACTGAGAGTCATTGACTCCCCCCTGGATAGGACGCCAGTCTATCGCAGGGTTAACCCCCAACACAAGGTTTGTACCCCTTTTACACCTGGGTGGGGTGGGAAAATAGCCGTAAAGTGCCTTTTCCAAGGGCACAACGCCATAGCCAAAAGCTGGGATCGAACCCGCAACCTTTAGATTACGAGTCCAATGCCCTAACCACTAGACTACAGCGGCGGCTGTATACATACATACACTGTCTAAAATCATTTGGGGAGAGAGAGAGAGAGAGAGAGAGAGATTTTATTCTCTTTATTTTGAGGACAATGGATCAAGCACTCATGCACTTCTTTACATCTAGTCCCCATGTGTGAGCAATTTTGTAAATTTTGTCATCTGTTCCCACCGGCACACAATGGCACACTCTTTCGAAAAGCGGAATGGGTTTTATCCTGTACGCAAGATTTACTATGTGTGTTCGCACATGAGACCTTGGTTTATAGTCTCATCCGAAAGACTTTTGAGGGGAGTAAGGTCAGTACTGATGTTAACTCAAGAGGAAAACTCCTCTGGTGTGTGTGTGTGTGTGTGTGTGTGTGTGTGTGTGTGTGTGTGTGTGTGTGAGATGCGTGCATGTGTATGATGCGTGTGTGTGTGTGTGTGTGTGTGTGTGTGTGTGTGTGTGTGTGTGTGTGTGTGTGTGTGTGTGTGTGTGTGTGAGTGAGTGAGTGAGTGAGTGAGTGAGTGAGTGAGTGAGTGTGTCTGTGACTGTATCTGTCTGGGTCTCTGTGTGTGTCTGTGTGTGTCTGTATGTGTACGAGTTCTGTAATGTATTTTTTGTTGTTGTTGGGGTCTATTATAATTGTGTGTGTTTTTTTTTTCAAGTTTATTGAGACTATCTGATTGTTATGTTTCCAGTAATAATGTAGATAGCGAGTTGTTTTAGTTCCTAGATGAATGGCTTGATTTAAAAAAAAAAAAAAAAAGCTGATGCATTGCATATTCAATGTATCATGTGGAAATCACACTGTGACTTGACACAACCTCTCCTTCCTTCCTTCCTGACACCTGCAGCTGACCCAGTGCTGACAGAGAGAGAGAGACAGAGACAGAGAGAAAGACAGAGAGAGAGAGAGAGAGGGAGAGAGAGACAGACAGAGAGAGGCAGCCTGGCTGTTCTGACCACCAAAGCAGCAGACAACAAGAGCAACAGACTTCACAACAAAAACCACCACCACCAAAAACAAGGGTGACAATGATGATGATGATGAAAACTGGAGAAGGAAAAACTAAAAGTGGGGGAGAAGGAAATGAAGAAGGCAACAGACGATGAAGAGGAGGAAGCATAAAACAAAATTAAAAAAAAAACTAACAATAAGAAAGTCAGAAAAAGACATAACAGAAGAAGAAGAAAGCGGAAGAAAAGAAAGAAGAAAAGTTCAGTTTATCCTAGACAATGCCGGCTATGTCATGTCATGTCCTGTCATGTCCTCACCCTCCTGTTCACTGCTGGCTGGCTCAGTCACTATGGGGACAGACAGGTGTGGGGGCACAGGGCAGCAGGCAGGCAGTGTCTGTAGAGGGGCAAAGGCTTCTGTCTGTCCAGGGGTGAAGCAATTCTCCCCCACTCTGCACATGTATACAGAAACTGACATCAGAAACACACTTATACACAGAATTAAGTGTACATCACAAGCATACAAATATCACACACAGAGAATAAAGTGTATATCACACATCTTCACTTCACTTATCTAGCTGCAGCTAAACATCTTAAAAAAATAATAACATGAACAATTACGAAAGGTCCGATAACTGTGTGCAAGTATTTTCAACTTGTTAAAATATTAGAAAAAAAACCCGACAAAGAAACAACAATGAACAATGAGGAGGGTGGATGTATCATGCCAATGCATCAACAACAGTGAACAATGGGAAAGGTGGATGTATCATGCCAATACATCAACAACAGTGAACAATGGGGTATGGATGTATCATGCCAATACATCAACAACAGTGAACAATGGGGAGGGTGGATGTATCATGCCAATACATCAACAACAAGGCAACACTGGCAAGACAGCCTGTGGTCATTCTCTATCATCAATGAGGAGAAAAATAAACATACCTAAAGTAATGACCCCCCACCCCCAACACACACACACACACACACACACACACACACAAAAGCAAATAACTGTTTATTTAATGTACCATCTGGAAATAAAATTTGATTTGATTTCACACACACACACACACACACACACACACCACACACACAAGCACACAAACACACAAAAAAAGAAGCACTTAACTCTTATACAATGCTGCTGAAAGCATCTCCAGATGTTGGGTACACGAGCCCTGTGAACAGACAATGAAAACACATTATCCAAGTCTGTAATCATGTATGCAATCCATCAACCCCAATATCCCCACCCCCTTCCCCCAATACACACTCTCACCCATACATGCACATCAATCCCTCTCTCTAACATTTGTGCAAAAATGAGCTGCAGCTGAACATCATGCTGAACAGTTAGAATGAAAAACATAACTGGGTGTAACTGTTTAAAAGTTGTACAAAAAGAAGAAGAAAAAAACCAACAACAAAGAAACAACAATGGGTCAGTGTATGATGGCAATACAAGGCAACATTATGGCAAAACTGCTTGTGACAACGTCTACATCATCAATGAAGAGCAGAACAAACTACCCCTGAGAGGAAACAACTCGCACTTATACTCACACACACACACACATTCACACACACACACACACATACACACACACACACACACATTCACACACACACACACACACACACACACACACACACACACACACACACACACTCACACACACACACAGAGCAAAAACAGAAAAGGAAACACTTAGCTTTTAGTGTTGCAAAAATCATCTCCAGATGATCACATGAGGACTGTGAACAGATACTGTACACAGATATCGGGCAGGCGTGCGTGTGTGTGTGTGTGTGAGTGTGTATATATATCATAACATTTTCACAAATCTTTCTTACTTTAAAACAATATTATGAAGAAAAAGAAAAAAACCCTAAACTAACAGCAAACAAACACCTTAAAAAATCAACGCAATCTGATATAATACCCTAACATAACATTTTTCAAGTTGTGTTCAAGAACAAGAATTTTAAAAGTCCAAAAAGGTGTGACATATGTGAGGGGGGGGGGGGGGGAGGGGGAACCAAACAATGAGGGAACAAAAACCAAAGGAAGAAACAAACAAAACCAACCAACCAAACACAGCCCGTCCTTATTTAGACGACAAGAAAACAATTTCAATTCGACATAAGAATAAAAACATTTCTATCTACTGATAAGTTTAGGATAATATAATATGTAAAAGCGCAAAATACAAAAGAAGGGAAAAAGAGAGAGAGAGAGAGAGAGAGAGAGAAGAGAGAGAGAGAGGAGAGAGAGAGAGAGAGAGAGAGAGAGAGCATCTTCAGGTTACATCATCATCAAAATAGACCAGTCAAAACAGTCTGAAAAAACACCTACACAAAACGCTTCTTTACAACTATATTTTCAACGTAACACGTAGTCAATATCTGTCAAAAGAATTAATTTTAGGCAAAACACCATCTCATACATTCCAACTTACAGAGTATACATAAGACCAAAAAAAATAAGAGAGAGGGATACGGAGACAGACACACAAACAAAAAAATAAGAAGGA
The DNA here is from genome assembly GCA_030674155.1 of Stramonita haemastoma. Classification (NCBI taxonomy): domain Eukaryota; kingdom Metazoa; phylum Mollusca; class Gastropoda; order Neogastropoda; family Muricidae; genus Stramonita; species Stramonita haemastoma. The sequence goes on along the minus strand of CM060337.1, from coordinate 7,719,482 downwards.
AGGATAAGGAGAGAGACAGAGACAGACAGAGAAAGAGAGAGAGAGAGAGAGAGAGGGGGGGGGGGGGCATTTTCAGTTTACATCATTATAAAAAAAAAAAGTATTACAAAACACCCACACGAAACACTTCTTCGTAGGTTAAAATAACATCATTATTAATTAAACCTATCTAGTCACAATTTGGCCAAAAGCCTAAAACAAAACAAAAATTAAACCTCATCAAATCAGCAACAAAACGATTCAAAGTTATACAAACCAGTAATAAATTAAATTCAACACATTTATATAAAAAAAAAAGCATAGCACACTAATGAGAAACATTATGATGCAATGCCTGAACACAATATTTTGCAAATCGTGTTAAAAGTGGAAAAAAAACAAAAAAAACCCATATATGTGAGAGGGAAAAAACAAAGAAAGAAGGCAAAGAAACATAATTAGTCAATGTCTATCAAAAGAATCAATTTTAGGCAAAACACAATCTCAATATCAAACTAGCCCAACCACAAAAAAAAGATAAATATCAAAATATTTACACAAACCTTTTCTTTGTTTTCCCTAGTACTATGAATGAAAAACCAAAGAAATATAAATACACCAACATTCATAATAAATAAGCAAATAAATAATCTTTATTTTTTCAAGGGTAACAGAGTTAGTATTCACATACCTTTTTTCATCTGGTCCTCGCCCCAATTAGGGAATAGTAAAAAAAATAATAACCCCCACCCCCAAAAAAAAACACAAACAAAAACAAAAAAAATCCACCACCCCCCCACCCATAACAACAGAAAAACAAAACCACCATCACCAACAATAAAGGTTCAACCTAGGATATTTAAAAACAAGATAGGTGTACATTCAACAAATGCATATTCCCCACTGGATGCATTGATAATAATTTTAACAAAAGAGGTAGATATGTATTCAACAAACACATAATGCCTAAATGACCCAAACAATAATGTCAAGACAGATACACTGATTATAATGAAATAAATCAAATAGATTAGAACTGATAGGAGACATTTCACAAATCTTTCTTACTGTTTAACAATATTATGAAGAAAAAGAAAAAAAAAACTAAAGGCAAACAAACATTAAAAAAAATCAACATTATCATGTAACACCCAAACATAACATAACATAACATTTTTCAAGTCGTGTTCAAGAATATAAATTTAAAAACACATAACATATTTGTGAGGGGAAAAAACAAACAAAAGGACCACAAAAAAAACCCCTAACAAAATAACTAACCAAACAAACACAGCCTGCCATTTCTTCCATAACAAGAATACAAATTCAAATTCAACTTACAAACCAGAATATTTCTATCTAATGATAAGTTTAGGATATAATATGTGAATGTGAATGTGAAAATGGGAGAGAGAGAGAGAGAGAGAGAGAGAGAGAGAGAGAGAGAGAGAGAGAGAGAGAGAGGAGAGAGAGAGAGAGAGAGAGAATTACGTGTTACATCATGATAAAAAAAGTCAATCAACAAAGTCTAACAAAATACCCAAACAAAACCCTTCTTTAAAATGATATTATCAATGGAACATATCAAGTCATTGTCTTTTAAAAGTGAAAAAAAAGGCGAAACATGTAAGTGCGGGAAAAAAAAACCCTAGAAACAAGGCAAAGAAAATATCAAGTCAATGTCAGACAAAATAATTGATTTTAGGCAAAACAAAATCTCAATATCAAACAAGCCCAACAACAAATGACAAATATCAAAATATTTACACAAACCCTTTCTTTGTTTATCATAATACTATGAATGAAAACCAAAGAAAAATATATACACAGAACACAAAAAATCCCAAAAAATTATTAAAGGAAAACGCTCCATAAAATCCAAACACAACACCTAATAAATGAATAAAACCTAACTCCCACCCCAAATCCAGTACAATTCTGAATTTGTACCCCCCCCCCCAAAAAAAAAAACAAAAAACCCCACCCCCCTTCCCTATCCCATCCTATACAATTCCGGAAAATGCAGCATACATGTGATCAAGAGAACAACACTGACCTTATTCTGATGGAAGATAGGAAGAAAAGGAGAGAAGAGAATAGCAAGAGAAAGCGAGGGAGACAAGAGACACAGAGAGACAAGCCACAAACCACCCATACACACTAGCTGATGCACAGACAAAATACTTAACTCATCATCCCACACTGGCTGATGCACAGACAAAATACACAACTCATCATCCCACACTGGCTTCACCTGGCTCTGTACACCAGGTCTGTCAACACACAGAAAGGGACATCCTGTTTTTCAGAATTGCAGCCCTTAAGTTTCAAAAGACTTTCCAATTTTATACAGAAATATTTTAAGCTAGTACTGCTAAAACCAAGCTTTCAACCCCCTTTCTCAAACATTTCTTCAACATTATGTTGAACACATGAAAATTTGAAATAAATTAAAAAGAAAAAGATATCTGGGAGCAACCATTAGAAAGTTGTGAAAATATTAGAAAAAAGAAACGACAAAGACACAAAAATGGGTAGGTGTATTATGCTAATACAAGGCAACGTTACGGCAAAACAGCTTGTGACAATGAATACATTATCATGCCCAAACAAGTCGTGTTCAAGAACAAGAACTTTCAAGTCTAAAACGCCGTAACATATATGTGAGGGGAAAAAACCAAAAACAAAACACAAAAAAACAAGCAAACAAACACAGCCATCCTTATGTAGACGACACAAATACAATTTCAATTCAACATAAGAACCAAAACATTTCTACCTAATGATAAGTTAAGGATAATATAATATGTGAAAGTGACAGTCTGACAAAATACCCACAAGGAAAGTCTTGTTTAATTTATTATTTTTTTTTAATAATCAAAGAAACATACCAAGTAACTGTCTGTCAAAAGAGTTAATTTTAGGTAAAACACCATTCATACATTCCAACTTCAGAGTATACATAAGACAAAAAAATAAGAGAGAGGGATACAGAGAGAGACAGACACACAGACATACAGAGACAGACAGGGAGAGAGGAGGGGGGGCATTTCAGGTTACATCATTACAAACCTCATCAAATCAACAACAAAACAAATTCAATGTTATGTAAACCAGCTAGAAAGAAAACTCAATTCAATTATAAAAGTATTAGTATACTAATGAAGAACATATGATGAAATGCCTGCACATAATATTTTTCAAATAGTGTTCGAAAACATGAATCTTAAAAACCAAAGAAACAAGGCAAAGAAAATATCAAGTCAATGTCTATCAAAAGAATCAATTTTAGGCAAAACACTATTTCAATATCAAACAAAAAAGCCCATCAAAAAAAATAATAAATATCAAAACATTTACACAAACTCTTTCTATGTTTACCATAATACTTGAATGAAAACCAAAGAAAAATAAATACACAGAATACAAATAATCAAAAAGATTATTCAATAAAAGCATCCATAAATCAAACGTAACACCTAAAAAATGAATAAAACCACCAAACTCCCCAAAATGCAGTATGGCTTGACTTTTTAAAAATCACATACAACCCCCCCCTCCCAAACCCATCCAATACATATCTGGAAATATAGCATACATGTGATCAAGAGAACAACACTGTCCTTATTTGATGGAAGATAGGAAGAAAAGGAGAAGAGAGAGAGAAGTGAGAGAGAGACAGAGACAGAGAGACGACAAGCCACAAACCATCCATACACACTAGCTGATGCACACACAAAATACATAACTCATCATCCCACACTGGCTTCAGCTTACACTAGGCCTGCAAACACAGAAAGGCACATCTGTTTTCAGAATTGCAGCCCTAAGTTTCAAAAGATTTCCAATTTTATACAGAAATATTTTAAGCTAGTACTGCTAAAACCAAGCTTTCAACCCCTTTCTCAAACATTTCTTCAAATTATGTTGACACATGAAAATTTGAAATAAATTAAAAGAAAAAGATATCTGGGAGCAACATTAGAAGTTGTGAAAATATTAGAAAAAAGAAACGACAAAGACACAAAAATGGGTAGGTGTATTATGCTAATACAAGGCAACGTTACGGCAAAACAGCTTGTGACAATGAATACATTATCATGCCCAAACAAGTCGTGTTCAAGAACAAGAACTTTCAAAGTCTAAAACGCCGTAACATATATGTGAGGGGAAATAAACCAAAAACAAAACAACAAAAAAACAAGCAAACAAACACAGCCCATCCTTATGTAGACGACACAAATACAATTTCAATTCAACATAAGAACCAAAACATTTCTACCTAATGATAAGTTAAGGATAATATAATATGTGAAAGTGACAGTCTGACAAAATACCCACAAGGAAAGTCTTGTTTAATTTATTATTTTTTTTTAATAATCAAAGAAACATACCAAGTAACTGTCTGTCAAAAGAGTTAATTTTAGGTAAAACACCATCTCATACATTCCAACTTACAGAGTATACATAAGACAAAAAAAATAAGAGAGAGGGATACAGAGAGAGACAGACACACAGACATACAGAGACAGACAGGGAGAGAGGAGGGGGGGCATTTTCAGGTTACATCATTACAAACCTCATCAAATCAACAACAAAACAACAATTCAATGTTATGTAAACCAGCTAGAAAGAAAACTCAATTCAATTATAAAAGTATAGTATACTAATGAAGAACATTATGATGAAATGCCTGCACATAATATTTTTCAAATAGTGTTCGAAAACATGAATCTTAAAAACCAAAGAAACAAGGCAAAGAAAATATCAAGTCAATGTCTATCAAAAGAATCAATTTTAGGCAAAACACTATTTCAATATCAAACAAAAAAGCCCATCAAAAAAATAATAAATATCAAAACATTTACACAAACTCTTTCTATGTTTACCATAATACTATGAATGAAAAACCAAAGAAAAATAAATACACAGAATACAAATAATCCAAAAAGATTATTCAATAAAAGCACTCCATAAAATCCAAACGTAACACCTAAAAAATGAATAAAACCACCAAACTCCCCCAAAATGCAGTATGGCTCTGACTTTTTAAAAATCACATACAACCCCCCCCCCTCCCCAAACCCATCCAATACATATCTGGAAAATATAGCATACATGTGATCAAGAGAACAACACTGTCCTTATTCTGATGGAAGATAGGAAGAAAAGGAGAAGAGAGAAGAGAAGTGGAGAGAGAGACAGAGACAGAGAGACGACAAGCCACAAACCATCCATACACACTAAGCTATGCACACACAAAATACATAACTCATCATCCCACACTGGCTTCAGCTTACACTAGCCCTGCAAACACAGCAAAGGCAACATCCTGTTTTTCAAATTGCAGCCCTAAAGTTTCAAAAGACTTTCCAATTTTTATACAGAAAATATTTTAAGCTAGTACTGGTAAAAAAACCAAGCTTTCAACCCCCTTTCTCATACATTTCTTCAACATTATGTTGAACCACATGAAAAATTTTGATAAATTAAAGAGAAATAAGAAATCTGGGTGCAACCGTTACAAAGTTGTGAAAATATTAGAAAAAAGAAACGACAAAGAGACAAAAATGGGTCAGTGTATTATGGTAATACAAGGCAACGTTACGCATAACAGCTTGTGACAAGGAATACATTATCATGCCCAAACAAGTCGTGTTCAAGAACAAGAACTTTCAAAGTCTAAAACGGCGTAACATATATGTGAGGGAAATAAACCAAAAACAAAACAAAACAAAAAAAACAAGCAAACACAGCCCGTCCTTATGTAGACGACACAAATACAATTTCAATTCAACATACGAACCAAACCATTTCTACCTAATGATAAGTTAAGGATAATATAATATGTGAAAGTGACAGTCTGACAAAATACCCACAGGGAAAGCCTTGTTTACTTTTAATAAAAAAAAAAATTATCAGAGAAACATATCAAGTAAATGTCTATCAAAAGACTTAATTTTAGGTAAAAACACCGTTTCATACATTCCAACTCACAGAGTATACATAATACCAAAAAAAATATGAGAGAGGGATACGGAGAAGAGACAGACACACAACAGACATACAGAGAGAGACAGGGAGAGAGGGGGGGCATTTTCAGGTTACATCATTATAAACCTCATCAAATCAACAACAAAACAACAATTCAATGTTATATAAACCAGCTATAAACAAACTCAATACAATTATTAAAGTATAGTATACTAATGAGGAACATTATGATGACATGCCTAAACATAACATTTTTCAAATAGTGTTCGAAAACATGAATCTTAAAAACCAAAGAAACAAGGCAAAGAAAATATCAAGTCAATGTCTATCAAAAGAATCAATTTTAGGCAAAACACTATTTCAATATCAAACAAAAAAGCCCATCAAAAAAATAATAAATATCAAAACATTTACACAAACCCTTTCTATGTTTACCATAATACTATGAATGAAAACCAAAGAAAAATAAATACACAGAACACAAATAATCCAAAAAGATTATTCAATAAAAGCACTCCATAAAATCCAAACGTAACACCTAAAAAATGAATAAAACCAAACTCCCCCAAAATGCAGTATGGCTCTGACTTTTTAAAAATCACATACACCCCCCCCCCCCTCCCAAACCCATCCAATACATATCTGGAAAATATAGCATACATGTGATCAAGAGAACAACACTGTCCTTATTTTGATGGAAGATAGGAAGAAAAGGAGAAGAGAGAAGAGAAGTGTGAGAGAGACAGAGACAGAGAGACGACAAGCCCCAAACCATCCATACTCACTAGCTGATGCACAGACAAAATACTTAACTCATCATCCCACACTAGCTGATGCACAGACAAAATACTTAACTCATCATCCCACACTGGCTGATGCACAGACAAAAATACTTAACTCATCATCCCACACTAGCTGATGCACAGACAAAATACTTAACTCATCATCCCACACTGGCTGATGCACAGACAAAATACTTAACTCATCACTCCACACTGGCTGATGCACAGACATAATACTTAACTCATCATCCCACACTGGCTGATGCACAGACAAAATACTTAACTCATCATCCCACACTGGCTGATGCACAGACAAAATACTTAACTCATCATCCCACACTGGCTGATGCATAGACAAAATACTTAACTCATCACCCCCACACTGGCTGATGCACAGACAAAATACTTAACTCATCACTCCACACTGGCTTCAGCTTACACTAGGCCTGCAAACACAGAAAGGCACATCCTGTTTTCAGAATTGCAGCCCTTAAGTTTCAAAAGACTTTCCAATTTTATACAGAAATATTTTAAGCTAGTACTGGTAAAACCAAGCTTTCAACCCCCTTTCTCATACCTTTCTTCAGCATTATGTTAAACAGATGAAAAATTTAAACAAATTAAAAAGAAAACGATATCTGGGTGCAACCGTTACAAAGTTGTGAAAAAATTAGAAAAAAGAAACGACAAAGAGACAAAAATGGGTCGGTGTATTATGGTAATACAAGGCAACATTACAGCAAAACAGCTTGTGACAATGAATACATTATCATGCCCAAACAAGTCGTGTTCAAGAACAAGAACTTTGAAAGTCTAAAATGGCGTAACATATATGTGAGGAGAAATAAACCAAAAACAAAACAAAACCAAAAAAAACCAAGCAAACAAACACAGCCCGTCCTTATGTAGACGACACAAATACAATTTCAATTCAACATAAGAACCAGAACATTTCTACCTAATGATAAGTTAACGATGATATAATATTTGAAAGTGACATTCTGACAAAATACCCACAAGGAAAGTCTTGTTTAATTTTTTTTTTTTTTAAATTATCAAAGAAACACATCAAGTAAATGTCTGTCAAAAGAGTTAATTTTAGGTAAAACACCATCTCATACATTCCAACTTACAGAGTATACATAATACCAAAAAAAATTAGAGAGAGGGATACGGAGAGAGACAGACAGAAACACAGACATACAGAGAGAGACAGGGAGAGAGAGGGAGAGAGGAGGGGGGGCATTTTCAGGTTACATCATTATAAACCTACATCAAATCAACAACAAAAGAACAATTCAATGTTATATAAACCAACTATAAACAAAACTCAATACATTTATAAAAGTAATCTAATGAGGAACATTATGATGAAATGCCTAATCATAATATTTTTTAAATGGTGTTCAAGAACATGAATTTTAAAAGTCAAAAAGGCATAACCTATATCATATGTGGGGGGGGCCCAAGAAACAAGGCACAGAAAATATCAAGTCAATGTCTATCAAAAGAATTGATTTTAGGCAAAACACTATTTCAATATCAAACTATATCAAACAAGCCCAAATAAAAAAAATGATCAATATAATATTTACACAAACCCTTTCTTTGTTTACCATAATACTATGGATGAAAACCAAAGAAAAATATATACACAGAACACAAAAAATCCCCTAAAACTGTTAAAGGAAAGCGCTCCATAAAATCCAAACACAAAACCTAAAAAATGAATACAACCAGACTCCCACCCCAAATCCAGTACAATTCTGAATTTGTACCCCCCCCCCCCCCCCTCCAAAAAAAAACAACACTCCCCCCCCCCCCCTTCCCTATCCCATCCAATACAATTCTGGAAAATGTAGCATACATGTCATCAAGAGAACAACACTGTCCTTATTCTCATGGAAGATAGGAAGAAAAGGAGAGGAAAGAAGAGAAGAGCGAGAGAGAGCGAGGGAGACAGAGAGAGACGACAAGCCCCAAACCAATCATACACACTAGCTGATGCACAGACAAAATACTTAACTCATCATCCCACACTGGCTTCAGCTTACACTAGGCCTGCAAACACAGAAAGGCACATCCTGTTTTCAGAATTGCAGCCCTCAAGTTTCAAAAGACTTTCCAATTTTATACAGAAATATTTTAAGCTAGTACTGGTAAAACCAAACTTTCAACCCCCTTTGTCAAACGTTTCTTCTTCATCCTGTTGAACAGATGAAAAATTTTAATAAATTAAAAGAAAAAGATATCTGGGTGCAACCGTTACAAAGTTGTGAAAATATTAGAAAAAAGAAACGACAAAGAGACAAAAATGGGTCGGTGTATTATGGTAATACAAGGCAACGTTACCGCAAAACAGCTTGTGACAATGAATACATTATCATGCCCAAACAAGTCGAGTTCAAGAACAAGAACTTCAAAAGTCTAAAACGGTGTAACATATATGTGAGGGGAAATAAACCAATAACAAAACAAAACAAAAAACCCCAAGCAAACAAACACAGCCCGTCCTTATGTAGACGACACAAATACAATTTCAATTCAACATAAGAACCAAAACATTTCTACCTAATGATAAGTTAACGATAATATAATATGTGAAAGTGACAGTCTGACAAAATACCCACAAGGAAAGTCATGTTTAATTTAATTTATATTAAAAAAAAATTATCAAAGAAACATATGAAGTAAATGTCCGTCAAAAGAAACATATGAAGTAAATGTCTGTCAAAAGAGTTAATTTTAGGTAAAACACCATCTCATACATTCCAACTTACAGAGTGTACATAATACAAAAAAAAATAAGAGAGAGGGATACGGAGAGAGACAGACAGAAACACAGAGAGAGACAGGGAGAGAGAGGGAGAGAGGAGGGGGGGCATTTTCAGGTTACATCATTATAAACCTCATCAAATCAACAACAAAACAACAATTCATGTTATATAAACCAGCGATAAACAAAACTCAATACATATATAAAAGTATGGTATACTAATGAGGAACATCATGATGAAAACGCCTAAATGTAATATTTTTCAAATCGTGTTCAAGAACATGAATTTTAAAAGTCAAAAAGGCATAACCTATATAGTACATGCGAGGGGGAGGGGGGGGGGGGGGGGGGAGTTGAGCAAAGAAACAAGGCAAAGAAAAAATATCAACTCAATGTCTATCAAAAGAATTAATTTTAGGCAAAACACTATTTCAATATCAAACTATATCAAACAAGCCCAACAAAAAAATGATAAATATAATGCTTACACAAACCCTTTCTATGTTTACCATAATACTATGAATGAAAACCAAAGAAAAATATATACACACAACACAAAAAATCCCCTAAAACTGTTAAAGGAAAGCGCTCCATAAAATCCAAACACAACACCTAATGAATGAATACAACCAGACTCCACCCCAAATCCAGTACAATTCTGAATTTGTACCCCCCCCCCCCCCCCTCCAAAAAAAAAACAACACTCCCCCCCCCCCCCCTTCCCTATCCCATCCAATACAATTCTGGAAAATGTAGCATACATGTCATCAAGAGAACAACACTGTCCTTATTTTGATGGAAGATAGGAAGAAAAGGAGAGGAGAGAGAGAAGAGCGAGAGAGAGCGAGGGAGACACAGAGAGACGACAAGCCCCAAACCAATCATACACACTAACTCATCATCCCACACTGGCTTCACACTAGGCCTGCAAATACAGAAAGGCACATCCTGTTTTCATAATTGCAGCCCTCAAGTTTCAAAAGACTTTCCAATTTTATACACAAATATTTTAAGTTAGTAGTGGTAAAACCAAGCTTTCAGCCCCCTCTCTCATTCATTTCTTCAACATTGTATTGAGTAGATGAAAAATGGAAATAAAGAAAGAAAGGATAACGGGTGCAACTGTTTAAAAGTTGTAAAAATATTAGAAAAAAAGAAACGACAAAGAAACAACAATGGGTTAGTGTATCATTGCAATACAATGCAAAGCTATGGCAAAACAGCCTGTGACAATGAATACATTATCAATGAAGAGAAGAACAAAGTGCATGTGACAGGAAACAAATCACACACACATACACACACACACACACACACACACACACACACACACACACACACACACACACACACACACACACACACTACCAGAATAGGAATCAAGTTAAATAAAATAGAATAAAATAAAAAGGAGACAGCAGAGAAGAAAGAAACCAATCCAAAAATAAACATATATCTATATCTATATACATTTTCACAAATCTTTCTTACTCTAAAACAATATTATGAAGAAAAAGAAAAAAAAAAAGCAAACAAACAATTAAAAACCAACACATTCAGATATGCCCAAACAAGTCGTGTTCAAGAACAAGAAATTTAAAAGTCCAAAACAGCGTAACATACATGTGAGGGGAAATAAACCAATAACAAAAAAACCCAAGCAAACAAACACAGCCCGTCCTTATGTAGATAACACGAATACAATTTCAATTCAACATAAGAACCAAAACGTTTCTACCTAATGATAAGTTAACGATAATATAATATGTGAAAGTGACAGTCTGACAAAATACCCACAAGGAAAATCTTGTTAAATTTTTTTTTTTAAATATCAAAAAAAAATATCAAGTAAATGCCTGTCAAAAGAGTTAATTTTAGGTAAAACACCATCTCATACATTCCAACTTATACAGTATAAAAAAAAAGTTAAAGTCTGTCCCGAGCCATAAGGCTCATCAGGCCGGTGCTTATCCCGGTTTCTGTGGCGTTAAGCGACTGCGAGTCATAGACTCCCCCCTGGATAGGACGCCAGTCTATTGCAGGATTAACCCCCCAACACAAGGTTGGTACCCCTTTTACACCTGGGTGGGGTGAGAAAATAGCCGTAAAGTGCCTTTGCCAAGGGCACAACGCCATAGCGGAATAGCTGGGATCGAACCCGCAACCTTTAGATTACGAGTACAACGCCCCAAACACTAGGCCACAGCGGCGGCTTATACAGTATACATAAGACAAAAAAATAGAAGAGAGCGATACGGAGACAGACAGACAGACAGACAGACAGACATACAGAGAGACACAGAGAGAGAGAGAGAGAGAGAGAGAGAGAGAGAGAGAGAGAGAGAGAGAAGAGAGAGAGAGAGAGAGAGAGCATTTTCAGGTTACATCATTATAAACCTCATCAAATCAACAACAAAACAACAATTCAATGTTAAACAAACTAGCTATAAACAAAACTCAATACATTTTTTAAAGTATAGTATACTAATGAGGAACATTACGATGAAATGCCTAAACATCATATTTTTCAAATTGTGTTCAAGAACATGAATTTTAAAAGTCAAAAAGGCATAACCTATATGTAGGGGGGGGTACCCAAGAAACAAGGCACAGAAAATATCAAGTCAATGTCTACCAAAAGAATTAATTTTAGGCAAAACACTATTTCAATATCAAACTATATCAAACAAACCCAAACTAAAAAAATGATAAATATATTACTTACACAAACCCTTTCTTTGTTTACCATAATACTATGAATGAAAACCAAAGAAAAATAGATACACAGAACACAAAAAATCCCCAAAAATTATTAAAGGAAAACGCTCCATAAAATCCAAACACAACACCTAATAAATGAATATAACCAAACTCCCCCCCAAAATCCAGTACAAATCTGAATTTGTACCCCCACCAAAAAAAAAAATCCCGACCCCCCCCACACTATCCCATCCAATACAATTCTGGAAAATGTAGCATACATGTGATCAAGAGAACAGCATTGTCCTTATTCTGATGGAAGATAGGAAAAAAAGGAGAGGAGAGAAGAGAAGAGCGAGAGAGAGCGAGGGAGACAGAAACAGAGAGAGAAAACAAGCCACAAACCACCCATACACACTGGCTGATGCACAGACAAAATACTTAACTCATCATCCCACACTGGCTGATGCACAGACAAAATACTTAACTCATCATCCCACACTGGCTTCACCTGGCTCCCTACACCAGGTCTGTCAACACACAGAAAGGAACATCCTGTTTTTCAGAATTGCAGCCCTTAAGTTTCAAAAGACTTTCCAATTTTATACAGAAATATTTTAAGCTAGTACTGGTAAAACCAAGCTTTCAACCCCCTTTCTCAAACATTTCTTCAACATTATGTTGAACACATGAAAATTTGAAATAAATTAAAAAGAAAAAGATATCTGGGAGCAACCATTAGAAAGTTGTGAAAATATTAGAAAAAAGAAACGACAAAGACACAAAAATGGGTAGGTGTATTATGCTAATACAAGGCAACGTTACGGCAAAACAGCTTGTGACAATGAATACATTATCATGCCCAAACAAGTCGTGTTCAAGAACAAGAACTTTCAAAGTCTAAAACGCCGTAACATATATGTGAGGGGAAATAAACCAAAAACAAAACAACAAAAAAACAAGCAAACAAACACAGCCCATCCTTATGTAGACGACACAAATACAATTTCAATTCAACATAAGAACCAAAACATTTCTACCTAATGATAAGTTAACGATAATATAATATGTGAAAGTGACAGTCTGACAAAATACCCACAAGGAAAGTCTTGTTTAATTTATTATTTTTTTTAAATAATCAAAGAAACATACCAAGTAACTGTCTGTCAAAAGAGTTAATTTTAGGTAAAACACCATCTCATACATTCCAACTTACAGAGTATACATAAGACAAAAAAAATAAGAGAGAGGGATACAGAGAGAGACAGACACACAGACATACAGAGACAGACAGGGAGAGAGGAGGGGGGGCATTTTCAGGTTACATCATTACAAACCTCATCAAATCAACAACAAAACAACAATTCAATGTTATGTAAACCAGCTAGAAAGAAAACTCAATTCAATTATAAAAGTATAGTATACTAATGAAGAACATTATGATGAAATGCCTGCACATAATATTTTTCAAATAGTGTTCGAAAACATGAATCTTAAAAACCAAAGAAACAAGGCAAAGAAAATATCAAGTCAATGTCTATCAAAAGAATCAATTTTAGGCAAAACACTATTTCAATATCAAACAAAAAAGCCCATCAAAAAAATAATAAATATCAAAACATTTACACAAACTCTTTCTATGTTTACCATAATACTATGAATGAAAACCAAAGAAAAATAAATACACAGAATACAAATAATCCAAAAAGATTATTCAATAAAAGCACTCCATAAAATCCAAACGTAACACCTAAAAAATGAATAAAAACCACCAAACTCCCCCAAAATGCAGTATGGCTCTGACTTTTTAAAAATCACATACAACCCCCCCCCCTCCCAAACCCATCCAATACATATCTGGAAAATATAGCATACATGTGATCAAGAGAACAACACTGTCCTTATTCTGATGGAAGATAGGAAGAAAAGGAGAAGAGAGAAGAGAAGTGAGAGAGAGACAGAGACAGAGAGACGACAAGCCCCAAACCATCCATACACACTAGCTGATGCACAGACAAAATACTTAACTCATCATCCTACACTGGCTTCAGCTTACACTTGGCCTGCAAACACAGAAAGGCACATCCTGTTTTCAGAATTGCAGCCCTAAAGTTTCAAAAGACTCTCCAATTTTATACATAAATATTTTAAGCTAGTACTGGTAAAACCAAGCTTTCAACCCCCTTTCTCAAACATTTCTTCAACATTATGCTGAACAGATGAAAAATTGAAATAAATTAAAAAGAAAAAGATAACTGGTGCAACTGTTAGAAAGTTGTGAAAATATTAGAAAAAAAAAAGACAAAGAGACAAAAATGAGTCGGTGTATTATGGTAATACATGGCAATGTTACAGCAAAACAGCTTGTGACAATGAATACATCATCATGCCCAAACAAGTCGTGTTCAAGAACAAGAACTTTCAAAGTCCAAAACGCCGTAACATATATGTGAGGGGAAATAAACCAAATACAACACAAAAAAACATGCAAACAAACACAGCCCGTCCTTATGTAGACGACACCAATACAATTTCAATTCAACATAAAGAGCCAAAATATTTCTACCCAAAGTTAAGGATAATATAATATGTGAAAGTGACAGTCTGACAAAATAACCACAGGGAAAGTCTTGTTTACTTTAATAAAAAAAAAAATTATCAAAGAAACCTATCAAGTAAATGTCTGTCAAAAGAGTTAATTTAGGTAAAACACCATCTCATACATTCCAACTTACAGAGTATTACATAAGACAAAATAAAATAAGAGAGAGGGATACGGAGACAGACAGACACACAGACATACAGAGAGAGACAGCTAGAGAAGAGAGAGAGAGAGAGAGAGAGGAGAGAGAGAGAGAGAGGAGAGGAGAGAGAGAGAGAGAGAGAGGTGGGGCCATTTTCAGGTTACATCATTATAAACCTCATCAAATCAACAACAAAACAACAATTCATGTTATACAAACCAGCGATAAACAAAACTCAATACATTTATCAAAGTATGGTATACTAATGAGAAACATCATGATGAAAACGCCTAAATGTAATATTTTTAAATCGTGTTCAAGAACATGAATTTTAAAAGTCAAAAAGGCATAACCTATATGTGTGTGTGTGGGGGGGGGGGGGGGGGGGGGGGGGGGGGGGGGACCGAAGAAACAAGGCAAAGAAAATATCAAGTCAATGTCTATCAAAAGAATTAATTTTAGGCAAAACACTATTTCAATATCAAACTATATCAAACAAGCCCAACAAAAAAATGATAAATATCATAATATATACACAAACCCTTTCTTTATTTACCATAATACTATGAATTAAAACCAATGAAAAATAAATACACAGAAGCAAGAACAGAAGGAGTATATTCAACAAACACATAATCCCCACTAGATACATTAATAATTATTCAAACAAAAGAGATAGACATGCATTCTACTAACACATAAAACCCAATGACCTGAACATTAAATGTCAAGACAGATACACTGATATAATCAAGTAAATTAAACAGATTAAATAGAGAGGAGACAGCAGAGAAGAAAGCAACCCAACTCAACACAAACAAATATAATATATAAACATTTTCACAAATCTTTCTTACTTTAACACAATAATATTATGAAGAAACAGAGAAGAAAAACAAACAGCAAACAAACATTTTAAAAAATCACACATTCAGATGTAATGCCATAACATAACATTTTTCAAGTCGTGTTCAAGAACAAGAATTCCAGTCCAAAAAGGTGTAACATATATGTTAGGGGGAAAAAAACTCCAAAACAACAACAAAAAAAACCCCAACCAAATGAACACAGCCCGTCCTTATTTTGACGACAAGAATAAAATTTCAATTCAACATAAGAACCAAAACATTTCTACCTAATGATAAGTTTAGGATAATATAATATGTGAAAGTGGAAAACAGAAAGGGAGGGAGGAGAGAGAGAAGAGAGAGAGAGAGAGAGAGAGAGAGAGAGAGAGAGAAGAGAGAGAGAGAGAGAGAGAGAGAGAGAGAGAGAGAGAAAAGAGCTTCTTACGCATTATATCATCATCAAAATTGACCAATCAACCAAGTCTGACAAAATACCCTCAGGAAAGCCTTCTTTAATTTTTTTTTTTTTTAAATATCAAAGAAACATATAGAATGAATGTCTGTAAAAAGAGTTAATTTTAGGTAAGAAAAACAACATTTCATACACTCCAACTTACAGAGTATACGTAAGACGAAAAATAACAGGGGATAGGGAGAGAGACAGGCAGCAGCAGGCAGGCAGGCAGGCAGGCAGGCAGGCAGGCAGGCAGGCAGACAGGCAGGCAGGCAGGCAGACAGACAGACAGACAGAGAGACAGACAGACAGAGACAGACAGACAGACAGACAGACAGACAGAGAGAGCATACCACAAACAAGATGCACGGACAAAATACTTCACTGATCATCCCATATTGTCTTCAGCTGTCTCCCTACACCTGTAAACACACAAAAAGGGACATGTCAAAATAAAGTCTGAGAAATAATATAAACAGCAACCATCTCTCTCTCTCTCTCTCTCTCTCTCTCTCTCTCTCTCTCTCTCTCTCTCATGCACGCACACACGCACGCACGCGCATACGAACCGTACTACAATAATGGGGACGGATAACCTAGAGGTCAGAACACTGCGCTGACAATTTGACAACCTGGGTTCGATTCCGGTCGAGGAGATTTTTCTCCTGGAGTTAACATCAGTGCTGACCCCACTCTCCCCAAAAGTCTTCGGATGAGGCTATAAACTGAGGCCCCATGTGCGAACGCACGCAGAACATCTTGCGCACACATTAAATCCTGTTCTGCTTTTTGTTAATAGTAGGCCATCGTGTGCCAGCGGGAACAGATGACATTTACAAAACTGCATACACACATGTACTGGATGTAAAAAAAAAAGCACACAAGTGCTTATCCATTACCCTCGATATAAAAGAAAAGAAAAGAAAAGAAAATAGAACACACCTACGACACAACAGCCTCCAACTCCTGACCCGACATTCCCTGAGGGCTGGGGCTGTTTTCTGTCTCCCTCCCTGACACACACACACATCTCCAGTCCTGGCAGTGAAGAAGAAGGATGCTGACTCCCCTCCGCCCTCCTCTCCTCCTCACAAGTCTTTCACAGTCAGGAGACCACAGACCAAGGTCCAAGTTTGGCTTCAACCAGGGATTGAACCTGCAACACAACACCTGGCTTTCTGCACAGCTGGGTCAGTTCCCAAGGGACCACTGATCCACCTGGTGACAGGTGGTGGTGATTGTTCTTCAGTGGAGGGGATTCTCCCCTGGAGTCCACACTGCTACACATCCATCCCCCCCCCACCCCCCCCCCCCCTCCCCCCCAAACACGCTTCAGATCACACTGACCAGCCAAACACTCTCCTGTCAGCAAACAACACACGTACGTGTACACATCTTGAGCAGGCATTAATTAAAGACTCTTGCCCTTTTTCATACAAGACTTGGCCAGACAAGGCCGGAGGTGTGATGAATGAATGAAACGACACACCCAGCATGCACTCCCTACCTGGAAAGGGATGGGCTCCGCCAGGCCCTACCTGCCTACCACACACTGCCTGAAGATGTCAGTCAGGCAGCGCCCCAACTACTGCCCCAGGATTTGAGGCGACAACAACTCCTGGGTCAGTCTTTGGGCTATGGTGAGCAAGTTGAACCTGGCGGAGCCCATCCCTCTCCTGGTGGCAGGGTGCATGCTGGGTATGCAGTGTCATCCACACACAAAACACCTCCCATAAAGTAACATAAGTAAAAACAAAAAACTTGTATATAAACTCCTCCCCCCCCCCCGACACACTACAATCCTTTATTTCTTACTGATCACTGTCACTACTATGTATGTATGTTTGTCCGTCATGTTCATCAATGACCTCCAAAACAGCAGAGGAGGCAGCTGCTGTTTTGGAAATGGGGCAGAAATGTGATTATAGTGGAGATGCCTTGCCCACAGCACACCCCCACTCTCTCGGCCATAGGGGCATAAGGACATTCAGCGTTGGAGATGTTCTCCAAAGGCCAACAAGCCCCCAGGGCTGCAGCACATAAGGACTGTGAAGTCAAGCCTCCTAGTCAGAGAGTCATGTCGATCACTAAAGACTAAGCTGTAAAGTGGATTCCATGAGTGGGGAAAGCCACTGATCATACAGCCTCTGACTTTGATGTTGCCCCCAGTGTTAATGGTTTTATCAACAACTGTGATAAAAGCCTAGGCACTGAAGGCACATGTCACTACTAGCATCAGTAAGAGAGGACAGTTAACTCACCTGAATTCATTTCTATGTAACCTTCGTCACTACTAGCATCACTAAGAGAGGACACTCGCCTGAATTTGTTTCTACCTGATCACTGTCACTACTAGCATCATGTTGTTGTTGTTGTTGTTGTTAATGTTGTTGTTGTTGTTGTGTTGTTGTTGTTCCCAAGCATAACACTCTGGGGGTCACCCAGAATGTGCACTCTGACTCACCAATCCCACCTGGGAATCACTGTGGGATTGAAACTGCACACACTGAATGAGAAGTTTCGTGTATGACTATTTTCAAGTACCTCGCCATATAGGCAGCCATACTCCGACTTCAGAGGGTTTTTTTTTCCTTTAAAGGAGAGTGCAAGTTGTTCTGTTAAGAGCTTGTCATGGCTGAAGGCAATCTCAACACAACATTTTAAACATCACAACATTTTAGTGTAGGCCTTGGCAATGAGCTGACATCAATAACTGACACAGCTTTTGGCCTGAGCCAGACTAGCATCAGTAAGACAGGACAGTACACTCACCTGACTTTGTTTCTACCTGACCACTGTCACTACTAGCATCAGTAAGACAGGACAGTACACTCACCTGACTTTTACGATTTCACTACCATAGTAACCACTCACCTGACTGTCTACTACTGACTACAGCATCAGTAAGACAGGACAGTACACTCACCTGACTTTGTTTCTACCTGACCACTGTCACTACTAGGGGTAGTAAGAGAGGCCACTGCACTCATGTGAAAGGTAACGGCCATCCCTCCTCCTTGCCTGGCCTGACTGACTGCCCATCCCAGTGGCTGCGGTGTGGGGGCACCCTCCCTGTGCAACACAGCAGTGAACCTGGCATGAACAACATGTTCTGTTTATTTATTTATTTATTTATTCTTTAATATCGAGGATAATGGAATAAGCAATCATGTGCTTTTTTTCATCCGGTCCCCGTAAGTA
Organism: Stramonita haemastoma; assembly: GCA_030674155.1. Taxonomy (NCBI): domain Eukaryota; kingdom Metazoa; phylum Mollusca; class Gastropoda; order Neogastropoda; family Muricidae; genus Stramonita; species Stramonita haemastoma. The sequence goes on along the minus strand of CM060337.1, from coordinate 7,700,004 downwards.
TGCAGTTTTTGTAAATATTGTCATCTGTTCCCACCGGCACACGGTGGCCTACTCTTACGAAAAGCGGAACAGGATTTAACATGTGCACAAGATGTTCTGCGTGTGTTCGCACACGGGGCCATGGTTAAAAGTGTCATCCGAAGGACTTTTGGGGGGAGTGGAGTCGACACATGTTAACTCCAGGAGAAAAATTTCATCGACCGGACTCTAACCTGGGTCGTCAAATTGCCAGCGCAATGTTCAACGCTATGAACTGTGACAGTTCAACCTGACCCACACCCACTAGGCCCCTGACCATTCCTGATGGGATAGCCTAGTGGTCAGAACATTGCGCTCACAATTTGACAATGACCTGGGTTTGATTCCCGTTCAAATTTTCCCCTTGGAGTTAACATCAGTGCTAACTCCTCTGTCCTCTAAAGTCCTTTGGATGAGACTATAAACCGACACCCTGTGTGCGAATGCACACAGAACATCTTGCGCACCGGTCAAATCCTGTTCCGCGTTTTGTAAGAGCAGGCCATTGTGTGCTGGTTGGAACAGATGGCAAGATTTACAAAATTGTATACACACGGGGACTTGGTGTAAAAAAGAACATGACTGCTTATTCCATTATCCTTGACAGAAAAGAATGGAATAAAAATAACATTAAAAAAATGAATCTCATTATACGAGCATCTTTTATTTTGAAGATTCTCAAAAAGCACTGGCACGATCTTTTACATCCAGTTCCTTCCCTTAAAACAGATTATGATAATGATATACCCCCCCCCCCCCCAAAAAAAAAAAAAAAAGAAGAAACAAACAAACAAAAATAAAACAAATTAAACACACACACACACACACACACACACACAAGTAACCCCCCCCCCCCCCCAAAAAAAAAAAAAAAAACCCAACAAAAAACCAATCATACGGTTTTATATATCCCCCCCAAAAAAAAACCACCAACAACAACAAAAAACAAATGAAAACAAAACAAATAAGACACTCGCACACACACACAAGTAAAACCAAACCACCACCACCAAAACAATTACATACTTACAATCATAGGGTTTTGGCAAAGGAGAATATATCCTGACAAATTTTTACTGTGTGTCATTATGACTTTTTTAACAGGGGAAAAAAAAGAAGTAAAGCAAGAACCAAAACAAATCTTAGATATAAAAGAAAACAAAAAAACTACAGTGTATATTTAAAATGATAATGGTATAGCCAATCACACACGCACACCAAATTGCACCTATCCCGCACCAGTCAGCCACAGCTAAAAATTAGTGCTCCCTGTCTTTGTACCCCCACACCCCTCCCTTTTTTCCCACCCTCCCCCACTACTGTGTCTCAAACCATCCCACGCTGGTGCGGAAGGCCTAAGAGGTGGATGGCTAGAAAGACGGCAAAGTTTGCGTTAAGTAAGACAGGCACGCTGCGTGCGGCAGGCTTGTTGACTCAACACACATATGTGATGCTCCACCACATAAGGAGTCGCATTGCACCAGAGGTTAATTTCTAGTTATTGGCATATTGTTAATTTGTAATACAATCGTTATACAATAAAAAAATAAAAAAAAACAGATTGAAAATCGAACAATTTTATCAAAAGTTATTACAACTTGAAATGATAGACTGCAGGAAATGACAAAATGAGAAAGTGACAAGTTAAGCATCCTAATAGGTGGCCAGAATGAGGGCTTGGGCATTTTAAAAAAAATGTTTAAAGGCAAAAGGAAACAAAATTATGCATTGATATTTCACTACACGGTAGAATAAGTGTCATAGTTTTATAATCAATCAAAATCTTAAAACAGACAACTTGACCCCCACCTGCCTAAAATGGCTGCTAGGGAAAAGTGGGTCAGGTGCTAAGCGACTCATTTCGTGGTGGAGCGTCACATTTGTGTGTACAGGTGTGTGTGTGTATGTGTGCATATGTAAGTGTGTGTGTGTGTGTGTGTGTGTGTGTGTGTGTGTGTGTGTGTGTGTGTGTGTGTGTGTGTTATTATTATTTTTTTTATATTGAGGATAATGGAATAAGCACTTGTGTGCTTTTTTATGTCCAGTCTCAGGGTGTATGCAGTTTTTGTTAATCTCGTCATCTGTCCCACAGGCACACAATGGGCTACTCTTACGAAAAGCGGAACAGGATTTAACGTGTGCGCAAGATGTTATGTGTGCGTTCGCACAGAGGGCCTTGGTTTATAGTCTCAACCAAAGGACTTTTGGGGAGAGTGGAGTCAGCACTATGTTAACTTTAGGAGTAATCCCATTGAACGGGAAATTGAACCTGGGTTGTCAAATTACGAGTTGTGAGTAAGTAAGTTCTACAGTGCATTAATATTATATTTTATTTTATTTATTTTTCTTTCTCTTTTTTTTGGTTCCCTTTCGAGTCTATTTTACTGATATTGGTAGACATAATAATTTTGTAGTTAAATATTTTGGGGTGGGTTTTTTTTGTTTGTTTTTGTTTTTGCATGTTTGCTTGCAGTTTTTTGTTTGTTTGTGGGGGCATTTTTTCTTCTTTTTTTCTTCTTTGTTTGGTTTTTGTTTGTTTGTGCTTTTTCCCCCCTAGATAGATGGCTTGATGAAAAAAAAAAAAGCAAATCTATCGCTTATTCAATGTACCATCTAAATGCATTTTGACTTGATAAATTTCTGACAGGGACAGTTACAAACACAACTCTCACCTGTTGTCATCAGATGTGGTATGTGGCCCTGTGGCAGGGAGGGAGGGGGGGAGGGAGGGGGTGCTGTTGCCCTGACTGTCACTGCCTTGTGTCCCCCTCCCTCTGCTGTATGGCTGACTGGGCTGTTCATTGGTTGTTGTCTGTGTTGCACTGGTGCTTCAGCACTGCTCACTGGCCTGTTTCTTCTTTGCTTCACTGCAGGCAGACTGCTGGAACGTGAGGACTGGCTCATCCTTCCCCTGGAAAATAAACACACCTCTTTAGGGTCTGGTAATGATTGTCTCCTTTTTTTTATATCGAGGATAATGGAATAAGCACTCATGTGCTTTTTTTTATATACAGTCCCAGTGTGTATGCAGTTTTGTAAATCTTATCTGCTCCCACTGCACACAGTGGCCCTCTCTTATGAAAAGCTGAACAGGATTTAACATGTGCACAAGATGTTCTGCCTGTATTCGCACACAGGGCCTATAGTCTCATCCGAAGGACTTTTGGGGAAGAGTGGAGTCAGCACTGATGTTAACTCCAGGGGAAAAATCCCCTCGAACAAGAATCAAACCGGGGTTGTCAAATTGCGGGTGCAATGTTCTGACCACTAGGCTATCCCATCCCCCATTGTCTTGTGAGTGTGTCACTGACCAGTGTACCAGTATCTTTTCTACTCCTGGAAGACATTGCAGCCGGCAGAGAAAGCTGGACAGCAGAGGGGCCACAGAGAAGAAGCCAGCCCCCTTCTAGAGAGAGAGAGTTTCCATCTACAACAAACACCGCTCACTTTTAGCTGCTCTCCTTACCAACACACTGCTGAACCATAGATGGCACACCACACACACACCACACACACACACAACACAACACACACACACACACACACATAGTTTTTCTTTAAAAAAAAAAAAAAAAAAAAAAAAAAAACAAACAAACAAAAACACAACCACCCAAAAACAGCCAAACCACTTACTACATGACGTGCACAATTTTGGGATGAGATACTTGTTACCCTCAGAGCCCTGACATGGACAGAAATTTACTGCCGGCTGGCCTTGCCTTTCTGCACAGCCTGAAAGATGGCGCCGGCCACATTCTCCTGCTCCCTCAAACAGGACCCAGGGCTCCCAGGCTAAGCTGACCTTCCTTCCTTTCCTGCACCCTCTGTGGAACAAAGCACAGAAGACAGACCTCTATCAGAATGTTCACACACGACACATATGTGCGGACTCCACTCTCCCCCAAAATCCTTGGATGAGACTGTAAACCGAGGCCCTGTGTGCAACGATGCAGTACAACTTGCGCACACGTTGAATCCTGTTCCGCTTTTCATAAGAGTAGGCCATCGTGTGCCAGTGGGAACAGATGACATTTACAAAACTGCATACACGGGGACTGGATGTAAAAAAGCACATGAATGCTTATTCCATTATCCTCAATATAAAAGAATATAGAAAAATAAATAACAAACAAATAAACAAGCTGACATGGTATATATGACACCTGGACTCTTCACTCTGTTGGCAAACAAGCAGTAGTTTACATTGGAGGCTCTGACATCTAAAACAGTGGTGCATGTGTGGAAAACTGGTCAGCCACTGCTTCGTGTGCATGCATGCGTACGTGTGTGTGAGAGTTAGTATGAGTGTCCAAGTCAAACTGTTATTTTAGTCAAACTTTTATTCTTAGATGTACATTCAATAAGCAGAGCAATTGCTTTTTTTCATCAGCCATCCATCTAAGAAAACAAACATATATATCAGAATGTAAACCTAAAGAAAATAAGTTGTACAAATGAAAAAAAAATCCTTAAAATACACACACCAAAGAAGGAAACCACACACATGCATGCATGCACGCACACACAGGAAAGTAATGTACAGTTTCCTTTACAATCGTTGAAGACACACACATACATACCTATACCCATTTCCCTCCTCCAAATAGAAGTGTAGTGCATACAAAAGAAAAACATGTGTAAATGTGTATGTGTGTATGTGCGTGTGTGTGTATGTGCATGCGTGTGCGTGCGTGCATGTGTATGAGTGAGTGCACATATGTGCTGAATTTTTCATCCAAAAATTGCACAGGTAAAGGTCAGGTAAAGGTGTCCCATAACCTGTGTGGTCGTAGGGGAGTGAGGCACCAGAGACCTCAGCTTCTCTAGGGCCAGCATGTTGAGGGTGGCACCTATCTCCTCTCCCTTGCTGCTTTACCTTCCCTGACCCCAAAGAGGGCAGGTACCCATTTACAGCTGGTGAACTGGGGGCTGTACTGTACTGTAGCCAAGGCGTGCAAACGGTCACCCATCCACTCAGCAACTATGCTTGATGCTGCTTAACCTTGACAACAGAACAAATATTCATTGCTGTTGTTAATGGTATCATTATTCTTATCATCATTAGTATCATCATAATTTTAAAAGTTCAGCAACATAACAATTATCCATTGATGATATAAATGTCATCCTTATAATTATCATATTTCCAACAATTGCACAATATAACAATTACTCAATGTTGTTGATGTTATCATTATTTTTTTTTAACCATGTTATTATTAATATCATATTTCCAACAATAACATATATAACATTTACTTTGTCGTTGTTAATGTTATTAATATTACTATCATGAATCTAACAATTGTGCATAAGATATATCAATATTATTTTCATTAACATAAGTCATGTTTTGGGGTTTTTAATTTTGTTTTGTTTTTTCCTTTTGGTTTAAGCTGAGCTTATCCTGCTGAAAACAGCTTCAATGTCTTCAAATTCAAATATTTTTTATTTATCTCACAAACAGAGAAATTAATGAGGGTAACAAACCCTGCATAAACAAGTAAATAGGAAAACACATCATGGTACACACACACACACACACACACACACACACACACACACACACACACA
>CM060337.1:7669412-7686912 GCA_030674155.1 Stramonita haemastoma | reverse complement strand
TTTGTGCCAAAACTGTGTGACAAGTGTGAACAAGTTACACGGGTAAAAATGGAAGACCCTAACACTGAAGAGAGAAAGAGAGCACGAGAGCATCGACACATCTTTAAAGACTCTCTTAACCCGGTAATTTTTTTTTCTTGTTTCTAACTTGGGTTTTTTCTTTGTTGGGTTTTGTGTTTTTGTGTTTGGTTTTGTTTTGTTGTTTTGGGGGGTGCAGTATTTTTCCTGTTCTCAGTATTTGTTTATTCTTATTGTTTTATTTTGCTCTGGTTTGGTTTTTTTTTTTTTGGGGGGGGGGAGGCAGGAGATATTTGCTGATTGTAGCTGATTTTTCGCAGTTGTTGTTGGGTGTTCCTGTTGTGTTTGGGTGGATTTTTTTTTGGGGAGGGGTTTTTGTTTTCTTTGCTCTTGGGGGGGGGGGGGGGGATTACTTACATTTATGATAGATATTCTGTTTTTTTTCTTAAGTGAAATTCAGTAACTGATATTTTACATTTACATTGGATTACATTTGGAAAACATTTTCATTTGACTTGATTTTAAGGTATAACGAATATGTTTACATTGAAGATTGCCCCTGAATTCTTTATCCACATTTTCCATTTTTGTTTAATTTGAAATTTCTTCAAGCTTAGTAACTAATGACGTATTTTCATCATCTTCCTTTTAAAAAATCACAGCATATTGCACACCTGGAAATTCTGAAGACAGACACCTGACCACTCTTGACAGACATCTACGGAGAACACCGACACCTGACCACCACGTGGATAACACGTCACACGAAAACCCACCCCCCCAGACAGTGGATAGCAACAGTCTACAGAGAACACCAGACAACTTCAAACTGAAAAAGATGGTAGACATGAATTATGAAAACTCCCAGACACCTGACACCAACATGATGACAGACATCAACAACTCCTGGAAAATAAGCAGCACACCTACGCACAACAAGTGGACAACAGTCTACAGGAGAAAGACCAGACACCTGACCACCAGACAGTGGATAGACAGACAGTCTACAGGAGAAAACCAGACACCTGACCACTAGGCGTGGATAGACAGTCTACAGGAGAAAGACCAGACTCCTGACCACTAGATAGTGGATAGACAGACAGTCTACAGGAGAAAGACCAGACACTCAAACTGCTGACTTGAAAAAAAAAGAGAGAGGGGCACTGGAGATCACAGAAGGAAGAGCATCCCTGAATACTGAACCAGAATTCCAGCACACACCACACACACCACACACACACACACCACACACACACACACGCGCATGCGCACACACACACACACACACACACACACACACACACACACACACAACACACACACACACACGCACCACCACACACACACAACACACACACACACACGCACGCACGCATGCACACATGCACGCACATGCACTCAATAACCCAGTTGCCACACACACATAATATTATACATGACACAAGGCTATCCACACATGACAAACACAGCATGAACACAGAAAGGCCAGGGTGACATACAGACAGGTTACAGGGAAAGTGGGGAGGAATGGGAGATGAAAATAAGGGACAAAAAAGATGATGAACCTTTGGTCTAAGCAGTATCAATCTTTTTTTTGTATGTATGTGTTGTTGTTGAAAGGTATGTGGTTTGCAAGCTTTGTGGAAATTAGAAAAGGTCAATGAAAAGCGGGTTTCCTGAATAAATAAGTTTCTAAACAGAGGGCCCCAGAGAGAAGAGAAGCATTGGCCTCAAGTTTGACAATTGACATGTACAACAGGGTGGACAATTTTCGGACAATGAGCTACAGTTCCTTGCTGGTGAGTATATCTGAATAGGGTTACAAGAAAATGCAGTCAATTTTTTTTTCCATTTCCAGATAGTCCATTGAATAAGCAATGTGTTGCTATTTTAGACCTAGCTTGGCTAACTGCACCATAGCACAGGCACGTGACTTTGTACTTGATTCTGACCTCCATTTGAAGCTAGTACAAAAACAAAGGTGTGGAACGATATGTTTGGTGGAGACCATTCTGAGAATGAAATGGATCACCTTGTTGTAGAGGTTTGGGCCTATTCAAAAAAAAAAAAAAAAAAAAAGGAGATTTTGTGGGAATATGACAAGAAGTGTGTTGCAGTAATCAGCACAGTACAGCACAGCACACATGCTGAAGTCAAAGTCAGAGTGGCTTGATGTGGAGGAGAAGGACAAACAGAACTGCTGCAGCCAAGTTCAAAGCTGGTCGTACATGTCAGACTGAAAACATAAACTTTCATAGTCTAGTCAAGCCAGAGTCAAGTACAACTCACAAGATTTTCAGCTGATTCAGAAAAAAAGGACCCTGGCAGTGCTGACAAAATGTGAATCAGACATAGAGCTGAGTAGATGTAGACATCTGTGATGGAGATCATTAAAGCCCAGCTCTGTTTTATCATCATTCAGTTTTCACTGGTTAAAAGTCATCCAAGATCTAACGTTAAAACTACTTTTTAGTGTGTGCATACACTGAATCAGATCATCAATTTAATCAGGTGCTGCAGATGTGTTTAACTGTGTATCATCAATTTAGTTAGGTGCTGCAGATGTAACTATGTATCCTTTGTATAGGAGAGGTGGAGGAGTGGATCAGAGAGCTATTTCTGCTCTGTCACTGTTATCTCAGGCTACACTACACACTGCCCTCCCTGTGTTCTCATCATAGTTATTTATCTTAACACAGTAGTGTTTCAAAGGTGGTGAGTCATAAAGTACCTCCATAGACCACATCAATAGCAAAAATAGATATTCTTCTTCTTGTTCATTGAACCCTCAGAGAACAGCTATTGCTGTCTGTCATATGAGCAAAAATGTGTTGTACTGGCGTTAAGCGCCTGACAAGTCAGGCCCCGTGCATCCAACTGGGGAGAGGATTGTTATCTTTTAAATCTTTACGGAAAAAAGGCAGGAGAATGGACCAAGAAGGCAGAAAATAGACAAGAAGAAGGTGATAGGAAGAAAAGGATAAGGGCAGACACAAAGAGTGGGCTAGAAAAGAGGAAATTCTGAAGATAGACAAGAAGGTGACAGGAAGAAATGGATAAGGGCAGACAGAGAGAGTGGGCTAGAAAAGAGGAAATTCTGAATACATAATTTCCAGAAGGTGAGGGAGGATGCTATAGCATTCATACAGACAGACCCCCGGAATCACCATGGGGGAAACAGGCATTACAATAGACAACAGTCACAAAGACAGCAGCTCTCCCCCCCCCCCAAAAAAAAAAAAACCAACAAAAACACCACATATTACAAAGTCCCAACCCCTGTCACATAAATAACAAAAGTAGTAATACTATTTTTTTTAAAAGAAAAAAAAAGAGTAAAAACACCACACAAAACAAAAATAACAAGAGAGATATTACGACAAAGTTACCATCAACCACCCCCACCCCCCTCTCTTTCATGATTAACAAAAATAAGGACACCCCCCCTCCCAGCGACATCAATGATTAAGTCATAATCACCCCCCCCCCCCGTACCCATATCAATGATTAATTTATTAATCACCACCCCCCCCCCCCCCCCCCCCCCAACCAGTTACATCAATGTCATAATCATAAGTCATAATCATCCCCCCACCCACCCACATCAATGATTAATAAAAGTCATAATCACACCCCCCTCCCTCCCTCCCCTCAAAGCCACATCAATAATTGAAGTCATAAAGATCATTATCCCTAACTCCCCCCCCCCCCCCCCATCCTCCCTTCATTATTGCTGCCTACTACAGAGAAAAGTGGTGCAGATTCTGCCTAGTGACTTCAGTCACTGAACTGCTGTTGCTGTGGATCTCTGTGTGACATATCAGTCAGATAGGAATGATGACACAACTCCTTATCACTGCATGGTCAGATAGGAATGATGACACAACTCCTTATCACTGCATGGTCAGATAGGAATGATGACACAATTCCACACACCACTGCATGGTCAGATAGGAATGATGACACATCTCCACATCACTGCATGGTCAGATAGGAATGATGACACAACTCCACATCACTGAATGGTCAGATAGGAATGATGACACATCTCCACATCACTGCATGGTCAGATAGGAATGATGACACATCTCCACATCACTGCACGGTCAGAAGAATCAAAATGGTAACTGTAATTTATGTCTTCTTCATTACAAGCAGAAGTCATGAGAGCAAAATGGTAACTGTAATTTATGTCTTCTTCATTACAAGCAGAAGTCATGAGAGCAAATCTATAGTGGTAGGGTGAGGACTGTATGGATACTAAGACAAAGGGGTTGGGAAAGAGAAACAGTCAGACAGACAGACAGAAAGCACTGTGGTGATGCACTTTCCCTGAGGGAGCAACTTGAATTTCACTGGGAGAAATCTGTTGTGTGGAGATGAAGGACAGTTCTCTAATAACTCTAACAATACTGTCTGTTATATGGAGATGCTATATTATAGTACAAATCTCTTATAACTCTAACAATATTGTCTGTTATATGGAGATGATGCATTATAGTACAGATCTCTTATAACTCTAACAATACTGTCTGTTGTATGGAGATGATACATTTTAGTACAGTTCTCTAATAACTGTAACAATACTGTCTGTTGTATGGAGATGACACATTATAGTACAGTTCTCTAATAACAATACTGTCTGAAGATGACACATTATAGTACAGTTCTGTAATAACTCTAACAACACTGTCTGAAGATGACACATGATAGTACAGTTCTGTAATAACTCTAACAACACTGTGCACAGAATAAGAAACAACATTTTTTTTTTCAATAATAAAGAAATTCACAAGGAAATCCTACAAGAAACTATGTAAAAGCTTTCAGACAGGCTGTTTAGAATACCAGACATTGATTTTGAGCACTTTTCCTCTCACACAGTTAGCACACTGCTTTACATTCATGGAATCACAGACATACAATCATCACAGACATACAATGGACACAGAATGTACTATTAACTGTTACAACAAAAAATCAACAGTGGAATCCAAAACTCTTGGATTGTCAAAAGTCAGATTCATTTTCAAATGTCAAACAGGCTTGTGTACACACACACACACACACACACACACACACACACACACACACACACACACACATACACACACACAAACACACACACACACACAACACAACACACAAATATAAATACAAATTTGTACATCAAATTGAAACACACACACACACACACACACAACACACACACACACACACACACACACACACACACACCACACACGTATTCACACACACACACACACACACACACACACACACACACACACACAACTTCACAAGTACATGTCCACATACATACGCATGCCACCTCACATATGCATGCATGCATACACACACACACACACACACACACACACACACACACCCCACACACACACACCACACACACCACACACACACACACATACACACACACCACACACACACACACACACACACACTGGTACAAATACATCCTTGACTGTACATGCATTCATACATGCTTCCACACATAAATGTGCACACTTTTAGATCAGTCCATGCCCATAGTTTTTTTTTGGTTTTGGTTTTTTTTGTTGTCTAACATCACTTTTATATGAACAGACATAAAATTGAAGACCAACACACACACACACACACACACACACACACACACACACACACACACACACACACACACACACACACTATATTCTGATACAAGGTATCAGGCAGTCAAAGATCTGCTTCATACAACACAAGGCAGTTTCTCCCTAGGAAGGATCAACGACTGGGACAGGCCAACTTTCTGTGCTGCTCTGATGTTACAGCAGTGATGTCATCATCTTATTTCAAACAACAACAACACACAAACCAGCCCTGCTAGTACACATGCTCACATGTATACAGATGGAGATCGAGATTCAGATGAAACAGTCAACAGGATGATCATAATCATGTTTAACCAGGTCAAAATCACAGAGTTTTCCAGCATATTGAGTTTGCATATGGAAACTATGACTGTTACCTGTCTAATTTTGAGGGGGTGTTTTGTTAATGGATTACTTCACAAATGAACTAAAAGGTTGCTAACTGAACGGCTTCTTCATCAACTGATGTGACAATGACAGTTGAACATTGACATCTGACAGATCTGTACACTTTGGTCTGTAGCAATTACAGTCAATCACTCCAAACAACTGAACTGATGATTCTTCTCCAGGAGTTGTCTATTTACCTGTCAGTCTGTCTGTGTCACTGTGTCACTGTCTGTGTCTGTGTCAGTGTCTGTGTCTGTGTCACTGTCTGTGTCACTGTCTGTGTCTGTGTCACTGTGTCACTGTCCACTGTCTGTGTCACTGTCTGTGTCACTGCCTTCTCCTTTCACTGCCAGTATGTGTGTTTGTTGCTTGCTTGCCTGCATGTCTGTCTGTTTTACTTGTATGACTGGTTACCTACTTGCTTTGGTTGGGATTTACAATGAATCCTAGCAGACTTGACAAAGTCCCCAGGAAATCTGACAGTCTACATTAGACTAAGGGATCTTTTTTTTTTACTTCAAAAAAAAGAAGACACTGTCTTTGACTTCAGGGAATTCTGGTCAGATTTTAGAAAATTGTCTTGATATTTTAAGTCCCAATACTGCATGCACAGGAGTGCTACCCCCCCCCCCCCCCCTCTCTCTCTCTCTCTCTCTCTCTCTCTCTCTCTCTCTCTCTCTCTCTCTCTCTCTCTCTCTTCTCTCTCTCTCTCTCTGTCACTCACTCACTCACTCACTCACTCACTCACTCACACACACACACACACACCACACACACACACACACACAACAACACACACACACACACACACACACACACACACACACACACACACACACACACACTCTCTCTCTCTCTCTCTCTCTCTCTCTAAGCACCACACACACACACACACACACACACACACACACACACACACACACACACACACAACCACACACACTCTCTCTCTAAGCACGCGCACGCACACACACACACACACACACACACACACACACACACACACACACACACACACACACACACACACACACCACACACACACAACACACACACCACACACTCTCTCTCTCTCTCACGCACGCACGCACGCACGCACACACACACACTCGCTCGCTCGCTCTCACTCTCTCTCTCCCATAAGTCCTTCCGGGACTGGATGTAAATAAGCACAAGAGTGCTTATCCCATTATCCTCGATATAAAAAGAATCGAATCGAATCGAATCGATCGAATCGAATCGAATCGAATCGAATCAAATCAAATCAAATCAAATCAAATCAAATCAAATCTCTCTCTCTCTCTCTCTCACTTCCCTCTTCTCTCTCCCTCTCTCTGTCTCTCTCTCTCTCACGAGTGCTTACCTATTATCCTCGAATAAAAGAATTTGCCTTGCCTTGCCTTGCCTTGCCCTCTCTCTCTCTCTCTCCCTCCCTCCCCTAAGCACCAACACTGAGTGATATGAAACACAGCAGATTCTAAAAGTCATCAGCATCACTATCACAACACTGGCTGTTGAAAACTGCTTCAATCAATCCTGATGCTTTCAGCCAAGCCGACCACAGGGGCCATACCAAGGCTGAAGTGTGAGCATTGGGTCTGTAGACAGACTTGTGCAGAAACAAAAGCCCTGATGAGAACAACATCTCTACAGTCTGTAGACAGACGTGCAGAAACATGACCCCAATAAACAACATCTCTACAGTCTGTAGACAGACATGTGCAGAAACACAAACCCAAGAAACAACATCCTACAGTCTGTAGACAGACATGTGCAGAAACACAAACCCAATAAACAACATCCCTACAGTATGTAGATAGACATGTGCAGAAACATGACCCCAATAAACAACATCCCTACAGTCTGTAGACAGACATGTGCAGAAACACAAACCCAATAAACAACATCCCTACAGTCTGTAGACAGACATGTGCAGAAACATGACTCCAATATACAACATCCCAACAGTCTGTAGACAGACATGTCTACAGCTTGGTAATTACAACCACTTTTATAATTATGTCAGCAGCAGAAGCCTGATATTTATAACAATTTATAATCATGTCAGCAGCAGAAAGTCTGACAATTATATCCACTCATATAATTAGGTCAGTTGCTAATGCCTGATAATTTATAACCATCCATGAAATTATGCCAGCAGCAGAAAGCCATATAATTATAACTACCCATTAAATTATGTCAGCAGCAGAAAGCCTGATAATTACAAAAACTTGTAATCATGTCAGCAGCAGAATTCCAATAATCATATCCACTCTTACAATCAAGTCAGCAGTAGAAATCCTGATAATTATAACAACTTGTAATCATGTCAGCAGCAGAAAGCCTGATAATTATATTGACTTGTAATCATGTCCACAGCAGAAATCCTGATAACTATATTGACTTGTAATCATGTCCACAGCAGAAAGCCTAACAGATATTAACACTCATAATTTTGTAAGCAGCAGAAGTCTGATAACTATACCCACTCTGATTATTATGTCAGCAGCAGAAGCCTGATAATCATAAGAATCCATAAAATGATGTCAGCAGCATCCATAAAATTATGTCAGCAGCAGAAAACCTGATAATTATAATCATCCATGAAATTATGTCAGCAGCAGAAAACAGGTAATTATAACCATCCATAAAATTATGTCAGCAGAAGAAAACCTGATAATTATAACCATCCATGAAATTATGTCAGCAGCAGAGAGCCAGGGAATTAAAACCATCCATAAAATTATGTCAGCAGAAGAAAACCTGATAATTATAACCATCCATAAATCATATCAGCAGCAGAAGGCCAGATAATTAGAACCACCCATAAAATTATGTCTGAGTCAGCAGCAGAAAGCCAGACAATTATAACGATACATATGATTATGTCAGCAGCAGAAAGCCAGATAATTATAACGATCCTTGAGTCAACAGCAGAAAGCCAGATAATTATAACAATCCTTACGATCATGTCGGCAGCAGAAAGCCAGAAATTATAACAATCCTCATTAAATTTATGTCAGCAGCAGAAAGCCAGATAATTATAACCATCCTTATTAAATTTATGTCAGCAGCACTGGGATCAAGCACTGACACAGGTCTCTCTGTAATACCTCAACAAACTCAACATCTTGTGGCCAGCACTGCCTGCCTTTTCCTCCTCCATTCAGCCCCTGCTGTCTGCAACACTGTGTCTGTCTGTCTCAGGATCTCCTTCATTCTTCTCTTTCTTCTGTCTGCAACACTGTGTCTGTCTGTCTCAAGATCTCCTTCATTCTTCTCTTTCTTCTGTCTGCAACACTGTGTCTGTCTCAGGATCTCCTTCATTCTTCTCTTTCTTCTGTCTGCAACACTGTGTCGGTCTGTCTCAGGATCTCCTTCATTCTTCTCTTTCTTCTGTCTGCAACACTCTGTCTCAGCATCTCCTTCATTCTTCTCTTTCTTCTGTCTGCAACACTGTGTCTGTCTCACCATCTCCTTCATTCTTCTCTTTCTTCTGTCTGCAACACTGTGTCTGTCTGTCTCACCATCTCCTTCATTCTTCTCTTTCTTCTGTCTGCAACACTGTGTCTGTCTCAGCATCTCCTTCATTCTTCTCTTTCTTCTGTCTGCAACACTGTGTCTGTCTGTCTCACCATCTCCTTCATTCTTCTCTTTCTTCTGTCTGCAACACTGTGTCTGTCTGTCTCACCATCTCCTTCATTCTTCTCTTTCTTCTGTCTGCAACACTGTGTCTGTCTGTCTCAGGATCTGCTTCATTCTTCTCTTTCTTCTGTCTGCAACACTGTGTCTGTCTGTCTCAGGATCTGCTTCATTCTTCTCTTTCTTCTGTCTGCAACACTGTGACTGTCTGTCTCAGCATCTCCTTCATTCTTCTCTTTCTTCTGTCTGCAACACTGTGTCTGTCTCAGGATCTGCTTCATTCTTCTCTTTCTTCTGTCTGCAACACTGTGACTGTCTGTCTCAGGATCTGCTTCATTCTTCTCTTTCTTCTGTCTGCAACACTGTGTCTGTGTCAGGATCTCCTTCATTCTTCTTTCTTCTGTCTGCAACACTGTGTCTGTCTCAGGATCTGCTTCATTCTTCTCTTTCTTCTGTCTGCAACACTGTGACTGTCTGTCTCAGGATCTGCTTCATTCTTCTCTTTCTTCTGTCTGCAACACTGTGTCTGTCTGTCTCAGGATCTCCTTCATTCTTCTCTTTCTTCTGTCTGCAACACTGTGTCTGTCTCAGGATCTGCTTCATTCTTCTCTTTCTCCTGTCTGCAACACTGTGTCTGTCTGTCTCAGGATCTCCTTCATTCTTCTCTTTCTTCTGTCTGCAACACTGTCCGTCTCAGGATCTGCTTCATTCTTCTCTTTCTTCTGTCAAGGGCAGACTGAAGACTCCTGTGTTCATCATTTTTCATCAAGGTTCTTAACCTCACCAGTAGACTGTTCACTGTCTGTGAATCCTGTCAGTCAAAATTTTATTTCCAGATGGTACACTGAGTAAGCAATAAATTTGCTTTTTTCATCAAGCCATCTATCTAGTTATGGGTTTTTTTTAATTTAAAATCCCCCCTCCCCCCAAAAAAAATTCTATAAACAAAAATGAAGCAGCAAGCAAAGCAAACAAGCAGAGTACAACCAAGAAAACCCCACCCAAAAAATATTATTTTAGCTACAACATTGTCACTGTGTGTATATGTGTGGGGTGGGAGTAAGGGTGGGCAGCAGAGAGGGGGGGGGTAGTGTAGTGTGGGGTGGAGGGGGGTGGTGGGAAGCATGGGGGGGTGGTGGGGGGAAGCAGGGTGGGGGGAAGTGAGTGGGGGGAAACGATGGGGGGTGGAAGCGGGGGGGGGAATGTGGGGGGTGGGAAGCATGGGGGGGGAGATAAGCAGGGGGGAGTGATGGGGGGGATAGCATGGGGGGGGGGGGGGGAATGATGGGGTGGGGGGAAGCATGGGGGATGGGGTGGGCATGGGAGTGGGTGATGGGGGATGGGAAGCAGGGGATGATGGGGGATGATGGGAGCTAGGGGGGGGAAGATGGGGGGTGGGGGGAATATGGGGTGGGGTGGAGAGGATGGGGAGCGTGGTGAGAATGGGGGTGGGGGTGGGAAGCAGGGGGGTGGGGAGTGTAAAGCCTTTTCAGCTACTGCTGTAAAGAAGAAGTATAGGTATTCATTGTCATTATATATACATAAATTTTTTTTAATTTTGTTATTTTATATCGAGGATAATGGAATAAGCACTCTTGTGCTTTTTATGTCCAGTCCCCATGTGTATGCAGTTTTGTAAATGTCATCTGTTCCTACCGGCACACAATGGCCTACTCTTACAAAAAGCGGAGCAGGATTTAACATATGCGCAAGATATTCTGCGTGCGTTCACATACGGGGCCTCGGTTTATACTCATCTGAAGGACTTGTGGGGAGAGCGGAGTCAGCACTGATGTTAACTCCAGGAGAAAAATCTCCTTGAACGGGAAATTGAACTTGGGTTGCCAAATTGCGAGTGCAATGTTCTGACCACTAGGCTATCCCATGACAGACTGTGTGTGTGTGTGTGTGTGTGTGTGTGTGTGTGTGTGTGTGTGTGTGTGTGTGTGTGTGTGTGTCTGTGTCTGTATGTGTGTGTGTGTGTGTGTGTGTGTGTGTGTGTGTGTGTGTGTGTGTGTGTGTGTCTGTGTCTGTATGTGTGTGTGTGTGTGAGTGTGTGTTGTGTGTGTGTGTGTGTGCGTGTGTAAATGTTTCACATGTATCTTATTATATAATTGTAACCAGGCTATCCCATCCCCTCATATAGAACCCATGACCAACAAAGTGGGTGATTACAACCTGCTAAAGTCCAGATAACATAACAGCCATCTCAGGACTTATCAGTATTACTGTTGTTATCATCATTATTATTATTATTATGATCATTATTACCACTATCATGATGACAAGAGCCAATCCAATCCAATCATGTTGTTTATCACCCTGCAGTCCACACAGGCCATGTCAGGGTTGTCACCTTCTATGTCTCAGAATAAAACCCGCAAATATAGACAGATCATAATGGGGTATAAAACCAACTCCACTATCCTTCTTTGTATACATGCCCTTGTCAACCATAAGGGTCAACCCAGGGTGGGCACCCCATTGTGTGAAAAATCTGATCACATCAATCACACATAAAATGAGAAAAAACCCAAACCACAGTCCTTTCAATCAAACAGCTTTGTTCTTAGTGACCTTGTTCTTAGCGACCGACTAGAACACTTTCGCTCATATCAGACGGATAAGGCCTGCTTCTCTCAGTCAGAAAATGGTGCCTTGTGGAACATCACAAAAAGGACCTATAGGGAGTCTGCAGTAAAATGCTTGTGCCTAATATCCTGGACACCTCAACACTCCAGAAGCAGATGCTTGATGGCTACCCACACATCACGTTACATGCTATGGGTTCCTTTGCCTTTCAACAAATGAACACAAGTAATATGAGAATGACAGAAGTGTATCCTGGTGAGCACTGTTGCTTCCCTTCAGGTTTTTGAGAAGAGCAGACAATATCACCTACAGGGGTTCAATGTTGTGACACATATTACTCAAAGGGGGAACCAATCTCTCTCTTGCATGCTTGCGTATGTAAGCAAGTGCATGCATACATCTTAACACACACACACACATACACACACACTCACTCCAGATCTCTCTCTCTCTCTCTCTACTCACTCACTCACTCACTCACTCACTCACACTCACTCACTCACTCACTTCACTCACTCACTCACTCACATCACCTCACTCACTCACTCACTCACTCACTCACTCACTCTCACTCTCACTCTCTCTCTCTCTCTCTCTCTCTCTCTCTCCTCTCCTCTCTCCTCTCTCTCTCTCTCTCTCTCACTCACTCACTCACTCACTCACTCACTCACTCACTCTCTCTCTCTCTCTCTGTCTCTCTCTCTCTCTGTCTCTCTCTGTCTCTCTCTGTCTCTCTCTCTCACACACACACACACACACACACACACACACACACACACACACACACACACACACACACACCACTGTCAAAGCAGAACTTCTTCCCATATTTTATTTATATCCAGCCAGCCACAATAGCCATAACAGGACTACAATTTGTTGTTGTTTTTTAATTTAAAAAAAAACGTTTAATTGTTTTTTTCTGTGTCACCTGTTTCACAAGTTCATCAGATTGTTCATTGCCAGATATACTACAGTAGGCAGGGATCCATTGCAGCATTACACATTTGTTTTGTGCAAGGAGCAGTAGTTCCCTTTGGAGTTCTGTCTCTTTGTCTGCAAACAGGGCTTGTAGGACTGACAGGGCATCAGTGAAAAAAGCACTTGCTGACATTCATCTATGGAATGTCTGACCATAGTGGCAGCTTGTTTCAGGGCTTGGGTTTCTACACATGAAGAGGAGGAAATCTCAGTTGATGATATATTGGACGGTACAGTGAAATATCAGAAGGAGAAATTAGGAAAGCTATTAATCATATGAAATGTAGAAAGGCAGCAGGTTTATATGGTATTCTAGCTGAAATGTTGAAAAATTCTGAACAAACTATCATGACATTTTTGTCCAAATATTTCAATGCCATATTTTTCAAAGGCTTTTTCCCTTCAAACTGGACTGAAGCTGCAATATACCCACTACATAAGAAAGGTGACACTAGTAACCCAGATAATTATAGGGGTATATCTCTTCTAAGTATTCTCAGTAAAGTATTCACGTATGTCATTGATAGGAGACTGACCTTGTGGGTAGAGCAGAATGATTCTATCTGTGAAGCCCAGGCTGGATTTAGAAAAGGCCGGTCAACTATAGACCACATATTTACTTTGAATGCACTATTAGAAAATTAGTTGCTCAAACATAGAAAACTGTATGTGGCATTCATTGATTTTAAAAAAAGCATATGATACTGTAAATCGCATTGTATTGTGGTCTGTACTGCTTCATGCAGGTATTAAGGGTAGAGAATCTTCAAGATGCTTCAGGCAATGTATTCAACTGTTAAAACATGTGTAATATGCCAGAGCAAGACAGGCCATTCAAGTTTTTTTTGTTTGTCTACAGGGATTGAAGCAGGGGTGTATTGTAAGCCCAGTCTTATTTTCTTTATTGATTAACGCGCTGGCAAATGAATTAATCTTAATTAAAAGGTAAACATGATGTGACTTTGGAATCAAGTGAAATTGAACTGTATCTTATGCTGTTTGCTGATGATTTAACCTTGTTATTATCAACCACAGTAGGCCTATAGCACCAACTCAACAACTTACGAAAGGAAACAGTAAGACTAAAGTTAACAGCAAACATAGAAAAATCCAAAATTATTGTGTTTAGGAAAGGTGGCTACCTTGGTGCAAGAAGTTGTGAATTCGTATAAGTATTTAGGCTTTAGTTTTTCTACTAGAAATAGTTTCACAGCTGCTATGGAAGAAATAAAACTTTTAAGGTAAAAAATGTGTGAATGATATTATGTGTACACTGAGAAAAATTGGAAGAAATTCTCCAGATGTTTTTCTTCAAACTTTTTGACACTCACATTGTCTCACTGGTTCTGTATGCTTCCGTAGTATGGGGACATAAAGCCTATTGCCAAGTCCAACAAGTTTATGCTTGTAAAAGATTAATGCATGTGCAAAATAAAACAGCTAATGATGTTGTATTATATGGCAAACTAGGTCGTTTCCCACTATGGATTACAGCTGTTACTAGATGTATTCAGTACTGGCTACGACTGTTAAAACAGGCTGAAGTAAGGTATTCAAAAAAGGCTTATAGAATGTCATTAGCTATGCATAAGAAAGGCCATGTGACTTGGGTAACCCATATCAAGACTATTCTTTATGAAAATGGTTTTGAACAAGTTTGGTTGTGGCTTTGATAACACTTTTATGAAAGAGCTTAAAGAGAGACTTCACGGCAACTTCTGTCACAACTGGCATAACAACATGGATTCTACCCCATGACTGTCATTATATGGTAAAATTAAACACGTTTGAAATAGAAAACTATGTTAAAATTTTGTACGTCAAAGGTTATAGAAATATCTTGGCACAATTCAGGATGGATGTATCGCAGTTAAATGTACACAAAAATTGCTTTTCGCCAACAGATGATAATACTGCATGCCCTGTATGTATGCACATGAAAGAAGATGAAGCGCACTTTGTATTTAAATGTCCCTTATACAAGGACATTAGACAGACATTCAAGTTCTAAGTTGATGTTGACGTTAACCTGGACAATGCCCTTGTCAGTGTGCTTGCTTGCTTGCAATTCACAAGCATCACTAGTAAATCTTGCAAAATACCTTTTGGATGCTTTCAAGATCAGACAGAATTTCATTGATGATATGGACAAATAAAGCAAATAGTCTTCAGGTTTACAATTATTTTCATCTATATCAGTGTTGTATGTCTTGATTGTGTTATAATTATATCACGACAGAATAATGTATTGATGTTTATGTTTCTCTCCATGAAAGGGGCTGTTGGCCTATATTAATTAAATTTCAGAGTTGAGTTCAGAATTCTCTCTCTCTGTCTCTGTCTCTCTCCCTCCCTCCTCCCTCCCTCCCTCTCCTCTCTCTCTCTCTCTCTCTCTCTCTCTCCCTCTCTCTCTCTCTCTCTCTCTCTCCTCTCTCTCTCTCTCTCAATCTATCTACACTCTCTCTCTCTCTCTCTCTCTCTCCTCTCTCTCTCTCTCTCCTCTCATCTCTCTCTCTCTCTCTCTCTCTCTCTCTCTCTCTCTCCTCTCTCTCTCTCTCTCCTCTCTCTCTCTCTCTCTCTCTCTCCTCACTCTCTCACCACTCATCTCATCATCATATTGCTGATTGCAACTGTTATAATTATGATTTTTGTCCTTTGCCTGGTGCGGAAAAACTATGTTTTCGTAAGGTGGTGTTATTGATAATCGCTAGTTGTCGTTACCATTTCAAAGAATGGTGCTACCACTAATTCAGGGTGACTGACTGTCTAGAATGAAGGCACGCAGAGGATTCTGCTCCACAAATGTTCCTGTTGCATTGATATTTTCAAGAGATAAGTATGTCAGTATGGCATCATCCCCATCCCACTGTTCCCCTTGACATGGGCAAATGGCCTGGTTCATTAAATTATTTGACTTGACTTGACTCACTCACTCACTCACTCACTCACTCACTCACTCACTCACTCACTCTCACTCACTCACTCACTCACTCACCATCACACACACACACACACACACACACACACACACACACACAGAGTCTCTCTCTCTCTCTACACACACACACACACACACACACACACACACACACACACACACACACACACACACACACACACACACACCCCCTGCCAAAGCAGAATTTTTTTTCCAAAACATTTTCTTTACATCCAGCTGACCACAACAGCCATAACAGGACTCTACAATTAACACACACACACAACACACACACACACACACACACACACACACACACACACACACACACACACACACACACACACACACACACACCCACTGCCAAAGCAGAATTTTTTTTCCAAAACATTTTCTTTACATCCAGCTGACCACAACAGCCATAACAGGACTCTACAATTAACACACACACACACACACACACACACACACACAACACACACACACACACACACACACACACACACACACACACACACACACACACACACACACAGTCCATCTCTCTCTCTCTTCATCTCGCTCTCCCTCTCTCACTCTCTCTCTTCCTCTCATCCCTCTCCTCACTCCCTCTCACACACACACACACACCACAAACATTTTCTTTACATCCAGCTGACCACAACAGCCATAACAGACTCTACAATACACACACACACACACACACACACACACACACACAAAACACACACACACACACACACACACACACACACTCTCTCTCTCTCTCTCTCTCTCTACTCTTCTCTCTACTCCTCACATCACACACACACACACACACACACACACACACCACACACACACAACACACACACACACCACACACACATCACACACACACACACCACCACTCTCTCTCTCTCTCTCCACACACAACACACACACACACACACACACACACACACACAACACACACACACACACACACACACACACACACACACACACACCACTCGCCAAAGCAGATTTTTTTTTCCAAAACATTTTCTTTACATCCAGCTGACCACAACAGCCATAACAGGACTCTACAATTAACACACACACACACACACACACACACACACACACACACACACACACACACACACACACACACTCTCTCTCTCTCTCTCTCTCTCTCTCTGTCAGTCACACACACACACACACACACACACACACACACACACACACACACACACACACACAACACACACACACACCACTCACTCACTCACTCACTCACTCACTCACTCACTCACTCACTCACTCACTCACTCACTCACTCCTC
>CM060337.1:7656912-7664412 GCA_030674155.1 Stramonita haemastoma | reverse complement strand
ATTTTGCTTATGCTTCAAAAAAAAGTAAAGTTGTTTCCCAAACTTTTAAGTGTTCATGTACTACTGGGTGCATCTAAGTGCTTCTAACATGTATCATCTTACTGTTTCTTTTGCTTTTTCTACAAATTTAAAAAATGCAGCATGACCACAATATACGTACCCTACTGCAATTTTTGCTATGATGTGTGCATTGTGAAAACATTTAGTATGACCACAATATCCTATGATTTGGGCTGTGATTGTTTGCATTGTCAAAATATTCAGTAAAACTCATGTTCTTGTCAAAACTCAAATCCAGTCTACTGTTAAAAACACTGAGACCTGCATCAGAGATGTTCAGACCTGGATGACTGTTGATAAGTGAAAACTCAATGATGATCAAACTGAAGCTCTTCTGATTCAGTCAAACATAGTACACATCCACAAACTACAAATAATTCTGTTCAGGTTGGAGTTTAAAAATAAAACATATTATTGCATCTTTTTAACATATCGTTTCCAAGAACAGGTCTTTGGGGAAAAGGTGTCACATATTTTGCACTCCACCTATGCAGAAATTTACTGTAACGTTCATTATTAACAACTGACTCAGCCAAAACCCTTGCTTGTACTTTTGTTTTGTCAAAACTTGACTACTGTCATATTTCTCTTCTTGTAACTGTTCACAGTGTTATTCTATCCAACAGGGAAAAGTTGAAAGTTTGCTGCCGAGAGTTGTTCTCAGAGCAAAAAGACTCTACACTTTCAGCCACTCAAAGACAGCTACATGATGGCTGAGCTCTTCCACAGGTTCTTCCCTGCCTAGAATAATGCAGCACTAACTTCTCACTGTCTGCATTCCCTCTGAAATCTCCCCTCCTCCTGACTCCCATCTTCTATCAGTCACCATCAATTATTAGGAAACCTCTCTCCACTTATTGGAAAAGGCACTTAAAATATAGATCTTTTTCATCAGCACAACTGACATCTTCAACCGCTTGTATCACTTCACTTTTCTTTTCTCTCACCCTGTAACTTTGACAGTTCTTCTGTGAAACTATTTTTCAAAATTAATATTTTGTTGGTTTTTTTTCATTGTTATTACTGCCATGATCATATGTTTATTTAAATGCAATAAGACAAGAAAGCAATGCAATGTGATGTAATATGATAATGTAATGTCAGTGGAATCTTGCATAATGCTTTTACCTAAAGTGGCCAGAAGCACTACTTCCATAGTTGGGCCCAAAAAAGTAATGACAGTACAACAGGGAAAAAATACAAACATAATCACAAAAATGGCAAGAAAACAACAACAAACAAACAGTCAAAACAGCATTTAACTGCACAGGCAATCCATAACACACATGTTCACTTACTCAGGCTAACAGCATTTCATGCACAAAGGCAGGCACACCTATGTGCACATGTGCATGCAAAAAATTCCACATGAATGCTACACACACACACACACACACACACACACACACACACACACACACACACACACACACACATGACAGTACACACACACACACACACACACACACACACACACACACACACACACACACACACACACACACACACACACACACACACACACACACATACACACACACACACAGTGACGCACACTATACATGATACATTTGCTTGAACACATACACATACCCAAGAGCAGGCTCTCTCTCTCTCTCTCTCTCTCTCTCTCTCTCTCTCTCTCTCTCTCTCTCTCTCTCTCCTCCCTCTCCTCTCTCTCTCTCTCCTCTCTCTCTCTCTCTCTCCCCCCCCCCCTCACTTTTGACTAATATCACTCTCTTACAGAAAACCTTTAACTGAAGGAACACACACACACACACATATATGCAAACACACACACGCACGCAACGCGCACGCGCGCGCACACACACACACACATACACACACACACACACACCACACATCACACACACACACACACACACACACACACTTGTAAGTAAAAATCCTAGTAGCAACTGGCAAAGGTATAGTAGCTTGTATAAGAAAGGATACATCCGTTTGAAGAGTTCTTCTGAAGGCTGAGACTGAAACAGAATGATAAAAGGGAGATCTAATTCTGCATAAAATCATTCCAAAGAGAGGGACGTATGAGAGAAACTTGTACATGAGCCACAGGATATACAATGCTGAGTTGGAACGTGGAGTCTGTTGTATCAGAGGAAGAGGAAAAACAGCAACACTCGTAACTTAGATGATGTATAGTACACACAGAAGAAGAGAAACTACAACAAACATGCCTGGAAAAGAACACAGAGCTAGAGACAGCCTAATGCCTTGAGGGCATCTTGGGACAGAAAATGATGTATGGAACCAAATCAGAATATTCTACACAGCAGATCTAACAATCTACCCATGTTTTCAAACAACTACTGTCAATGATCCACCTTCAAGATGATGGAAAGTTGTATGAATATTCTTGAAACTTTCCTTGAAAGCCTACAGCTAAATATCAGCCACCAAACATAGCTTAATAGGCATCAGTGACTATAAGACATTACTGCACTCTGAAAACTCTGTTTATGATAAGCCAATTTGAGGCACAGTTAAAATCTGTGGTTTACTGACAATCAAGATCGCTGCAGTGACTGGTATGTGGCACATGCTAGTCTGTGTGTTGTGCACTGCTTAGTCTGTTGTGTGGTGTGTGTGTGGTTGTTGTAGTAGGTGTGTGTGTGAGTGTGTGAGAGAGAGAGAGAGAGAGAGAGAGAGAGAGAGAGAGAGAGGTAGAGTGAGAGTGTGTGTGTGTGTGTGTGGTGTGAGGTGTGTGTGAGTGGTGTGTGTGTGTGTGTGGTTGAGTTCAAATTCATTTAACGTCTTTTCACAAGTTGTGATATTAGACTGGGGAAGGATGTGTGTGTGCGTCAAGGGAAGGGGGTGTAGAGGCAATGTGTAAGATAAGAAATTTCAGGGGGTCGATACTTGCTTAGTGATTTAAATAGAAACAAACCTTTTTGTAGTTTATTGAAGTACAATAAACAAAAAGGAAAATGCAGTTCTAACAAAATCAGTAATTCCAAGTGCACATGTGTGTGTGTGTGTGTGTTGTGTGTGTGTGTGTGTGTGTGTGTGTGTGTGTGTGTGTGTGTGTGTGTTGTGGGCTGCATGCTTCATGCTGCGTGCATGTGTTGCGAGCGCGCGGGTGATGTCTGTGTGTGTGTGTGTGTGGGTGTGGTGTGTGTGTGTGTGTGTGGTGTGTAGGGTGTATGTGTGTATGTGTGTATGTGTGTGTGTGCGTGTGCGTGTCATGTGTGCGTGTGTGTGTGATGTGGTGTGTATGTGTGAGTGTGAGTGTGTGTGTGCTTTTTTAAGACTGAATTTTATTTCTTTCTGCGACAACTGTTTCTGTTTATTTTTAAATGTAATGCTTGAGATCACTGAATTCCTATCTGATAAAATGCTGGTATTAGTGTTGCATCTAGGTATTGCCTTGTAATGTGTGTGGGGTAATGGTTGTATTTGTGCTGTGTTTATCCTGTGATAAATGTTTTTCCTATTTACTTTTATATGTATGGCTTGAACCCACATGAATTTATATTTGTGAGATAATAAAATGTTTAATTCAATACTGACAGCGGTCAGACAGGATCTATGGACTGGCCTGCTGACTTCACTCACTACAGGTTGCTGGGCACTGCCCTGAATTGTTCAGGCTGTGTACCTGGCCAAGTTGAAGCTGGTGCAGCCCATCTCTCTCCTAGAGGTCTGCTGTGCATGCTGCACATGTTCATGTCATGCAGTCCACCATCCATAGCTGATAGACTACTTTCCCACAAAAAAATGCATGTTATTCAATATCACTTCTGTCACATATCACTCCAGTTGAGTTATGGGTTTTTTTTCCTCCACTGAACCCCCCCCCCCCTCTCCTCTTTCCTAAGCTTTCTTCCTTTGCAGCTCATTGGTGCAAGATCACTGCTGCATTGCAACAATGCACCCAATACATTGTCATTTCCTTAAAAATAAACTGCAAGGGGGAAAAGAAAAAGAACACACACACACACTCACACACACACACACACACACACACACACACACACACACACACACACACACACACACACTCATCCAAGGTGCAGCTTATAGGACACTATTCTTTGCCTTATGTAGATAATTAATGAAAAGTAATTTCTAACTTATATTTAACTCACAGCCTGTTTTGGTAATTTGGAGAGCAAAATAGTTTTGATGCTGCTGTAAAACTGATTAAAAAGAAGCTTGCCACTTTTGTCTCTTTCAGACTAGTTATTTTTGTTTTAATATTTTTAATCTGAAATTAACACAACACACACACACACAACACACACACACACACACACACACACACACACACACACACACACACACACAACACACACACCACACCCCCACACGGAGTAAGAGTGCTGTGCATTGAGCTCGAGATCTGCTGACCTGGGTTGAATTCATGTAAGAGGATTTATTTTCTGGAGTTAAGATCAGTGCCGACTCCACTCCCCCCTAAAGTCTTTCAGACGAGACTACAAACCAAGGTCACTTGTGCAAATGCATGCAGAACATCTTGCCTGTGCAGACACATTAAAACCTGTTCCGCATTTCAGAAGAGTCGCCATGTGTGCCAGAGGGAAAGATAACAAAATTTACAAAAGTGCATACACACGGGGACTGGATGTAAAAAAAGCGCATGAGCGCTTATTTTATTATCCTCGAAATAAAAGAATAAATGAAGAATAAAACAAACACTCACTCATGCAAAACACCATAATGAAAGACACTGACACAAGAATAGAACATACAGCTCTAACAGTAATAATCTGCACAAAAGTTGTGTAAATCCTTGAATGATTGATAGTATGTATGATGAACAATATCTACTCATATATATTCATTTTTTTTTTTTAATCATTTAGTTATTCATTTCATTTATAAATTTATTCATAAGCCTATGGAAAACAAATCCTGAATGTTGCATGAAATATCTAACTTATACAGCAGCACCAAAACATCAATTGCTCCTTTAGCGTCAGACAGGGGTCTGTTGTCATCATGAAATGAAAAATATGACCTATTTAGGTCATAGCTGACCCAACCATAGTAGACAGGATAACACCTGATAAAAAGAAAAAACATCAACAGCAATGTATGAAGACATGGAACACACCAAAGCAACAGAAAACAATAAGAGGAAAACAAAAACAGAAGAAAACAACACAGGGAAAAAAAAAAAAACAAGAGCAAGGTAACAAGAGAGAAAGAAATTGCAGAAAAAAACCAACAGATAAAAAAAACAAGAAAAACACAGAGTTGTGCTTGCAAAGTCTGGCCAGCTATGGGGGAGTTTTCACTCCTTGGGTGCTAAGCAGAGATTCTGTCAGTCCAATAATCTACACCTTTTCAGCCACACTCCCACATATTTCACACCAACAACTATCATCTCCTGCTTTTTCCTCTCCTCTCCGCAGCCATTTCAGTTCTCTGTCACAAATCTGGTCCTGGGCTCCTTCTCCCAAACATCTCACTCTGTGCTGATCCTGTCAAACAAACAAAAACAAAATATTACTCTTCTGGCTCAGACCTCTGCTTGTGGTTCTGAACACGTCTGTTGTTGAATGAATTCTCCGTTAACTTCTTGAGCAGTTTTTGCAGCACTGAACTGATTTTTTTTCCAGGCAGTGTGCTGTGAACTAGTTGGCCCTGGAATCAGACTGTTTCCTATCCAGATACAACACAAACCCCAAAAAGCAAACATGAGCAGTTATTTTTCCACATGTGTACATGTATTGTAAATAAAATTGAGTACACCAGTTGAACAAAAGTTGCCCTGGAAAATGATAAAAAATACCCCCCCCCCCCCCCCCCCCCCAATGTGAATTCCAAGGCACTGCTGGCTTTAAAGCCCATGACTTCAGGACTGCAGGTCTGACACTACCACTGAGCTCAAGGATATTTCTGATAAAAAATATACTAGACAACACCAAACAAACTATGGATAACAAAATGGCATTGGAGATGATGCCTTTTCTCAATGATTTACTTGAAAATGACAATGATTATGACATCTTGCGCACAGTTAATCTTATGTACAAATCTAGCTGGATGTACACACAGCAAGACATGCATTTTAGAGGACAGAGAAAAAGTGCAAGTTAGCTTTTGAATTACCACTGGTAACAATGCATCGTGATAAGTAACAGTGAGTCGACTGAGTTAAAGCAATAGCAAAAGTAAATCAAGGCTGGGGCAGTAGGAAATAGAAGGAGGGTCCTGTATGTGGTGTGTGTAGGGTGAGAGGAAGGGTAAACAGGAGTTGAAACCTGATCAGAGTAGAATATGTCAGTGGATTTGATCCAACTCAAATTAGGTATATTAATATTATCTAAAGCCACTATCAAAATTTTAAAGATCCAAATTGACCTCCATCATTTTCCATTAAAACACCTATTTTCTAACCCACATAGTTTCCATAACTGACCTTTTTGTCAATCCTACAACCCTTGATACAGAAATGGGAAGAAGCATCAATGTCTGCAGCCCCATGTTTTGTCCTAAACCTTGATAGCTTGAAACATTGTACAACTTTTAGATCCTGCTGCGATCTTGGAAGGGGTGGAACATTAGATCTAAACGTTACATTGGCTTGGGTTATGTAAGCCGTTTTCTTCATCACAAAACGATTCTCTCATGCACAGATCACGATCATTTCATTGCCACGAAAAGCCGAAAAACACGTGTTCTATCAAAGCCACAACGAAGTTGGAATGCCAAGTCAGGACTTACCTTCAAAATCAAAATTGTCCAGCATGCTCAGCCTTCACCTTACATTATGCCCCGTTTTGCACATCTAACCACACAAGCTATGCAAAGTAAAATAGCTCGATACAAATTGTAAAGATCGATCAAATTAATTTCTTCTTATCTTTCAACAATCACCGGAAATTGTCCGTCAGCCATTAATGCTTGTGCACATGGTTTCTTTTTTTTGTCTTTTTACTAGTGGTGATCTGAAACAACCCGACACTCACGCACAGGAGGGGGGGGGGGGGGGGGTAGTCTTATTTGTTGTTGCTCCAGAGTTTATTTGTTTGGGCTTTTAGGGGGTAAGGAGGAGGGGGCGTTTGTGAAACTTTTTATTCAGGGAAATTATTAGGCACACACAATGACCCTCGTTTAATTAGCGCTGGATTTCTTCCAGCCAAGGTTAAGCAGCGTCCAGTGTGGTTGCCAGTTGGATGGGTAACTGTGCACGCCTTGGTACAGTACAGTTCCCCCAGTTCACCCAGCTGTAAATGGGTACCTAACCTCTTTAGGGTCAGGGAAGGTAAAGCAGCCAGAGAGAAGAGATGGGCACCGCCCTCAACATGCTGGCCCCTAGAGAAGCTGAGGTCTCTGACGCCTCGCTCCCTACGACCGCCTAGGTTATGGGACACCTTACCTTTACTCAGCACAAAATCAAGGAAAATTGATCGTGAAAAAAAAGCCTACCTCAACTAACAAATAAAG
>CM060337.1:7646912-7651912 GCA_030674155.1 Stramonita haemastoma | reverse complement strand
GTACGATTCCATCCCACTGTGGTCTTTGGCGAAACGAAATGGACAGATGTACAGCTGAAAAGGGGGCAATGAACAATGCAAAGTCCATCAAAATACAATTCCGCTGTCTTTACAAGAGGGATCTTCTCTTCTTAAGAATACTTGCTGAGACCAGTTTAACACTCTGTATCATTATACTTATCATTCAAAAGGATGTGCGATATGTAAATCGATAAAATCTAAATACAAAGGTTTCTCTGTGCAGAACAATTTGTGTCATAGACTGTGACAAGTTTCTCACAAGTCTGATATACTTTATTAAACAGACTCAGGCTCGATGCTCTCAAAACGAAATTCAGTCAAAATGTATCATGTAGTTGTGGTGATCAGATTAACCACATGTATTTTTTTATTGTGAACAGTTGAAGCTGTATTTGCCAGCTTGGTTGTCTAACACAGCCGCCGCTGTAGCCTAGTGGTTCGGGTGTTGGACTCGAAATCTAAAGGTTGCGGGTTCGATCCCAGCTTTCGGCCATGGCGTTGTGCCTTTGGAAAAGGCACTTTACGGCCATTTTCTCACCCCACCCAGGTGTAAAAGGGGTACCAACCTTGTGTTGGGGGTTAACCCTGCGATAGACCAGCGTCCTATCCAGGGGGAGTCTATGACTGTCAGTCGCTTAACGCCACAGAAACCGGGATAAGCACCGGCCTGATGAGCTTTAGGCTCGGGACAGACTTTAACTCTTATTAACTGTCTAACACTTGCCGATGCATACGAGCCTATCCATCACAGAATTTTGCTTGATAATCTTAAAATGTTTGAAATACTGAAAGGCTCGAGTAAGAGCCCAGTCCATCGTTTTCATAAAACCATTTTTGATATTCCTGTTAAAGTTATATTTAATTTTGTTCAAATTTCGACATGTTACAATTTTTTTCAACATCATAACTATGTAGGCAGTTGCTGCAGAGTACACAATACCTAGCCTACACACACACACACACACACACACACACACACACACACACACACACACACACACACACACACACACACAACCACACAAAGCGCGCGCGCGCGCGAGCGCACACACACGCACGCACTTTAAAACACATGCGCGCATAACACACATGCACACGCGTACACACACAAGCGCGCACGCACAAACACGCACACACACATACACACGCACACACACACAATGCACAATTATTTACGATTTAATTCGCCTTTGACCCCTCTTGGGGCAAGGATGATTTCAGTAAACAAAACTAACATAAAAATTATACCATTTGCATTAATAGAATACGTTTATAACACGGAATTTCACAGAAATAGAAATATAGTCAACCTTTTCATTAATAATGCCATGCAACTTTACTCTTAAGTATGAATTTGCTTAGATTAAATAAAATATCTTAATCATAAGAGAACAAATTACAAAATGTGACCATGGATCCTAAATACAAATATTCATGAGGTTAGACATTCTACCAAGCTCAGAAAACTTTGGACATTTCATTATGAAGTGAAACTCATCTCCTACCATTTTCAATTTCATACTACATTGTTTACAAAGACGATT
Source organism: Stramonita haemastoma (assembly GCA_030674155.1). Classification (NCBI taxonomy): domain Eukaryota; kingdom Metazoa; phylum Mollusca; class Gastropoda; order Neogastropoda; family Muricidae; genus Stramonita; species Stramonita haemastoma. Next base: position 7,650,347 of record CM060337.1, on the reverse strand, counting down.
TTCTCGCGGAATGCCTTTCCGTCCTGTTTCAGTCCGCAAAGAATGGTTAATAACCTGAATCGAAATAGTGAATATTGTTATTAATTGTTATTGCACACAAACACACACACACACATCACCACCACCACACACTACACGCACGACGCACGCACGCACGCACGCACGTACGCACGCACGTACCGCGCGCACGTCGCGCGCACACCACACACAACACACACACCACACACACACACACACACACACCCCACACACACAGAGTTTTGTCTACTATCGCTTATTGTGAAAAGACGTTAAAGAACACTTAAAGAAGAAAACACGCCGGCGCGAATACACATGCACGCACGCATGCACGCGCACACACACACACACATGCACACATTGACATATATAGACTGTATATATGTTTTGTCTTCCATTATAAAACACAGGGGTTATTGCTGTTGATGTTTATGGTGACTTTGTTTAATGACTTGATTTTTGTTACCGGCACAGGCAAATGTAGATGGACAATATTTGTAATATGACTTTTCTTTCAGCTGATAATACTCTCTCCTCTTGGATTTGATGTTATTGCTAAGCATGCCCCCCCCCCCCCCCCCCCCCCCTCCTCCTTTTCCTTTTTCAATGAGGGCCTGTGGTTGATGTATAATATACATTCCAGTTCTCTCTCTCTCTCTCTCTCTCTCTCTCTCCTCTCTCTCTCTCTCTCTCTCTCTCTCTCTCTCTCTCTCTCTCTTATGAAATTATAAGTTTTGATTCGATTACTAATGATAGTCCTTACTCAGGGCAAGGACCAAATGAAAACGTATTATTGTTAGTACTTAACTGTAACCTTTGAGAATAAAGATTATCAATCAATCAAATCAGTCAGTCACTTGGAAATAAAGGTTATCATCAATCAATCAGTTACTTGGAATAAAGGTAATCAAACAATCAATCACTCCAATATATCAGAATCAATTAAAAGAATTTGAGAATGATAGGCCATAACTTTATTTAGTTCTGTTTTAAGTTTGCAATATTCCCATTTTCGTCCTGATCAAATTCTTTTATCTTTATCCTTGCTGGCTGATAAGAAAAGGATTACTTACTGCTAGATCTCAGTTTACTGAGCTGCTAGATCTACTAGTTAAGTATTAAAGAAACAGAACACAAAAGTGGACAGTATTTCACCACAACAAAACAAACAACACAATCACATGCAAACAGACAGCAAGCTGTACAACTAAAGCTGGCTTAGACACTTGTACTCACAGAATGCTGTGGCTTCCTTTCCTGTTGCTGTGAATGTTAGGCTACCAGCTGAAAGAGATGGTCAATCACACCACATGGAGATAGGCCTAGATCCCTGTGTCCTTGCTGTCTCATGTACTCCATGAAGACACAAGTGTCCTTCACAACTGTTTCTAGACATAGGCCCTAGCAGGGGGCTAGCAGAGAGAAGTTGTTTTGGGACTCTCACAAGTAGTAGACAGGCACTGCGTTACTACCAGTGATGAACAATTTAAATGATACCTAAGAAAAGAAACTAGGACATGGCACTGTACTACCTAGTATGAAGTTACATGATACCTAGCGAAAACTAGTGCTAGGCCTATGACATAGGCTAGCTTATGAACCTGCAACTGACTGCAAAAGAGCCCCCAAATACTAGCTTGATCATCTGCAACAAGTGTCAGACTCTACTAGGCCTGGACCCAATTAACCTTTGCACAAGGTTTGGGGAGGGGGGGGGGGGGGGGGGGGGGGAGGAGAGTTACTCAAATTTGAAGAGACCTTTCCTATCTTATAGGCCAATTAGGCTGTCATCAGTGCTGGGGAGGAGACAGAGCTGACAGAGAGCAGATGTGGAGTAGGGGGGTCAGGCTGCAGGAAAGGATGATGTTAATTTAATGTAAACAGCATCCACTGACAGTCCACCCCTTGGCCAGGCAGTGTGTGTATTTAGACTTTCTGCCAACAGCAATTAGCCTAGGCTAGGCCGAGATGCTGGAAGGGATAGGGGGGAGGGGGGGAGCTAGGTTCGAGGCCTAGTATCATTCTGTTTATTTATATTAGGGGACTGGATAACCTAGGCCTAGTGGTCAGAACATTGTGCTCGCAGATTGATGACCCGGGTTCGATTCCCGGTCGAGGGGATTTTCCTCTGGAGTTGACATCAGTGCTGACAGTACTTCCCCAAAAGTCTTTCGGATGAGACTGTAAACCGAGGCCCCGTTCTTGTGCACACGTTAAATCCTGTTCCGCTTTTCGTAAGAGTCGGCCATCGTGTGCCGGTGGGAACAGCTGACATTTAGAATACTGCATACACATGGGGACTGGATGTAAAAAAGCATATGATTGCTTATTCCATTATCCTCGATATAAAAGAATAAATACATAAAATCTCTCTCTCTCTCTCTCTCTCTCTCTCTCTCTCTCTCTCTCTCTCTCTCTCCTCTCTCTCTCTCTCTCTCTAGCTCTCTCTCTCTCTCTCTCTCTCTCTCTCTCTCTCTCTCTCTCTCTCTCTCTCTTCTCTCTCTCCTCTCTCTCTCTCTCTCTCTCTCTCTCTCTCTCTCTCTCTCTCTCTCGGATAGGACGGGGGTGGGGGTGGGGGGGACGGATAGCCTAGTGGTCAGAATATTGCGCTCGCAATTTGACGACCCGGGTTGGAGTCCGGTTGAGGAGATTTGTCTCCTGGAGTTAACATCAGTGCCGACTACACTCTCCCCGAAAGTCCTTCGGATCAGACTATAAACCGAGGCCCCGTGTGCGAACGCACGCATAACATCTTGCGCACACGTTAAATCCTGTTCCGCTATTCGTAAGAGTCGGCCATTGTGTGCCGGTGGGAACAGATGACATTTACAAAACTGCATACACACGGGGACTGGATGTAAAAAAGCACAAGAGTGCTTATTCCATTATCCTCGATATAAAAGAATAAATCAAATCAAATCAAATCAAATCAAACCTCTCTCTCTCTCTCTATATATATATATAAACCAGTAGTAATACCATCCCTCCCTCCTCCTCCTCCTCCTCCTCCTCCCTCCCTCCTCCTCCTCGCCTCCACCCCCCCCCCCCCCTCAGACTCTAAACCAATACCCCCTCCCTCCTCCTCCCCTGAAGAGACAGTCCCACCGTTATCTAGGCTATATATCTTCACTTGGTCCTGCCAGCACTGTGTTCTTAACTGTCGTTCTTGTCCCTAACTGGCTCAACACTTTCAAATGTGGGAACGCAATACAAAAGTACCTCAAATTATGTTTTAACTGCTTAGCACACCGTTTTCTATCAACACAGAGGAAAACACCTCCCAGAATCATCATCATCATCATGGCTTGGCTTCGCGAACGAAGACTAAGGGCACTGTCCACGTCTGGTGCAGGCTCGCTGGTGGCTGTTCAGTCCAATGCGTGACAAACAAACCCGGCCGCAGCGGCTGCAGGGGAA
>CM060337.1:7639412-7644412 GCA_030674155.1 Stramonita haemastoma | reverse complement strand
TTTCCGAGGGTGTAGGAACTGACATTGTATACATTTATCCCTGAAGTCAGAATGCAGCTACCTTAATTAAGAGAACGTTTATACTATCACTGCTACTTGCAGGCCAGGCTAAACTCCTGTAAACAGGCCCAGCCCTGTATCAAATTTTGGACTTGCTGTGTTGAAGGTGTTCATACTATGCCTATATTGCCACGTACGGACACACATAGCAGACTCCAACCCTAAAAATACACCACCACCCCCTTTTCAAAAGAAAAAAAAAACACGTTATGCTGCTCCAGCCTTGTTAGTCTAGAAATCACCCAAGCATCGAAATGAAACCGTGCAATGCATGCTGTCTGTGCACGTGCTGAAGGTCAGTCAGGTCACGGCGGCTTTTGTTTCTGGAGCAGCGCTGCCGAGCAGACTGCCTTCTGTCTTGGGACAGACACAGTAGTATAGAGCTTTTTTTTTTTACATTTCATTAAAAAAAAATGTTTTACTTCTTTTATATTGAGAATAATGTAATAAACATTCGTGTGCTTTGTACATCCAGTCCCCGTGTGTATGCAGTTTTGTAAATCTTGTCATCTGTTCCCACCGGCACACGATGGCCTACTCTTACTAAAAGCGGAACAGGATTTAATGTGTGTGCAAGATTATCTGCGTGCGTTCGCCGGGGCCTGGGGCCTCGTTTTTAGTCTCATCCGAAGGACTTTTGGGGAGGGTGGAGACAGCACTGATTTTAACTGCAGGGGGAAAAATTCCCTTGACCCGGGAATCGAACCCGGTTGTCAAATTGCGAGCGCAATGTTCTCACCACTAGGCTATCCCGTCCATGGAGATAGATCTAGATCTAGCAGGCTACCTCATTTTGAATGAAGACTGCTTCTAACTCATGTAGGCTTTCTGCTAACCCACGCAGAACATCTTGAGCACCGTTAAATCTTGTTCCGCTTTTCGTAAGAGTAGGCTATCGTGTGCCTTTGGGAACAGATGACAATTACAAAACTGCATACACACGGGGACTAGATGTAAAAAAGGACAAGAGTGCTTATTCCATTATCCTCGATATAAAAGAATAAATCAAATCAAATCAAATCAAATCAAATCAAATCTCTCTCTCTCTCTCTCTCTCTCTCTCTCTCTCTCTCTCTCTCTCTCTCTCTCTCTCTCTCTCTCTCTCTCTCTCTCTTTGTGTGTGTGTGTGTGTGTGTGTGTGTGTGTGTGTGTGTGTGTGTGTGTGTGGTTTTTTGTTTGTTTTTACTGAAATTTGACCAAAATGGCCTTACCCACTCTATACTTTATGAGCATGCTTTCGGCTATCTTTAAATCAGTTCTAATTGTGTCTAGAGTTATAAAATAATTCTCCTTCTCATCTTCATTCCAAATAAGCTTTCTACCTGGGTGTTGTTTTATATTGCATTGTTCTCTTTCTGTCCGAGTGAAGCACTAATGTAAAGGGCATAAAAAGTTATATGACACACCGTAGCTTCACAGTCAGCCCACTGCTCGGAAACTGCACGCGTAATGCCGAATAGAAGACGAGGAGATTCTTCCATGGGCCCTGACAGTTTCGAATCTTTCCTCCAGATGTGGAATCTTTTCATGTAGGCCTATAGTAGGCCTAGCGAAGCATTCTCCTCCTCCTTCCTTTCACAGCAAATGTCGTTCATAGCGTCAGCGTTGCATTGTAAAGTGTCACACCTGTCATACAGCTCGTTCACCTCCCCCACAAGTTTCTTTTCCATGTCTTCCAGTTTCCAGTCGATGTGGGATGATAGTGTTATCCTGTGATGCCTGAAGTTGTCGGATTGCTTTTGCCATTTCTTCCACAGCATCAGTCAGTCCATCTTCTCTGTGTGTGTGTGTGGAGGGGACAGTGTTGTTGATCATTGCTTGTCAACTTGCAGCTTATAGCGGAAAGTATAAAGGATCTGTGCATTGGTACAAGAGTTGAATCATCGCACGTGCCCCTTACATTAATTTGTGCTTCAGACAGAAAGAGAACAATGCTGTTATAAAATTATAACACAACAACCACCAGGTAGAAAATTTATTTGGAATTAAGATGAGACGGAGAATTTTTATAACTCTAGATCTATTTCATCGTCAGATTTCCATGACCATATAAATGAAGTGATCACTGAATCGATTACGATGTTGACAGAGCACTGCACATGTTTAATGATCATCTAAATAACGCTGCACAGAGTATGTTTTGGAAGGTTGGAGGCAACAGCAGAACTTCTACTAAGAAATCCAGGTGCTATGATCAGGAATGCCTACATAAGAAAAGACTTGCTCCAAGGCAACCGAGAAAGTACAAAAGAATTAAAAAGGGTGAAGACAAAGCACACTACTATATCATACCGAGGAAAGAATATAAAGCCACAATTAGACAGAAGTCTCATTGGATGAGACTATAAACCGAGGCCCGTGTGGGAACGCACGCAGAACATCTTTCGCGGACGTTAACACCCAGTTCCGCCTTTCGGAAGAGCAGGCCATTGTGTGCCGGTAGGAGCGGATGACAAAATTATATGTATATAAAAAACCCAGCATGCACTCGAGTGTCGTGTTTAGATACCGTCCCTGAGGAAAAAACGGGGAGTTGAGTCCCCAGGGCGGCTCGGGGCTATATACATATATATGTATAATTTCATATATGATGGGTTGGCACTGCACTTGTGGCGACGCGCTCTCCCCGGGAAGAGCAGCCCGAATTTCACGCGGAGAAATCTGCTGTGACATGAAGTGGTATAAAACAGAATTTTTAAAAAAGAAGCAGCAAGACTATAGAAAGAATAGGGACGGGATAGCTAAGCGCTCGCTTTCCCCGAGTTAAGCAGCGTCGAGCGAGCGCGGTTAGGCTACCAGTTGGATGGGTGACCGTTTACGTGCCTTGGCTTCAGTACAGTTCCCCCAGCAGTAAGTGAATACCTGCCCTCTTTATTAGGGTCAGGGAAGGTAAGGCAGCGAGGAAGAGGAGATGGGCACCGCCCTCAATATGCTGGCCCCTAGAGAAGCTGAGGTCTCGGATGCCTCGCTCCCCTACGACCGCTTAGGTTATGGGACATCTTTACCTTTAGAGTCGAAGAACTTGTGGACGCCTCTAAAAGTCCAAAGCGCTATTGGTAAATCGCAGCGCAGAATTTTACACTACACCAGATAACAACAGCAGAAGATTGGTGCAGGCAGGCAGCACTAATGTTATATATAACAAACACTCTGCTCCCCCTCCTCCCCTTACATTACTGGTTGTAATTGTTGTTGTGAAGGATTTGAATACAAGCCCTTTGAGTTGTTGTTTTTATAAGATTCAGTGATGCTGAAATTCCTATTATTATTATTATTATTATTATTATTATTATTATTATTATTATTATTGTCATCATCATCATCATCATCATCATCATCGTCATTATCATCATCATCATTATCATTGTTGTTTTTTTTTATATCATAATTAACATAATTTTTTCGAGCTTCCAGTTCTAATCAATAATAACAACATCAGAACAGATTTAGGCTAACTCCAAAGAAACCACATTTACAGGCTATGTATGAAAGAAAGCCTGGGATGGTGGTAGTGGGAAAAGTAGTGACAAGGAAAGAGGCAGACAGAGATCTGCACGGTAACCTTGGGTATGGAGGTCGGCCTAAGGGGCAGAGCAGAGCAGAGCAGAGCAGAGCAACCCCAAACCACAGACATTAATCAATTCTTCAGTCAGTGGTTCTTGCATGGGGACTGACTGCCCAGTTGATCACAGGCCCACTCCCTCACAGTTTTCAGTTTTAGTAGAATTATAGTCCTTTCCAGCAGAGCTGATATCAGGACTTGCAGCCGCGAACCAGGAAGTCGGAGGTCCCACGCTCCCGCAAAGCTCTCCCACCTCAGCACATCGGGCCACCCCAAAAAAAGTTACAAATAAAAATTTTTTTGTAAAATTGTATGAAAGGGAACAAGTTGAGAAAATTAAATTCCTCACCCGGGTCAGTTCTTTTTCTTTTTAAACAAGCCTTCCAGTTTCGGACAACTATCTCTTAAGGACCTGTAGCCCAACCCGCTGCTGGGTGGGGGGGGGGGAGGGGGGCACCCCCCCCCCCGCCCTACCCTACTGACATCCCCCCCCTCCCCCCCCTTTTTTTTGGGTGTACTGGTTTCCTTTAAAACCCCTCTCTCCACACTGGCCCCCCTTTGTTTTTTTACACATTTGGGAGGCCCCAGTATAAAAAAAAATTGACCTTGACAACTCAGTCCCCCCCCCCCCCACACCAACCCCCAAAAGGGGAGAGAGGGAGAGAGGGGGGGGAGAGAGAGAGAGGGAGGAGGAAAAGAAAAGAGAGAGGGGGGGGGGAGAGGGGGGGGTTTTTTGGGAAAAAAAAAGTCTCTGGGATTTTTTTTTTGTGTTTTGGTTTTTGTGGGGTGTGTTTTTATTTTTTTTTAATTCATTTGTTTATATTCTTTTATATCGAAAAAAAAATGAATAGGCATTGTGTGCCTTTTTTTTTTTTTTTTCAAACCCGTCCCCCCTGTTAAAGCAGTTTTTAAATTTGTTTATCGTTCTCCCCCGGCACCCAATTGGGCCCAAAAAAATTAAAGAAAAGCCGGGAAAGTGATTTAACGTGTGTGAAGATGCCCTAAAGTGGTTTGGGAAAAACGGGGCCCGGGTTTAAAAAATTTTCATTTCCAAAGACTGTTTAGGGTATAAGTGGGGTTGGCACTGATGTTTTAACCCCCAGAAAAAAAATCTCCTCGCCCGGGAAAGGAACCCGGGTTTTCAAATTTTCGCGCAATGGCCCGGAAAAACACCCCAACCTGGCCCCCGGGCCCCCCCCCCCTGTGTGGTTTTTTGGAAAAATTTTTTCTTTTAATTTAAAAAATAATGGAAAAAAGCAATCAATGCTTTTTTTCATCCAATCCCCCTGGGTATCAGTTTTGTAAATTCATCTGTTCCCAACCCCCCCCCAAAAATTGGGCCGGCTCTTACGAAAAAACGGAACGGGTTTAAAAGTGT
>CM060337.1:7624634-7639312 GCA_030674155.1 Stramonita haemastoma | reverse complement strand
CTTGGAAACAAAGACTGTCAGTCAGTCAGTAAACCCAAGCCTGTCAATTATTTATCTCTCTTTTTTTATTTCCCCCTTGTTCAAGAGTATATAAACAGCCAATGCAGCAAAAAAGACAAACTTTTAAAATGACAACGAGGGCACAAAGAAAACAAAAACACAACAGTGGGGTCAGAGGATTTTTATCCGTCAAGGTTTAAACCAGGGAATCCCAAGGGTGGCTGTGATCATCTGGCAAACATGTCCCCGTTTTTTCTTCTGTTTTGGGGGGCTTTGGGAAACATCGCCACCAAACTGCTCATGCGTCGTAAAAGGAAAAACTCTTCTCAAACATGCTTTTCTTATGGCCCTTGCCCGTGTCTGACATCACGGTGTTGTGTGCTGCTATACCACGTTACTGGATCATGTACGTCTGGGGGGTAGACATTGTCAACTTGCATTCCGCCATCTGTAAGATTCGCAACTTCCTGGTCTATGACAGTAGCTTAACATCTGCCTGGCTGGTGACCTGTGTGACAGTGCAGAGAACAATGGCGGTCCTGTGGCCACACAGAATGCGAGTGATGTGCACTGTGCGAAGAACGTGGATTGTCATAGCCACTCTTGTCCTCTCTATGTGTGTTATTAATTCTCATTTTCTGATTGGACTTGAGGTATCCGAGAATGAAGGGTGTCACGCCAGTAAAGGCGCATATCTACAGTTCTACGATTATTTCTGGTCGGTGATTGATATGCTTCTGGCTTCCTTCTTGCCTGCTGCCTGTCTGATTGTCTGTGATGTCATACTGTCTGTCAGTCTGTTCAAAGCACTGTCTTCTTCCTTCACAGCTGCACGTGTGGAGTCCAAAGCCAACACTGCACACAGCACTGACAGTCGGAGGAGGAAAACCTCCTACAGAACGACCCTGATGATTTTGGGAATATCCTGTGCTTTTCTGGTGTTTACCCTGCCACTATATGTGAGGATAGTGTGGATGAATTACGCTCGTAGTGTGGTCAATAGAAACTCCAAGACAAAAGCTGTGGATGCTTTACTGCAGGCAGCAGTGTTTCAGCTGTGGTCCACCAACAGCGCTGTCAACTTTGCTCTCTACTGTCTGACGGGGACCAAATTCAGACGGGAGTTTCTCCTCTGGATCCGCTGTGGTGCTCAGAGTCCCTCTGCTCCATCTGTCCGTGAGACAGCTTCAGAGGCATCAAGGGAAGGAAGACACCAATATCATGGAAACAGCCCGCTTTCCAAATGATTTTGGCATCAATGTTCACCTTTAAAGAATCATACTTTACACACACACACACACACACACACACACACACACACACACACACACACACACACACACACACACACACACACACGCGCGCGCGCGCGCGCGCGCGCGCGCGCACACACACACACACGCACACACTCACACTCACAATTAGTCCTTCGAATGAGATTTTAAACCGAGGCCCCGTGTGCAAACGCACGCAGAACATCTTGCGCACACGTTAAATCCTGTTCCGCTTTTCGTAAGAGTAGGCCATCGTGTGCCGGTGGGAACAGATGACATTTACAAAACTGCATACACACAGGGACTGGATGAAAAAAAGCACAAGAGTGCTTATTCCATTATCCTCGATGTAAAAGAATAAAAGGAAGAAAGAACACTCACACACACATTTTCTCTCTTCTTGTTGACCTCCATTGCTTGGCAGCCTTGATGAAATACTTTAGAGAGCAGCAATCTAAGTTATCAAGTTTTCTAGAGATATTGTTTAACATGTCAGCACTTAAGGCTTACCACCAGTATTGAAAACTATCCCTAAAGTGCATCTACAAGAAAGGATTCTGTCTGCATTCAAAATTGAAGGTAGAGGCAGTCAGACCTTTGTTGTACTGCAACTGACAGACTGACTATGGGGCAAAGACGACCAGCCAGCCCCCTGATGCCCAGGAGTAAATGGTGGATCGGTGGTCTAGGTGGTCACGTGCCTGCCTTGAAAGCAAAAAGTCCGGGTCGAAGTGTGCGGTGGTTCGAATCCTGTTTTGGCCCCAAACTTCCCCCCCCCCCCATCCATTAGACCATGAGTGGTGATCTGGGTGATGGTCTTTCGGATGAGACGACAAACCAAGGTCGAGGTCCAACCGAGGTCCCGTTTGTTACACATCATTATTTAGCGTACATATTGAACCCACGGCAACAAGAGGGTTTTTTCCTTGCAAAATTCTGTTAAAAAAAGAAATGCCACTCTGATAGGGAAACAAATGGAGTTGCAGACAGGAAAAAGAAAAAAAAAAGGGTGGTGCTGCACTTGTGGCAACGACAGCTAGCAACATGCAGAGAAATCTGCTGTAACATACAGTGGTATAAAAAGATTTTTTTTAAAGAATAAAGGGATTCTTACAGGCGGTTTGTCTCAGCAGAACAGAGACAGGAAGAGAGCAAATGTATACAGAAGAGCCAGTCATGGCTTGGCTTCGCGAACGAAGATTAAGGGTACTGTCCACGTCTGGTGCAGGCTCGCTGGTGGCTGTTCAGTCCAATCAGAAGAGCCAGTGAAGGAAAGACAGTCGGACAGGCAACTCTCTTGTCTGTTTCTGTTGTCGCCAGATGGTCCACGTTATGCTGTTGATATGAACAAGGATGGTCAAACAGAAACATCCGTGTGAGGCCACCACTCCCCTTCTCCTTCGGATGACAGAAACTATTGCCCCAGGTCAAAAGTTGTGTCAGTTATTGATGTCAGCTCATTGCCACGGCCTACACTAAAATGTTGTGATGTTGTAAAATGTTGTGTTGAGATTGCCTTCATCCATGACAAGCTCTTAACAGAACAACCTGCACTCTCCTTCAAAGGAGAATAAATCCTCTGAAGTCGGAGTATGGCTGCCTATATGGCGAGGTACTTGAAAATAGTCATACACGCATTCTTCTCATTCAGTGTGTGCAATTTCAATCTCACAGTGATTCCCAGGTGGGATGAGTGAGTCAGAGTGGCACATTCTGGGTGACCCCCCAGAGTGTTAAGCTGGGGAACAACAACAACGACAACAACAGAAAATATAATAGAATTGACCTGCTACTGTGTGAGACAGACAGTGACTCTTTTCCCTGATGATGTGACAGTTTTGATTGACAGGTAAACCTGTGGCAGAAAAAGGTGCAGGCTACAGCTGACGTCAGTTGATGCAGCAGACTGCTCTTGCCTCCAGCAGAAAAGGTGGTCTGCTGCCTTCATCTGCATCCTCCTCAGTCACTGCAGCTGCCTCGGTGAGGACTGTCACTTCTTGGATACTGCTGTCACCCTCCAGTGTTAATATGCTTCATCTAAGTTACAGAGTCTACAACACAACAGACACCCAATTCCTGACGTCCATGATTCAAAATCCCACGATATTTGTCTTTGAATGCTTTAGAAGTCAACTTTCATGATTATTTTTAGTGAGGGCAGGATGGAAAAAAGTTGTGTAAACTTAATCTTTTACCCTCAATAAAAATCATTTTGACTTGACTTGACTTGACTTGACCCCTCCTGTGCCCACCATCCCTACTCCAAATACTCACAGATGCCGGCAAAAGTCTTTTGTAAAATCTACCAAACCTTTTTTTTTTTGATAAGACCACAACCTTTAGTATTTGTTCTTAGTCTGCTACAAAAATGCGTTTTATGTACAAGATACATACTAACATTTTAATGCTTGTCATAGCTGCTTAATGCTTCTTGGAAAAACGCAAATGCCTGTGTAATAAGCCAAAATCGCTCTGTACAACAAACACTACCATGGTCATTTTGGCAACGCTGAAAGCACTATCAGTAGTGTTTATAGCACAGGCCTTCAGGCCAAAAACACTATTCCTGGCTACACCAATGACACTATCCTCAAGCAAAAATTACTATTCAAGTATGCTAAAAACACTAAACCTACAATGATCATGCTAAATAAACTACTGTCATTACATCAAAAGTGCTACTCTCACCTCGTTCCTTTATGGAATACTATATCAACCCACATAAAGCACTATTGTTATAATTATTGTGACTTCCTATTGAATAGCTTGCCTAACAGGAGAAAATGTGAAGCTGAAAAAATTGCATATATCCTATTGGGGAAGTATTTCTGCTGCAGAAGTCGATAATGTCTTACAGTAGCCATTTATTGTAATACATGTTTGTGAATGCCTTCATCTGTACACACCTTCTCGTTCCCTCCACTCCGCTGCAGATACTTTGTCCTTAAGAATACCTAGATTCAACCTATCTACCGTTGGCCGCGGCTCTTTCTCTATTTCTGGTCCATCGATCTGGAACGACCTCCCTCTCTCCCTTCGGCAAAGGCCTGCTTATGACACTTTCAAATCCAACCTCAAGACATTTATTTCAAACCTAAGATTTTCGCCTTCTGAGTCCATCTCTTATCTGTCCCTGCTTCATAATCTGAAATCCCCCACACCCTTACAAAGTGTGTGCGGGCAGGTGTGTTTGTTTGTTTGTGTGCGTGTGTGTGTGCCTGTGAGTGCGTGCACATTCCAATTTGTTAAAGTCATTGTTGTTGATTGTTTGTGTCTTGTATAGGTCGAATGCAAGAGCTTTGATTTGTTTTTTGCGAGATATAGCCCTATATAAATTCCATGTATTATTATTATTATTATTATTATTATTATTATTATTATTATTGTTGTTGTTGTTGTTGTTGTTGTTGTTGTTGTTGTTGTTGTTGTTGTTGTTGTTGTTGTTGTTGTTGTTATTGTTATTGCTGTAGTTGTTGTTATTATTATTATTATCTATTCGTTGATCTGTCAGTGCCATCGTTTTGGTTTCAAATCTGTATAGGGAACAGGGGTGACCTAGTGGATAACACACACCGAATTCGAAAACAGAAAGTGCCGGTTCATCCCAGCTTGCTGCCTCGGTCAAAGAGGGAATTTTCCTCCAGGGTCAACCTCTGTGCAGACTCTATTGTCCCCCCAAAAATCCCCGAAGACGGAGTGCGATTGCCCACGTAGCGGGATTAACCAACAAAAACAGTCCCACAGGTAATCCTCACCTTTGGTGTCCTCAGAGTGGTTAGCTGAGGTAAGAGAAAAAAAAGAGAAAAAAATATGTATAAAACTCGTTAAAATATTTCTTTTCAGTTTAGTTTTTGATGGAAAGCCTCGATGCATGCAATGTCGACTGGCTTTGTGGCAATGAACAAAACATGATGGTGTCCACTTTATCTAATTTCCTTCTTTTAGAGTAAAATAGTCATATTTAATCACTATCGTGTTGAATGATTACTTGTATCGATAGCAGTGTTACCTTATGTAACCTACATTTCTGTTAACAAAGCATACGGCTGGGCATTTACTTACCTATATCCTGTTTTATTGCAATGAATGCTTGTTTTAAACTTGATCAAAGCAACGGACTGTCTTTGCTTTATTTCTGCTTTAAGCACAAACTCATGCTAAGTCAGTAAATGTCACCAGTATGGGGAAACAAAGTCTCTTTATTATAATAGCTTACATAGAGAGAAGGAGATTAGAGAGACAGATGCTGAGGCAGACAGACAGAAAAAAGGGTACAGGCAAAAATACAGAAAAATACAATGACAAATATACAGAGAGAATTAGACATAAAGAGAACAAGACAAACAGGACCTAGCAGACAAATAGAGATGGAGTGTAACAGAGATAGGTATAGAAGACAATTATTGAAGTAAAAAAAAATCCAAAGAATTGATGATTTACTACAGCAGATCTATGCTATTTTTTTAATACAAAGTGAACGATACACAACTCTTTGGCATGAATATTGTTGTACCTACTTTACTTGACAAACAAATACATAAAAAATCAGTTTGGTAGTTTTCACAAGAAAAACTATAATGTGTAAGTAGCAATAAACATCATTGACGAATGACGATAGTGTTTTTGGTGTGGGTAGTCAATCTGGCATGTAAGCTGTAGTGTATTTAGCTTAGTGATAGTGTTCATAGCCTATGCCAAAGTTACTAAGGTAGTTTACAGCATGGGCAAAAGTCACTACAGTAGTGGTTATGGCATGAAAGCCTTACGCCAAAACCACTACAGTAGTCTTTATTGCAGGGTAGTGTTTTGAGCAGGTTATACCGGCTTTTCCTGAAAATCCAAACACCAATAACCAAGATGCTCAATTCCCATTGACTTGTCTGCTTTTCAGTACCATGACACACAACTTACCCACAATGGAATAGTGGGAACATACCATGTAAAGAACTAGATCTTCTGCAGCCTCAAAACTACGTAAGTTGATTAAAGCTGCAGGACTTAAGCTGTTTTATTATTATTATTACTATTATCTTCTTCTTTTTTTTATTAATCCTCCCCACTCGGGTGGAGCAAAAGGCGCCAACAAGTCTCCTCCAGCCATCTCTGTCTTGGGCAAAGCCAGCCGATCTCATTCCATGTTTTGCCCATTATTTTCATTTCTTCTTCTATAGTTCTCCTCCATGTACCTAACGGCCTGCCCCTCTTCCTTTTCCCAGGTGGTGCCCATCTGAGTGCAGCATGTGGATGTCGGGTCTTGTTCATCCTGAGGACATGGCCCAGCCACCTCCATCGCCTTTGTTTCACTTCTTCTATGATACTGTTGATGCCAGTCCTTTTGCTCACTTCTCTATTGGTAACATGTTGTTCCCAGTGGATCTTGAGGATGCAGCGACGACACCTGCTTTCGAAGCCTCTGAGTCGGCTTTCAATCTTTTTGTTGGTTCTCCAGGTCTCTGAGGCGTAGAGGAGGACTGAGGGGACATTTGATTTGTACACTTTTAGTTTTGTGTTGGTCTGCAAGACTGTTGACTTCCAGATGTTTTGCAGTCTGTTGAAGGCCTGTGCTGCAAGACCAATTCTAGTTGAGACCTCCTTCTCAATATCACTGTTGGACGAGATGTAGCTGCCAAGGTACTTGAAGTGTTGTACTTCTTCCAAGTCTGCGCCAGGCACATTTGTCTTCCGTGCACTCTTTGTCTTTACTTTCATGATCTTTGTCTTGTCTGGGTGGATCTTGAGTCCCAGCTTCTTGCTGCTTTATCAACTTTTGTCGTTTTTTCCTGGATGTCCGTCTGAGTGTGTGAGAGGAGAGCAATGTCGTCTGCAAAGTCACAGTCCTCAAGCCGGGATGTCAGTCCCCATACCAGTCCTCTTGGTCATCTTCTGTAGTTTTCCTCAACACCCAATCGATGACGACAAGGAAGAGCGCTGGTGAAATCACGCAGCCCTGCCTGACACCGGTCTTCACATGGAACCATTCACTTTGTTGTCCATTGTGGCGCACACAGCACTGGTTGTCAGCATACATATCTTTGAGAATGTTGATGACTTTGGGCGGAAATCCGTAAGCTCTGAGAATCTTCCAGAGTGAGGGGTGATGGATGCTGTCGAATGCCTTTTCAAAGTCGATGTAGTTGATGTAGAGTGACGAGTTCCATTCAAGTGACTGCTCCACAATGGTGCGTAAGATGAAACTTTGGTCTGTGCATCCTCTTCCACTTCTAAATCCAGCTTGTTCCTCTCTGAGGGCTCTCTCGATGGCTTGTCTCATTCTTTGCAGGAGAATTCTGCAAAATATTTTTTCCAGGGATGGAGAGTAGATTTATGCCCCTCCAGTTTCCACATGTTGCTGAATCGCCTTTCTTGGGTAGCTTGACGATAATGCCTTTCTTCCAAGTGTCTGGTACTTTCTCTTCCTCCCACACTTTATTGAAGAGATTTTCCAATGCTCTGGAACTCACAGTGCGGTCTGCCTTCAGCATATCTGCAGTGATTCTGTCTTCACCAGGTGTTCTGTTTCCTTTCGCCTGTCTAATGGCTTCTCGAATCTCTTGCTGTGTGATACGTCCTCTTTTCATTTCAATGAGGAACCCTGTGTCCTCTATGATCGCCTCTTCACCAGGATCTGGTCTGTTCAGTGTTTCTGTGAAGTGTTGGCCCATCTGTTGAGTTGGTCTTCTTCCTTCATGAGGACTTTCCCTTCCTTGTCCTTGACTACTGTTGTCTTGCTGGTGAATCCTCCCGTGAGAGTCTTGGTGATCTTGTTCACAGTTCTGCTGTCACCTTTTTCAGAGGCTAACTGTGCTTCTGATGCTAAACTAGATCTTCTGCAGCCTCAAAACTGCCTAAGTTGATTAAAGCAGCAGGACTTAAGCTGTTCTAGAGGTTGTGGATGACGTGCCATTTGGACATTTGATTTGATTTATTCTTTTATATCGGGGATAATGGAATAAGCACTCTTGTGCTTTTTTACATCCAGTCCCCGTGTGTATGCAGTTTTGTAAATGTCATCTGTTCCCATTCTTGAGTTAAGGTCACTTCATTGATAATGGCACTGGATAAGAAGGGCGTAATCTTTAAAAAGTGTGTGTGTGTGTTCTCTTTTTTTTTTTTTTCTCTTTTTTTATATGGAGGATAATGGGATAAGCATTCTTGTTCTTTTTTTACATCCAATCCCCGTGTGTATGCAGTTTTGTAAATGTCATCTGTTCCCACCGGCACACGATGGCCTACTCTTACGAAAAGCGGAACAGGATTTAACGTGCGCAAGATGTTCTGCGTGGGTTCGCACATGGGGCCTCGGTTTAAAGTCTCATCGGAAGGACTTTTGGGGAGAGTGGAGTCAGCACTGATGTTAACTCCAGGAGAAAAATCTCCTCGAACAGGAATCAAAAACCCCGGTTGTCAAATTGCCAAATCGCCAGCCCAATGTTGGTGTGTGTGTGTGTGTGTGTGTGTGTGTGTGTGTGTGTGTGTGTGTGTGTGTGTGTGTGTGTGTGTGTGTGTGTGTGTGTGCAGTAAAGTGAAGATCATCAAAATATAGTTGCAGGTGAATATGTTTGTTGTACATCAAAGGTCTTCAAGGGAGCAAATCTTCTGCAGCCTCAAAACTGCTTAAGTTGATCAGTTTTCTAAACAACTTACGCTGTTTTTGCCGGCTGTGCAGGATGTGTTATGTCACCATTCTTTAGTTACATGTTTTACAGGATGTGTTGTCACCATTCTTTAGTCACACGTTTTACAGGATATGTTGTCACCATTCTTTACACGTTTTTCAGTATGGTGTGTTATGTCACCGTTCTTTAGTTACCCGTTTTACAGTATGTGTTGTCACCATTCTGTAGTTCCCCGTTTTACAGGATGTGTTGTCACTATTCCTTAGTTACACGTTTTACGGGATGTGTTGTCACCATTCTTTAGTTACATGTCTTACAGGATATGTTGTCATCATTCTTTACACGTTTTACAGGATGTGTTATGCCACCATTCTTTAGTTACACGTTTTACAGTATGTGTTGTCACCATTCTTTAGTTACACGTTTTACAGGATATTTTGTCACCATTCTTTACACGTTTTTCAGTATGGTGTGTTATGTCACCGTTCTTTAGTTACCCGTTTTACAGGATGTGTTGTCACTATTCTTTAGTTACATGTCTTACAGGATGTGTTGTCACCATTCTGTAGTTCCCCGTTTTACAGGATGTGTTGTCACTATTCTTTAGTTACACGTTTTACAGGATGTGTTGTCACCATTCTTTAGTTACATGTCTTACAGGATATGTTGTAATCATTCTTTACATGTTTTACAGGGTGATGTGTTATGCCACCATTCTTTAGTTACACGTTTTGCAGGATGTGTTGTCACCATTCTTTAGTTACATGTCTTACAGGATATGTTGTCATCATTCTTTACATGTTTTACAGGGTGATGTGTTATGCCACCATTCTTTAGTTACATGTCTTACAGGATGTGTTGTCACCATTCTTTAGTTACATGTCTTACAGGATATGTTGTCATCATTCTTTACATGTTTTACAGGGTGATGTGTTATGTCACCATTCTTCAGTTACATGTCTTACAGGATGTGTTGTCACCATTCTTTAGTTACATGTCTTACAGGATGTGTTGTCACCATTCTTTAGTTACATGTCTTACCGGATGTGTAGTCACCATTCTTTAGTTACATGTCTTACAGGATGTGTTGTCACCATTCTTTAGTTACATGTCTTACAGGATGTGTTGTCATCATTCTTTACATGTTTTACAGGGTGATGTGTTGTCACTATTCTTTAGTTACACGTTTTACAAGATGTGTTGTCACCATTCTTTAGTTACACGTTTTACAGGAAGTGTTGTCACCATTCTTTAGTTACCTGTTTTACAAGATGTGTTGTCACCATTCTTTAGCTACATGTTTTACAGGATGTGTTGTCACCATTCTTTACATGTTTTACAGGGTGATGTGTTATGTCACCATTCTTTAGTTACCCGTTTTACAGGATGTGTTGTCATCATTCTTTAGTTACATGTTTTACAGGATGTGTTGTCACCATTCTTTACATGTTTTACAGGGTGGTGTGTTATGTCACCATTCTTTAGTTATATGTCTTACAGGATATGTTGTCAACATTCTTTAAACGTTTTACAGGATGTGTTGTCACCATTCTTTAGTTACCTGTTTTACAGGATGTGTTGTCACCATTCTTTAGTTACATTCTTCTTCTTCTTCTTCTCATTGGTTTAATATCCGTTCACTACAAGGTGATTTAGACAATGGTACATTCACGTTAAGAATGCACTGAAAAGGGGATGAGGGGAAAAAGTGAAAGGATAAAGAAAATAATGGATGATGATAAGTTTATACAATTTCATTTATAGTAACTGACCTACTGGTGACTGGCAAATACTTGCTGCAACTGATATTAGGACATGCGACTCGGAATCATACAGAACACTTTGGAAATTTCCGTACTTTTCCCTTAGATCTATCCCTTTGCTTTTATACGAGGCAATGAGCACAGGGCAATCAAACAGTATATGGTGGACTGATAAAATAGCAGAACAAGTACAGAAAACATCTTTTGAATATTTAGTTTTCCAAGCATTTAGACGTAATTTATGATTTATAATTTCTATATTTCGTGGGCAACACAAACGATTTAAGTGAAATCTAAAAAACTTTGAATATACAGAGTTTGCAAGAATTGAAATAATTTCAAATGAAGATAAACGCAGACCTATACTATTAATCATTATGTCACTTGTACATTCTGAAGCACCGAGTTTTGCCAGAGAATCTACCAATTCATTCCAGTAAAGACCGCAATGTGATGGCACCCAGCAAAATGTTATCCCAATACCTTTAGAAGCAAGAGAATGCACAAGGAACTTGATTTCAAAAATAACATCATTTCTCAATTTAGAGTCCCAATGTTTTAAAGCCAGTAAAACTGATTTTGAATCAACACAAAAAAGGACATTGTAAACCGCAAGAGAAATATTTGAAATATGATTTAGCGCCATAAGAATTGCGAACAATTCAGAAGTGAATATTGTAAAACCTTTTCCAGTACAAAAAGGTCTTTTTACTTTTAAGTCGGGTATAACGAATGCAGCCCCGCACATGGCCGATTCTAAGACAGATCCGTCCGTGTATACTTTCAAGTGGTTTAAATACTGACAATTTATATGATTTTGAACCTTAGTTTTGAGTAGGTTTTGATTAGTGTCCTTTTTTGTTTCTGTGTAGTCAATATCAAAATTTGCATATTTATGTTCCCATGGTGGAATCTGGGGAACTACTGGTAAAACTGGTACGTTTGATATATCGATATTATTTTCCTTCAAAAGGTCTTCAGTATAATTTCTTATTGGCTGCAAAAAAGAGATATTCCTAGCTCTTTTTGGATAATCCTTTTGATTAATAAATATTTCATCGCGAACAGAATTTGAAATAGCAAGACTTCGAATGACATATTTAGAGACAGATAACATTCTTTGCTCAGAAAGTGGAAGTAAATGAGCTTCTGTATAAGTTTTTAATGTACTGGCATGAATCGGCACTCCTAGAGCTATTTTAATTGCTTTGCTATCCACACTTTGCAACTTTTTTAAGAGATAATTTGGAGCAGAAAAATACACATCCATGATTAAACGTATTTATGATCCATGACATCTTTAGTTACATGTCTTACAGGATGTGTTGTCATCATTCTTTACATGTTTTACAGGATGTGTTGTCACCATTCTTTAGTTACATGTCTTACATGATATGTTGTCATCATTCTTTACATGTTTTACAGGATTTGTTGTCACCATTCTTTAGTTACATGTCTTACAGGATGTGTTGTCACCATTCTTTACATGTTTTACAGGATGTGTTGTCACCATTCTTTACATGTTTTACAGGATGTGTTGTCACCATTCTTTACATGTTTTACAGGATGTGTTGTCACCATTCTTTAGTTACATGACTTACAGGATGTGTTGTCATCATTCTTTACATGTTTTACAGGGTGATGTGTTATGTCACCATTCTTTAGTTACCCGTTTTACAGGATGTGTTGTAATCATTCTTTAGTTACATGTCTTACAGGATGTGTTGTCACCATTCTTTACATGTTTTACAGGGTGATGTGTTGTCACCTTTCTTTAGTTACATGTCTTACAGGATATGTTGTCATCATTCTTTACATGTTTTACAGGATGTGTTGTCACCATTCGTTAGGTACCCGTTTTACAGGATGTGTTGTCACCATTCTTTACATGTTTTACAGGATGTGTTGTCACCATTCTTTAGTTACATGTCTTACAGGATGTGTTGTAACCATTCTTTAGTTACATTTCTTACAGGATATGTTGTCATCATTCTTTACATGTTTTACAGGATGTGTTGTCACCATTCTTTAGTTACATGTCTTACAGGATATGTTGTCATCATTCTTTACATGTTTTACAGGGTGATGTGTTATGTCACCATTCTTTAGTTACATATCTTACAGGACATGTTGTCATCATTCTTTACATGTTTTACAGGGTGATGTGTTATGTCACCATTCTTTAGTTACATGTCTTATAGGCTGTGTTGTCACCATTCTTTAGTTACATATCTTACAGGATGTGTTGTCATCATTCTTTACATGTTTTACAGGGTGATGTGTTGTCACCATTCTTTAGTTACCCGTTTTACAGGATGTGTTGTCATCATTCTTTAGTTACATGTCTTACAGGATGTGTTGTCACCATTCTTTAGTTACACGTTTTACAGGATGTGTTGTCACCATTCTTTAGTTACATGTCTTACAGGATGTGTTGTCACCATTCTTTAGTTACATATCTTACAGGATGTGTTGTCACCATTCTTTACATGTTTTACAGGGTGGTGTGTTATGTCACCATTCTTTAGTTACATGTCTTACAGGATGTGTTGTCACTATTCTTTAGTTACCTGTTTTACAAGATGTGTTGTCACCATTCTTTAGTTACATGTTTTACAGGGTGATATGTTATGTCACCATTCTCTAGTTACATGTTTTACAGGATGTGTTTGTCACCAATCTTTACACGTTTTACAGTGTGGTGTGTTATGTCACCTATCTTTAGTTAGTAATGTTTTACAGGGGGGTTTTATGGACACCATTCTCTAGTTACACGTTTTACAGGGTGATGTGTTATGTCACCAATCTTTAGTAATGTTTTACAGGGTTGTTTTTGTCACCATTCTCCAGTTACATGTTTTACAGAGTGATGTTATGTCACCATTCTTTATTTACACGGTTTTACAGGGTGATACGTTTAGTCACCATTCTTTAGTTACACCTTATACAGCCTGAGAGATGTGTTATGTCACCTTTCTTTATTTACACGTTTTTACAGACTGAAAGATGTGTTACCATTCTTTAGTTACCTGTTTAAAAAGGTGATGTGTTGTGTCACCATTCTTTTGTTACATGGTTTACAATGTGATGTGTCACCTTTCTTTACACGTTTTGCAGGATGATGTGTTATGTCACCGTTCTTTACATGTTTTACAGGGTAATGTGTTAATGTCACCATTCTTTACCTGTTTTACAGGGCGATGTGTTAATGTCACCTTTCTTTATCCGTTTTACAGGGTGATGTGTTAATGTCACCATTCTTTACATGTTTTACCGGGTGATGTGTTATGTCACCATTCTTTACCCGTTTTATATGGTGATGTTATGTCATCAGTCTTTAGTTACCTGTTTTACAGTGTGATGTGTTATGTTACCATTCTTTACCCGTTTTACAGGGTGATGTTATGTCACCAGTCTTTATTTACCTGTTTTACAGTGTGATGTGTTGTCACCATTCTTTAATTAGTTACGTGTTTTACAGATGTGTTGTCACCATTCTTTATTTTCATGTTTTTACAGGATGATGTTATGTCACCATTCTTTAGTTACAAGTTTTACAGGGCAATGCGTTGTCACCATTGTTTAGTTACACATTTTACAGGGTTGGCTTTTGTCACCATTCTCTAGTTTCACGTTTTACAGGGTAATGTTATGTCACCATTCTTTACCCGTTTTACAGGTTGATGTTATGTCACCATTCTTTACCCGTTTTACAGGTTGATGTTATGTCACCATTCTTTACCCGTTTTACAGGTTGA
Source organism: Stramonita haemastoma (assembly GCA_030674155.1). Taxonomy (NCBI): domain Eukaryota; kingdom Metazoa; phylum Mollusca; class Gastropoda; order Neogastropoda; family Muricidae; genus Stramonita; species Stramonita haemastoma. The sequence continues at coordinate 7,624,901 of CM060337.1, read as the reverse complement.
TGTTATGTCACCATTCTTTACCCGTTTTACAGGTTGATGTGTTACTTCACCATTCTTTACCCGTTTTACAGGTTGATGTTATGTCACCATTCTTTACCCGTTTTACAGGTTGATGTTATGTCACCAGTCTTTACCCGTTTTACAGGTTGATGTGTTACTTCACCATTCTTTACCTGTTTTACAGGGTGATGTGTTACTTCACCATTCTTTACCTGTTTTACAGGGTGATGTGTTACTTCACCATTGTTTACCCGTTTTGTAGGGTGA
>CM060337.1:7608047-7615547 GCA_030674155.1 Stramonita haemastoma | reverse complement strand
CTTTTGGAGGAGTCTAGTTGGCACTGATGGAAAATCTAGGGGTGAAAATCCCCTCTAACAGGATTCGAAACCGGGTCAGCAGAACACGAGGGCAATGCACAAGGGTATAACCACCAGGCTATGTTGTCAGTGTGTGTGTGTGTGTGTGTGTGTGTGTGTGTGTGTGTGTGTGTGTGTGTGTGTGTGTGTGTGTGTGTGTGTATGTGTGTGTGTGTGTGTGAGAGAGAGAGGAGAGAGAGAGAGAGAGAGAGAGAGAGAGAGAGAGAGAGAGAGAGAGAGAGAGAGAGAGAGAGAGAGAGAGAGAGAGAGAGAGAGAGAGAGAGAGAGAGAGAGAGAGAGAGAGGAGAGAGAGAGAGAGAGATTGATTTTACTTCCACATTTCACAACACGTTTTCTGGTGCATGTCAAGCATGAACAACATTTCAAGAGACAGCGGTGGACCACAGGACAACACTACACAGTGGACAGAGGGGTCATCCTACAGAGATTACACGGAATACCAAGTGGCTCTGATCATCTGGAAAACATGTCTTCCGTGTATCCTTCTGTTGGGAGGCTTTGGAAACATCGCCACCATCTGCATCATGCGTCGTATCAAGGACCACGACTCTTCTCAGCGTGCCATTTTTATGGCCCTTGCCGTGGCTGACCTCGCCTTTCTGTGTGTTGAACTGCCACAGACCTGGGTTATGCATGTTTTCCAGGTCAATGTGGACCTTCTGCACGTGGCCATCTGCAAGCTTCGCTACTTCCTGGTGTATGTCAGCAGCACTACGTCTGCCTGGCTGGTGACCTGTGTGACAGTGCAGAGAACAATGGCGGTCCTGTGGCCACACAGAATGCGAGTGATGTGCACTGTGCGAAGAACGTGGATTGTCATAGCCACGCTTGTCCTCTGTGCGTGTGTTCTTGATTCTCACGTTCTGGTTGGATTTGGCGTCACGGAGACAGGCAGGTGCAGTGCTGCTTTAGGCTGGTATCAACCCTTTTTCAGACTGGTTTTCAGCTGGATAGAGCTTTATATGGCTTCCCTGTTGCCCGGTGTATGCATGATCGTCTGTAATGTCATACTGTCTGTCAGTCTGTTCAAAGCACTGTCTTCTTCTTCTTCCTTCACAGCTGCACGTGTGGAGTCCAATGCCAACACTGCACACAGCACTGACAGTCGGAGGAGGAAAACCTCCTACAGAACAACCGTCATGGTTCTAGCAATATCCTTTACTTTTCTGGTGTTAACACTGCCACTGTGTGCATTTCTATTGTGGCATCGATACAACTTTGCTTATATACTCGGGCACCCCGAGGTACGCGCTTTGGCTAGATTGCTGAATGCAGTATCAGAACTTCTGTGGCTCACCAACAGTGCCATCAACTTTGTTCTCTACTGCCTGACAGGAACCAAATTCAGAAGGGAGTTTCTCCTCTGGATCCGCTGTGGTGCTCAGAGTCCCTCTGCTCCATCTGTTTATGAGACAGCTTCAGAGGCATCAAGGGAAGGAAGACACCAACATCATGGAAATATCCCAGTATCTAAATGAAATCAGCAACCCTTTGCACATCAGAGCAAGCATTCCTCCCTGTCACACACGCGCGCACGCACGCACCCACGCACCCATCCACGCACACAGAACATCTTGCCCACACGTTAAATCCTGTCCGCTTTTCGTAAGAGTAGGCCACTGTGTACCGGTGGGAACAGATGACAAAATTTACAAAACGGCATACACACGGGGACTGGATGTAAAAAAGGACATGAGTTCTTATTCCATTATCCTCGATATAAAAGAATAAATAAAATGAATAAATAAACACACCCACATACACAATCTGGCACCTCGCACTTCAGCATGAAATGACTTGTGCGGCCCCTCAGGCTAAATGAAATGTCATCAGAACAATGCCAAAGAAATGGTGTTGTTCTTCTCACTATCTGCCATCTCCACTGTAAGGTTTGTAGGTCAGCTAGGAAAAGAGAATGGAAATCAAGGTTTTTTTTTTTTTTTTTTCCTTCTGCTTCTCCTATTTCTTCTGCTTCTCCTATTTCTTCTGATTCTTATGCTACTTATTCTGCTTCTGCTACTTCTCGTTCTTCTTTTCTCCTTCTTCTTCTTCCTCTGCTTCTTCTTCTTCTCTCTTTTAATTCTTCTTATCAATTATCTGCTTTATCAAAAATGTTATTGTCTTAATTAATAGGGCTGAATTTTAAAAAAAAGTTATGCTTATTCTAACGTGTTCTGAACATAAGTTATTCTAATCCAATAATTAAGTTCTGTGCATTTCTGGTCTATAGGGCTCAGAAAGCTCATCAATGATAAAGATTTGCATATGCAGTTGTTGTTGTTCTCTTCAATTTTACATCTGTTCACTTTTAGTGATATCAGACGTATGCAGTTGTTTGCCTCCCCCAGTAAGGTAGCTGCATTCCGACTTCTGGGGCATTCATTCATTCTCCTTGTCTCTGCCGCCTGTTACAGTATGCCCGTTGTGTGAATCCTGGTGCTCAGGTTCAAATGGTTGTTTAATTTAACAAAATGGTGTGTTGGCGTTCCTTCAGCCGAGAGATCTATCTATACGTTGTACAAGGATGAAAAGAGATACAGGCAGAGGTTACTGTGAGCTTGTTGAATTGTGTGGATCTGGTACATATGTGTGTGTGTGTGTGTGTGTGTGTGTGTGTGTGTGTGTGTGTGTGTGTGTGTGTGTGTGTGTGTGAGAGAGAGAGAGAGAGAGAGAGAGAGAGATTTAGTTGTGTGTGTGTGTGTGTGTGTGTGTGTGTGTGTGTGTGTGTGTGTGTGTGTGTGTGTGTGTGTGTGTGTTTGATTTAAAGACTGTTATTTTGAAGGTGTCTTGTGGTCTTGAAAGAAAAAGACAGCAATAAAAACAGCACAAGAGAAAGAAATAACATCCACTCACTCAGAATTGGACACAAAAATACTTTATTATTTTTCCTGTTTCAAACTAACATCTTTTGACTCAAACAGCATCAAAGAAGCAATACACGTAAATCATAATTTGCATTTGACCTGAAAATGTTGCAACAAAGTTTTACTTTTTGGCGCTCTAAAATCATTATTCAAATAAGCAACCAACCTCCTATATTCTTAAAAAAAAATCAACTGTATTTATATGCTTCGTAAATTGTTGACACAATGTTGTTAAAAATCGAATATATTGACCCCGAAATTCCACGGATTTTCTTCAATTTTGTTTTAGATTTTTTGGTATCTTTCTTCATGCGTCGTTTTCCTTTTTCTTTCCACCCAAAACATTATCAGTTAATGAGGTAAGTTCAATGCTAAGACCAACATTAAGATGTGTGGTGTGCTTTAAAATGGTATATGAAGACTGTCTACAGCTTTGACGAGCTCTATCAACCCGCACTCCCCTTTCTTCAAAAGAGAAAACAAATCCTCTGAAGTCGGAGAGTGGCTGCCTGTGTGGCGAGGCCCTTGAACACAGTCATAGTGTCAAACGTTCCACCCAGTGTGTACTGACAGTCTCACAAGGATTCCCAGGTGGGAGGAGGGAGTCAGGGTGTATAGTGTAGTGATCCGAGGTGTGAAACTGGAGAACAACAATTTCTTGTTCCTTCTCTTCTCTTTGGTTGATATAAACTTTTTTTTAACAGATCGAAAAAAATCTATCTTTTTTGTTCTCAAAAACTAGTCAATCAATCAATCAATCAAATTTTTATTTCCAGATGGTACATTGAATAAGCATTGATTTGCTTTTTTCCATCCAGCCATCTATCTAAAGAAAAGAAAAGAAATCAAAACAACAAAAAACAAAACAAAACAAAACAAAAAAACCCCAACAAAAAACAAAGGAGAAAATCCCTAGCAAACAATAAAACCAACAAAAGAAAGAAAGGGGGAAAAAACAAACAAACAAACAAATAAAACATCAACAACAAACATTTCACCAACATTAATTAGCTAACATGATTTCAAAATCTAGTCTGTTAACTTCGCACATCTAAACGAAAAAAAATCTCAATTTGCTTGGTTCTCAAAACCTATTCTGTTAATTTTGCACATCTAAACTCTATTCTCTGATAAGCTGAGTCACTCACAAAAATCATAAAGTACACAAAAACATTGTAGTGAAAAATGAACGAAAAGGAAAAGTGCCCGGGGTGTCCTTTTTACACCAGGGGGTACAGGGCGTGGGTGGCGATGCCGCAGTTGTTGTCTCTGTTTCTGGACATCAGGATGTAGCCGTTGTCTCCCCAGTCTAGGCCCCAACTGAAAAAAAGTATCATGGGCAAAATAAAATAAATATGATAATTTTTAGTGGATTAAAAAACCCAAAGGAATGGATGATTGAATAGATAGCTAGGTTGTTGATTGATGAGAATGTGAATGTGTGTGGTTTAATAGACCCGGATGAGAGAGAGAGAGAGAGAGAGAGAGAGAGAGAGAGAGAGAGAGAGAGAGAGAGAGAGAGAGAGAGAGAGAGAGAGAGAGAGAGGAGAGAGACAGACAGACAGACAGACAGACAGACAGACAGACAGAGACAGACAGACAGACAGACAGACAGACAGACAGACAGACAGAGATACAGAGAGAGAGAGAGAGAGAGAGAGAGAGAGAAGAGAGAGAGAGAGAGAGAGAGAGAGAGAGAGAGGAGAGAGAGAGAGAGAAGAGAGAGACAGACGAGAAGAGAGAGAGAGAGAGAGAGAGAGAGAGAGAGAGAGAGAGAGAGAGAGAGAGAGAGAGAGAGAGAGAGAGAGAGAGAGAGAGAGAGAGAGAGAGAAGAGAGAAGAAGCAGACAGACAGACAGACAGACAGACAGACAGACAGACAGAGACAGACAGAGACACAGGCAGACAGAGATTAAGGGGATTTAGTTAAAACATGCATACACATTTCAACTTCATGTATCTCTTTTGGCTAAATAAACTTGTATATCAATTCACAGAAAAACAAAATCAACAGTTTGACTGAAAAAACGAAGTAATGTTTTAAGGACGTATGTTTTCATTCATAACAAATACATCTTTACGAAGCTTACAAATAAATAGCATAGAAATTGTCCAGTATATTAAGTGGCATTTAGGTAGATTAACTAACTGATGGTCAAACATGTTTCTACCTATAGATTGTTAAAGTTAAAGTCTGTCCCGAGCCTAAGGCTCATCAGGCCGGTGCTTATCCCGGTTTCTGTGGCGTTAAGCGACTGAGAGTCATAGACTCCCCCTGGATAGGACGCCAGTCTATCGCAGGGTTAACCCCCAACGCAAGGTTGGTACCCCTTTTACACCTGGGTGGGGTGAGAAAATAGCCGTAAAGTACCTTTTCCAAGGGCACAACGCCATAACCGAAAGCTGGGATCGAACCCGCAACCTTTAGATTACGAGTCCAACGCCCTAACCACTAGACTACAGCGGCGACTACTTATAGATTGAACAACAGTTTATTCATAAGACTATTAACCGAGGCCCCCGTGTGCAAACGCACTCAGAACATCTTGCGCACACGTTAAAACCCATTCCGCTGTTTGGAAGAGTAGGCCGTTGTGTGCCGGTGGGAGCGGATGCCAACATTAACAAAACTGCATACACACGGGGATTTGATGTAAAAAAGCACATGCGTGTATATTCCATTATCATCGAAATAAAAGATGAAATAAAATGTAATAACTAGATAAGTAAATAGACAATAAAATCATGTCACCGTAGAAGTAGCTAGGTAAGGGAATTTTACCCCAATTACAATTCCTTTGGCTGCAAATAGTTACATTCCCCTGCAGAAATTTGCGGCAAATCTGTACAATCTTAGTCTCTGTGTCAACATGCAGAATATAATCATTGTATAAATGCCTAATTATATCCCTCGTTAAAGATGGGGCTTGCCCATTACGCTGTCATTTAAGACCTGTGATTTTGATCAACAAAGAAAGACTCACAGCACCTTTACCTTCGCCAGTGAGGATGTTCAATAAAGGAAACCCCCCCAGGACGTGCCATTGATTGTAGAAGTATCTACACACCATGCTGATTTAGTGTTCCTTTTCTGTGTTGTGAATGCTCTTTGTTTTTTCATATCCACAATTTGTGCTATCCATTGTGTCATGAATTTTTTGTTGTATGCATTTCCACACGCCCCACATCTTCAAGTTATGGATTTGGTAAAATTTCCTGTATTCCTTGGGTGAGGGGGTTGGTGGTGGTTTGGGGAGTTTGAAATAAAATCTTGAAAAAAAATCCCAACTCTTGATAGAGCATGAAAGTCTGCATTTTGACCACGCAAACACAACAGCTTACAGTTTAGAACCAACCATGTCTCTTCCCCAAGCGCCACAACCTCCACCCCCCCCACCCCCCACCCCTCCTCACAATCTACCACACACATCTTCACTTCTACCACAACATCTTGCGCACACGTTAAATCCTGTTCCACTTTTCGTAAGAGTAGGCCATCGTGTGCCGGTGGGAACAGATGATATTGACAAATCTGCATACACTCGGGGACTGGACGTGTAAAAAAAAAGTACAAGAGTGCTTATCCCATTATCCTCGACATCAAAGAATAAAATAAAAATAAATTAAAAAAACGACGTGATTTTAATACCACTTTATGTCGCAGCAGAGAAATCTGTGTGAAATTCGGGCTGTTCTCCCCGGGGAGAGCACGTCGCCACAAGTGCAGCGCCTACCCATTATTTTTTTGCCCCTCAGGGATGGTGTCTAAGCACGACACCTGTGTGCATGCTGGGTTTTTTAAAATATAATTTTGTCATCCGCTCCTACCGGCACACGATGGTCTGCTCTTCCGAAAGGCGTAACGGGATTTTAACGTGTGCGCAAGATGTTCTGCGCGCGTTCGCACACGGGACCTCGGTTTATGGTCTCATCCGAATGACTTTGACATTCAGTTCGATTTTTTTCGTCAAACTGGGAAGAAAGGGCGAGCTGGGTACGAACCCAGAAACTCGCGGTTTACAGATTGGCAGGCGAACGTCTTAACCATCCTGCCACCGTCCTTTCCACCCTCACCCCCAATCTCCCCCCTCCTCCTCACTCACCTGTTCTTGACAATCCAGTAATCCTTGGAGCCCAGGGTACCGTACCCCACCACCAGCACTCCGTGGTCCAGGTACTTGGAGCTGCATTGGGGGTTGTAGAACACCCCCAACTTGTAGAAGTGGAACTTGTTGCCGTTACAGTCGATGGCCACGGAGACAGGCCCCACTGTGGCCACTGCAGAGCGCAGCGCTTTCTCGCTGCCCTTAGGGATGCTGACGAAGCCCTTATCTGTAGCCCCCACGCTAGCTCGGCTAAAGCGGCACTTTTGATCCTGTAGGGCAAAACATATGTTTTTTTTAAGAGAGAGAGAGTGAAGAGGACTCCTTGGCATCTCCTCCTACAGAGACCACATAAGCCACAGTGCACAAATCCAACATCACTCAGTCAAGAGTGCTAAATTTAGCGCACCCCTTCCTTTTACCTAGTCCAAGCGTGGTCAGTTCCGGCTATAAATAGCACTGTCTGGCCCCAAC
>CM060337.1:7593047-7603047 GCA_030674155.1 Stramonita haemastoma | reverse complement strand
TAACTGAATCTTTTATTTACTGCATATATCTAAAGGTCTCGTATAGTTACATCGTGTATTGACAAGACAAACGGTATGCATTATCAATTTATGATACTGATGACAGTTTATCGCTTGAAAAGCTAACATAGTGCCAAGAAGGCAAGTTAGAACAAGATCACAGAATCAATAATCTGGGTTTGTAATGAGCAAGTAAGATATAGCAATCAATCAATTAAGCACGTAAGATAGCAATCTATCAATCTATCTATTTCATTCATTTATTTATTTATTCTTTTATTTCGAGGACAATGGAATAAGCACTCGTGTGCTTTTTTCATCCAATCCCCGTGTGCATGCAGTTTTGTAATCTTGTCATCTGTTCCCACTGGCACGCAATGGCCTACTCTTACGAAAAGCAGAACAGGATTTAACGTGTGCCCAAGATGTTCTGCGTGCGTTTGCACACAGGGCCTCGGTTTAAAGTCTCATCCGAAGGACTTGTGGGGAGAGTGGAGTCAGCACTGATGTTAATCCCCTCGAACAGGATTCGAACTCGGGTCGTCAAATTGTGAGCGCAAAGTTCTGACCACTAGGCTATCCTGTCCCCCCAATCAATCAATCAATCAATCAATCAATCAATCAATCAATCAAGCAAGCAAGCAAGCAAGCAAGCAAGCAAGCAAGCAAGCGACCAGACACCCCACAGACAGACAGAGAGTTAGCTGTTGGCACTGACCATGTCCCCCAGAGGGTTCATGCCCAGACAGACAGACAGACAGGCAGACAGACAGACAGACAGACAGACAGACAGACAGACAGACAGGCAGACAGACAGAGATCTAGCTGTTGTCACTGACCATGTCGCCAGAGGGTTCATGCCCTGACAGACAGACAGACAGACAGACAGACAGACAGAGACTAGCTGTTGTCACTGACCATGTCGCCCATAGGGTTCATGCCCAGACGGTAGGTGTGCAGACCTCGGTCAGCCTCCAGGTTGTGCTCCTCGATCATCTTCAAGTTCCTCTCCCAGATCATCCGCCTGGGACAGAGAGAAAGAAAACAACACTGAAGCCATCATGGGGGGTTCTCTGTATCACTGCTATTCATGTTTTTTGCCAGGATCTTCCTCCTGTATGTAGAATTCTGTGAGTGGAGATATAGAGAACATTGAGCCTGCCACTAACAGGTCTCATAACATCCTTTTTTTTTTTTTTTCAACAGGATTCTAGGCCTACCATGTGCAGAATATTCTGTTATATGTTGGGAACCGTGTACAAGAAATATGTGCAGTAGGTCCCATAGCATTAGAGAAACCCTTAAAGCATACTGGTTATTTTGGAGTTTCTAATAGACCTACATTGATACAAATGATGTGAACGTTTAATTGCACACTTCATCTTTAACATCTATTCTGGATATGAAAAAGAAACTGACTGGTCTGCTAAGATTTAAGTCAAAATGTTGTAAAGACATTTGCTATTTATCACCTAATGCCACACAAGGTCCAGTGTGTCTAGTTAAACAGAACAAAATATCACAGACAATGTCAAACAGGATTAACGGTTAACCACAGGAAATATTTCTAGCTCTATATCTTTATTCAAAACAAAACAACAAAACACTGATGCTACCATACCGATTATTTATGTACAGGAAAGGCACTCTGAAATGAAATGTCTCAAGTTTGATTGATACAAAGTTCCTATGAGGGACAACAAAAACCAGTCTTACGTTAGCACAGAATGACGTCAGACAAACAAACAAGCAGTTTATACCTGACAGACTCATCCTCTGCGCTGTACAGCTTGTTGTAAGTCTTCTTGAAGATCATCCATTCCCGATCCAAATCCAGCAGAGCTGCTGACAGAGCGGATGCCGCCATCATGGCAAAGATCACGAGACGAAGCATCTGATTGGTGGAAAAAAAAGAAACAAGAACAGTGATTACTTTAGTCTACGTGTTTGAAAAGGGACAATTTATGATGATTATCATCACCCGGTATGGTTTGTCTTTTGGTGTGTATGGGGACTGCCGTGGCATCTAAGAAAGCAATTGTTTTTAACTGCATAAAATGGGGCTGGATAGCGAAGTGGTCAGAGCACTCGCTTTCAACAAGTCAAAATTTTGCAGCATGGAGTGTGGTTACCAGTTGGATGGGTGACCGTTTGCGCTCCTTGGTTTCAATACAGTCCCCCAGTTCACCCAGCTGTCAATGGGTACCTGCCTCATTAGCGTCAGGGAAGATAAAGTAGGAGGGAGAGGAGATGGGTGCCGCCCTCAATATGCTGGCCCAAAAGAAGCTGAGGTCTCTGACATCTCGCTCCCTTACGACCACATAGGTTATGGGACACCTGTACCTTTAATAATGAAATGGCTTGATTTAAAGAGTGTTTCTTGGGCACGATTGACCTGATGTTCAATCCTCCATGTAGCAGATTGCAGGAATATGCTATCATCCATGTCACTTACATTTAATGGCCAATCGAATCGTTTGGCGTCAGATAGACACGATTTCCACGTTCTACCAATCACAAAAAGGAGTAGGCTATGTGACTGTTTGTCACCCTTCAGGTAGCCCATTCTAACTTCAGGGATGGCATCTAACCAAAACACCAGCGGTGTCCATGCAGTTTTTTTGTGACAAATCTTCTGTTGTTACCTGCAAGTAATGGCCTACTCTTCTGAGAAGGTGGAACGGGTTTTTAACGTGTGGGCAAGATGTTCTACCTGTGTTTGTACACAGGGCCTCGGTTTTATAGTCTCATCTAAAGGACATTTGGGGAAGTGGAGTCAGTACTGATGTTCACTCAAGGGGAAAGTCCCTTAAAATGGTCACCGCCATAGTGGCTTGATCGTGGGCCAATGCATCCTGAGCACAATGCTGTAATCGCTAGGCTATCTATCGCGTCCTCCGAACATAATCTGAATAATTGTTGGTTGGTTGGTTGGTTTGTTTGTTTGTTTGTTTGTTTGTTTGTTTGTTTGTGTGTGTGTGTGTGTGTGTGTGTGTGTGTGTGTGTGTGTGTGTGTGTGTGTGTGTGTGTGTGTGTGTGTGTGTGCGTGCGTGCGTGAGTGTGTGTGTGTGTGTGTGTGTGTGGAGAGAGAGGAGAGAGAGAGAGAGAGAGAGAGAGAGAGAGAGAGAGAGAGAGAGAGAGAGAGAGAGAGAGAGAGAGAGAGAGAGAGAGAGAACGATCTTGAGTAACGCAGACAAGGGAAGTAATCGCGGACAAGGAAAGTAATAGGCATGGAAGAGTTACATCCCTTGAACCATTTACAGCGGTTTCATTTTCTTTGTTGCGGTGTTCAAAATCGTATTTTTATCAGAAAAATCGTAGTTTCTTATGTACGGTGAAAACATCGTAAAAATACGATAAAAATCGTACGGGTAGGCAGGTCTGTATTTTGTCCAGCTGTCCAGATCTCAAAACACAAATCAGTCCAGACTCAATCTCAGATCAGTCGCAGACTAATAATACAGTATACACTCCAGTGATCACAGTGGAGATAAACCAAGGCATGGAAGAAATCAGGATGGCTTCAACATGATGAGAAAACAGCCGCGACGTTCCTGGAATAAAAGGAACATACAACACTAAGCTCAATTACCAAAATGCACTCTCACTCTGTCCAGTTCCCAATTCTCATGAGAACGAAACCTTCTCAAAAACAACCTCTAAAATGACCACGTAATTTTAGTAGTTAGTCTTACACACGTTTCATTTATTTTAGGACAGATGAGGGTTCATCCTATGAAACTGTGCAAACATTTTAGATCAATGTCCCCAACGACATTCTGATGTCAGTGCACCTGTTTTAGAATCCTTAGATGATTTATCACAAAGAAGTCGGAATTCTTAGTGATAAAATCATTAGCCTACTACATAAGTACTACATAATTATGATAACTTGTCTCACAACATGTCTCAATTACTTTAGGACAGATGATGGTCCATCCTATGAAACTGTGCAAGCATGGATAAAAAAGACTAACATTTTAATTTTCAAATGTCCCCAATGACATTCCGATGTCATTGCACCTGTTTGGAATTACTGAATGACCTATCACAAACAGGTCACAATTCTTAGTGATAAAAATGATTGTAACAACAAGCAGGTCTTCACACCCACATATCTGCAGTGTAAAGCCACACTAGAATATTTCCAGCATTTTACTAGCTGAACAATATTCCACCAAAAGTTAGACTTACAACAAGAGACCATGACTGCTCAAATTTGCCACACGCTTTCTTAGTTCACAGCAATCACAGGACTCACTATATATAAATTCACAGGCTAAAAGCCTCTTAAATTGAATTAAACATATAGGTTTCCTGAACTTTCCAAAACTATTCTGAATTAAGCTAAACTTGGCTTAAGAGAAAAACATGAACAACCTTAACAAAATAAGAAAAGGCCTAAGACTAACCTTACTGGCAACCACACAGACTGAGAGAGTCACAATCACACGACCTATTCCCTCCCAGCTGCAGGCAAGAAATGAGACAGACAGGAAGATGGGTGTTGGCTAGGAGTACAAAGACATCTCTTGGGGGGGTGTAGATGACTCACAGTACATAGGAACTAACTTTAGGCCTTATAAGGAAGTTACTTCTGCAGTATAAGGGGATGCGCGGCACCCAACTCTGCTAAATTTGGGTCATTTTGGCTATTTTGAGATTTGTCCAAATTTGCACTCTGTAACATGTATATTTTCATATGCCATAATTAAATTTTACAAATGCATTGTCTTTATGCAATTAAAAAACGTTTTACTAACCGAACCCAACCGATTTTGTGTTCTTGTGTTCCGAAAAATGCGTGAAAATGTCGACTTTTATGCCCTAGAAACATGCATTTCTAGTTCACAAAGTATGACATATCATACACCAAACGAAACTAGATTGTTCCGAACTATTCCGAAGACCTTCTACTACGAACTCTCATTCACAACGAGCTAGATACGTCCTGCGGATGAGACTTTAAACCGAGGCCCCGTGTGCGAACGCACGCAGAACATCTTGCGCACACGTTAAATCCTGTTCCGCTTTTCGTAAGAGTAGGCCATCGTGTGCCGGTGGGAACAGATGACAATATTTACAAAACTGCATGCACACGGGGACCGGATGAAAAAAGCACATGATTGCTTATTCTGTTATCCTCGATATAAAAGAATAAATAAATAAAATAAATAAATTTCAGTCGATTAGCATATCGACGGCAACTTTCATATAGCCTATAGGGAGCGATTCAAAAACACGACGGCCGGTTAACTGAATCGGGTCCGGTGACGCAAAAGAGCAGAAAAATGACTCGTTTGAAGAAATAAACGCTTCAATTGGCTCATAAATGCAAGCCGAGTCGCGAAAAACACCTTGCATTTGCTCGACAGTGCAAAACATTGAAGGAAACGGACGAATTGTGAGAATCAGTGCCGAGTCTGACTTAGTGCTACAGCGTTCTAAAAGTGAAATCTCTTCGTCTGCTTCGCTGTCAGCATCACGGCGCACTGAGAGTGTTTTGCTAAGCAAGAAAGCTTGTATTCTGCTCAAACATGAACCATATCAGGCAGTTTGTGAAAGAAAGGTTCGAAATGCCAGTTCAGAGCTATCTGGTAACTGTTAAAAGTTAAAGTCTGTCCCGAGCCTATAGAGGCTCATCAGGCCGGTGCTTATCCCGGTTTCTGTGGCGTTAAGCGACTGAGAGTCATAGACTCCCCCCTGGATAGGACGCCAGTCTATCGCAGGGTTAACCCCCAACACAAGGTTGGTACCCCTTTTACACCTGGGTGGGGTGAGAAAATAGCCGTAAAGTGCCTTTTCCAAGGGCACAACGCCAAAGCCGAAAGCTGGGATCGAACCGGCAACCTTTAGATTACGAGTCCAACGCCCTAACCACTAGACTACAGCGGCGGCTTTCTGGTAACTGTAATGAGCAGAAATTGCTCCCAGTGTAAACAAACTTTTGGCTTCAGAACAGAGGAAAAGAAACCGCATGGGCTAGCTGTTCTGTGTGTTCAATGTGTGTTGTGGTTCACTAGTTAGCAAGATGTAGGGGGCCTTAAACGACACAATATAAGGCACTGACTGCGTGAACGAATCAGTATATGGCAGACATTGAAAAAGATCAAGGACTGTAGGATATCTTGTCATTAAAACATAAACTGATGTCCCAAGATTTTTTTTTTGCCGAATTCTATTTTTTTGCCTGATTTGATACAAAAGTCAATGCTTTAAAATATAGCAGATACGATCCTAATTTGGAATGTAGAAATCTCAGGGAGATGGTTACTTGAAGCAACCATCAACAAAAAAAATCTGGTCGTTAGTCACAAACATTTTTTTAAATGGGTATTTAGACTTGTTTCTAGAGCCCTTCAAGGATTAGGCTTATACTTGTTTTAAGTAAACAAATGACTGTACTCGGCAAAATACACAAAACTACAAACATTATCTGCACATTTGCCACGAAATTAGTACCTGTTTTTTTTCTTCCTGTTTAAAAAAACCCTGTTCCACCGCTGTTGTTGGTATTGTTAATTCTGTTGTTATCATCGCTATTGCACTTGTTATTATCAATGCTGTTAGTTTTCCTGTCTTTCGTTTTTATGGTAATAAAGTTTCAGTTTTGTTGCCAATAAAGAAATCAGGAGATGACAGCGAGACTTAAAGAATGACTTTAAAACTTCTTTAGTCACTAATGGAAAAAATGCCTATAAATATAGGTGTGACTAAGTTCATCATTTTAACCCTTAACTTGATACTTAAAGAAAAGACATAGCAAGGCCAGCAAAAAGAAAAAAAAGAAAAACTATGAACGTTTTTTGTTTTGGTGAAAGACTGGAAAGAAAGGTTAAAAAATAAAATTCCTGTTCGTTGCCAGAGTGTAAAACAGTGCACTTGTGGTGACGCACTCTCCCTGGGGAAGAGCAGCCCGAATTTCACGCAGTAAAATCTACTGTGACATAAAGTGGTATAAAAAAATAAAAAAAAGACTAGTTATCGCAATTCTCATCGTCATCAGAATCAGTATCGGGTCATCACTTTGGCAACAATCTATCACACACTGGGAGACATTCATCACTGATACTCGTGTTCCTCTGCTCTATAGCGCCTCAGCCACCATTCCGACCACAGCAACCACAAGAAACATCATTATCAACACTACCATCCTAATTCATCAACATTAACCGCCAGCTATCATCAGTTCTCCTCTTTATATAGCTTTTATATCGGACGGGATAGCTTAATGGTCAGAACGTTGCGCTGGCAATTTCAGGACCCGAGTTCGACTCCCGGTCGAGGGGGATTTTCCCCCTGGAGTTAACATCAGTGCTGACTCCACTCTCCCCAAAAGTCTTTCGGATGAGACTAAACCGAGGCCCCGTGTGCGAACGCACGCAGAAAATCTTGCGCACGCGTTAAATCCTGTTCCGCTTTTCGTAAGAGTAAGCCATGGTGTGCCGGTGGGAACAGATGACATGATTTAAAAAACTGCATACACACGGAGACTGAATGAAAAAAAGCACAAGAGTGCTTATTCCATTATCCTCGATATAAAAGAATAAATAAATAAAAGAATAAATAAATAAATAAATAGCTTAATGTATCGGCTGAGGCAAGTGGGCAGACCTCCTGCACAATGACAGGTGCAGGGGAAGACCAGGAATTTGGTGCCCCTAGCCTCCCGATTAGGGAACACAAGAGAGGAGAAAAAAGAGACATAGGTTGCCATTCCCACCCCCTAATATCACCACCACCACCATCACCACAGCCGCTGCCAGCAGCAGCAGCAGCAGCAGCAGCACCACCACCACCACGATGATGATGATGATGATGATGAACATCAACCTCAACCTCATCATTGTCACCACTACCACCACAACAGGTATTATAAACATCACCATGCAGAAGAAACAACTTTTGGAAAAATATTATGACACTCTAACAACAACAACAAAAAAAGACTGACAACAAAAGTAGCTTTGTAAAACATTTGAGGTGGTATATATATATATATATATATATAGAGAGAGAGAGATAGATATATACACACACACACACACATATATATATATATATATATATATATATATGTAACAGAGTGCAGATATTTGATCAGCGACGACAGCACGGTCAGACAGTGGGAATGTGGCCTCTGAAAAGAGGCTGCATAAATACAACATTTTACGGCTATGGGCAAAGTGCATGCAGAGGACGGTTTTCGACCAACCCCCAACGATACAGACAGAACATCGCACAATTCACAGGTGTTGATCTAAATTTAGATCCACAACGCTGCAATTGGCTGTCCCATAGCATGGGAAGTAATCTAATTACCGCCCTGCCACATCCACCACCGCGTCCCGAGGCACAGTGGGTACTGACCAGCGTATTTGACACTCAGATCAGTAGTCCCAAGTTCTTTCCATCCTGCTCGCAGCACCACTTTGTAACAGAGTGCAGATATTTGATCTGCCGCGACTCTGTACAACTTCTCGGCGACGACAGCACGGTCAGACTGGGAATGTGGCCTCTGAAAAGAGGCTGCATAAATACTACATTTTACCGCTATGGGCAAAGTGCATTCAGAAGACGGCTTTCGACCACCCCCCAACGATACAGAACATCGCACAATTCACAGGTGTGGATCCCAACGTTGTACCCACGTCGCTGCGATTGGCAGTTCCGCTCGCAAGGGAAGTAATCTAATTACCGCCCTGCCACATCCACCACCGCTGACTTTGTGCCGCGTCCCGAGGCACAGTGGGTACTGACCAGCGTATTTGACGCTCAAATCAGTAGCCCTAAGTTCTTTCCATCCTGTCGGCGACGCCACTTTGTAACAGAGTGCAGATATTTGATCTGCCGCGACTCTGTACAACTTCTCGGCGACGACAGCTCGGTCAGACAGTGGGAATGTGACCTCTGAAAAGAGGCTGCATAAATACTACATTTTACCGCTATGGGCAAAGTGCATGCAGATGACGGTTTTCGACCAACCCCCAACGATACAGAACATCGCACAATTCACAGGTGTTGATCTAAATTTAGATCCACAACGCTGCGATTGGCTGTCCCATCGCATGGGAAGTAATCTAATTACCGCCCTGCCACATATATATATATATATATATATATTATATATATATATATATATATATATATATATATATATATATATATTATATTATATTATATTAACAGCTTGCCTTCCATGCATACATGCCCAGGCTTTGAGCTCTAAAGACTAGAGCGCAACTCCATCGTCTTCCGAGACTGATGGGTGCCTACTACTAATACACACACACACACACACACACACACACACACACACACACACACACACACACACACACACATATATATATATTTTTTTTTTCAAACTTTTTTATTCACCCTTTTTGATACATAGTTATGCAAAATGAAAAACATATAAACGGTTTTGTTGACAGTGAAAGAGCAAAGAAAAAAAGATAAAAAGAAACTTAGAAAGAAAGAGAGAAACAGAGAAAGGAAGAGAGAGAGAGAGGTGATAGAAAAGAGAGAAGAGAGAGAGAGAGAGAGAGAGAAGAGAGAGAGAGAGAGAGAGAGAGAGAGAGAGGAGAGAGAGAGAGAGAGAGAGAGAGAGAGAGAGGAGAGAGAGAGAGAGAGAGAGAGAGAGAGAGAGAGAGAGAGAGAGAGAGAGAGAGAAGAGAGAGAAGGGGATAGAGAGAGGTCTCATAGGGGTAAAATTTTTTTTTAAAAGTTGTACTAATTGGGATGAAAAACTGAATATTGAAAATGACTGGAAAAAGTGTTTTTTGTATGTTCATAAAATTTCTGATGTCAAAATGAAATGGCTTCAACTTAGAATAATTCACAGGTGTTTGGGTACCAATGTTATTTTGAAAGAGATGGGTGTGACTGGTAGTAATTTCTGCAATTTTTGTAATGCAGCAGTAGACAGTATCAGACATATGTTTTGGCAGTACACAGATGTACAGAACTTTTGGCAGGCACTTAATGAAATGATGAA
>CM060337.1:7558047-7585547 GCA_030674155.1 Stramonita haemastoma | reverse complement strand
TGTGTGTGTGTGTGTGTGCGTGCGCGCGTACGTGCATGCGTGTGTATGTGTGTGACAGTGTGTATATATGTGTGTATGTGTGTGTAGCAATCTAATTAGTTTTAGTGTATGTGTGTGTGTCTGTGCGTGCGTGCGTGTGTGTGCGTGTGTGTATGTGTGTGCGTGTGTGTGTATGTGTGTCTGTGTCTGTGTTTGTGTGCATGTGTGTGTAGCAAATCTAAAATTAATTAGTTTTAGTGTTTTACTGACCCGTGGCGGGCCTTGACTAAGATTCTCCTTTTGTTTACAAAACTGACATAGGATAAGTCACGAGGAGGAAGTCGTTCTGGGCTTTCCTTCACTACATTATTCAGGCATTGTGTCTCGGGTATGTTGTTGTTGTTGTTGTTGTTGTTGTTGTTGTTGTTGTTGTTGTTGTTGTTGTTGTCGGTGGTGGTGGTGGTGGAGGTGGTGGCGGTGTGGTGGTGGTGGGCATTCCATAGCTTGGCACTTTGGGAGCTACCCAGGAATTATGTGTAACCCACCGAAAGTTTTGTCTAGAAGGGGATACAAAATTTAGGAGGTCACCAGTGATAAGACATTTGTAAAACTGAAACATGTTTATTTTTTCTAAGTCAACAAAAAATCGAATTGTTAGGATTTTTTGTTGGTATTTTATTCAATTTATAAAATAGTTTTAGTTGTATTTAGATTTAGAGTCATCTAGAAAAAAAATAAATAGTAAAAGGAAGATAACGTCGAGGCACTTCCTGTCAACATTCTAGAAATCTCCGACAGTGAATCATTGATCGTTGAGAGAGCAAGCCATATTTTTGTTAGTAGTTTAGGCTACTATTCACCTATTTCTTAGGTGATCAACGTGCCCTTTTTTAGGTGAGTGTTAATGTTATAGTGTGTTAGTTATTCTGAGTAAGATGTTGTGTGTCTTTATTACGTTATTTTTCAGAGGTACATTAGTACTGTGAGGAACCGGTTCGAAGCAGTCATTTGGGTGAAAGTAAATTGTTATGATTAGAAATGCTTCGATGTCTCAAGCATTTCTCTTGCTATAAGTTGTGTTTTTTGGTGCTGTTGGCCTTATGAGTGACTGTGAATTATTGGAGCATTTTCAGGCAATCATATTTGATTTTTGTGTTGTTATGATGTATGAAGAATTGTTATGGTGTATGAAGAATGAATATTGAACACCCCTGTTTCAGTGAAGGTTGAGCTGAATTTCTCAAGGAAAAATATTTGTCATGTTTTATATTTTACTCTGTTTGAACAACTGAGTAAGATGGTTGGAAGGGTTGTGGTAGATATAATGTTGTGGTACACATATTTTTTATCTGGGTTCTTCCTGAATCATAGCTCAGTACCTCATATCTGTTCCTACCCATATGTCTCCTCCAACCCGTCACCTTGGTGTGTGTGTATGTGTGTGTGTATGACAATAGACATGTAAAATGTTAATTTTATGTGTACCCAGTTGCATGTGTGTGACTAAATTGAATGAGAGCGTTTTGATTGTGTACTCCACAGGATTCAGTGTTGTCAAAAGGCGGAACCTGGGTGAAATGTTTTGACACCTTTAGTGGTTGAATTAGGCATTAGATTGCTATGTGTTTTATGTTGGGGAAAACAGGTGACACCGGGGAGTGAAGTTGTTCTGCCACTATGAAAAAAAAACCTGTTACCAAATTGAGGTTTGGTGGAATGGCTCAAGAAGCCGTCACTAATTTAGTTATTGCACTGTGCTATCCACAGTGGGTGTTTAGTGCGATTAATCTGAGTATTTTTGTGTATGTCGGATTGTGTGCAGAGAGCACGAACCGCTGACCGGTGGTCCACTCTACCACAAAGCTGTGTTTTTGAGTTGAGTTTGATTTGGGGCATGGTTTGAGATTTGCTATCTACCTTATAAACCAATAGAATTTTTCAAATCAATAAATCCTTGGAACAGCCATTCCAGTTTTATCTACTTCTTTGTGTGAAAGAGTCAGAACCCTATGTACCCGGCGGAAGGATAAAGAGCCTGGGTTACATAAAGTGGCGCCCAATAAGGGACGTAATCGTCTCTAAAAGAAAAGAAAAAAAAAAAAATTTTTTTAGAAAAAAACACAAACAAAAAAAAAAAACAACAAACAACTATGGCTACTGGTGGTAATAGCACAAACCCTGTCCCAGTCAGCTCCTCTGGACACACAGAACGGACGGGGACCGAGAAGAACAGAGACAACGAAGAAATTGCTGACCTACGACGCATGTTAGAAGAGGCCATGGCAAGGACGCAAGCAGAGGAACAACGGCTACAGCAAGAACTGGATGAGTTACGGAAGGCAAACCCACATCACCTGGGAGCACCACCTCCACCGCCTGTGACGAATGTGACCGTCATCCCCCCACAAGTGATTCGACTGAAGACATTCAGCGGTCAGCCACCCACCAACTCCAACGAGGCATCATGTGCTGAGTGGATTGGCCAGGTGGAACAGCTGGAGAAGGAGGATCATCCTGTGCCAGATGTTCTGGGCCGGGTCCGGAGTAGTTTGAAGGGACTGGCCTGGGAACGGGTAAAAAATTGCACTACTGTCTCTGAGATAACAGACAAAATAAAAAGGGAATTTGGCTGCATTCGTTCTGCCGAGGACCTGTACCTGGACTTTGTGAACAACACACATATCAAGAGGGCAGAGTCAGCCTCCAGTTTTTTATTGAGGATGTGGGGGAACTGGGTGGATATGAATAAAATAACAAAATTCACAGATGAGGAGGCCCGAGTCAAGCTATACCGGACTTTCTTAAAAGGACTGGGGGCGCACAACCAGCCGTTGTGCATGGAGATGCGAACGAAATTTGGGTTCCCGGGGTTAGCGGCTCCAGATACCATGGAGGTGTACCACCATGTCAAGTTGCTGGATGACATGGAATTGGCAGCCACAGCAGCAGTTCGTCAGGAGACGAAGTGCCACACGCAGCAGACCTCCACACCTGTGGCACAGTCTGAGGAAGACCTGCAGAAGCTGGCTGACCTGGTGGCCAGAAAACTCCAAAGTGAGAAAGCACCAACACAAGCCACCAGTAGAATGCCACGACCCAGGGGACCATGTTTCCGGTGTGGTGAGGTGGGTTCTCACTTTGCCAAAGATTGTCCAAACTACCCTCCATCCAGACGTGGGAGCACAGGACCGGCAAGGTACCATTTAAACGGGAGAGTCACAGCAGCGGGGCGATCTGTGACTTTTCCACCTCAAAACCTCTGCCCCCACAATCAACAAAAGCTGAGGACTCCCCCAAACACTGTGGAGCAGGATCTCCCACGACAACCAGTGAGGCTGAGAACAAACACTGTGCTGACCGTGCAACCGAGAGAAGTCCTCAACCTGACAGGTTACATCCGGGGAGATGATGCAACGCCCACAAGGATCCTGCCACGACAAGAAGGTGATCTGCCTGATGGTCTCCGGATCATTCGGGCAGAAGTGAAGGCACGCCAGGTGCACTTGACGGTGCAAAACATGTGTTCCAGACGAACTGTCACCCTGGACTCAACCACAGTGCTGGGGGAGTTAGACGGACCAACGGGAGCCATGGAAGCCCTCATCGGACCAGCACTGGAAACGGACATCACAGTACACGGTATAAGGACACGTGGACTCATGGACAGTGGTTCACAGGTTACTGTGATCTCAAAAAAGTTTTATGATGAATGTTTGAAAGATAAGGTAGAGTTGCAAGATATTGACAAAGTGTTACCAGTTGATCTGAAAGTGACAGGTGCAGGGGGACATGACATACCCTATGTAGGTGTTGTGGAGATAACATGTAGTCTCCCAAAATCAGTAGTGGGAAATGATACCTCTGTAGAAATTCTCGCTCTTGTTGGAGTTGACACCTCCTACTCAGAAAAGGTTCCTGTCATAGTCGGAACGAATGTATTTAGACAACTGGCACATCACAAAACTGGGAACACTCCACAAAATGTTCCATGGATTTCCTCGCTGATGTTCAGCATTGCATGCAAAGGCAACATGGAAGGTCGATTAGGACCAGCAAAGATGAGCAGAAGGGATGCTACTGTCCCAGCTAGGTCAAGCATTCAAGTAAAGTGTTCTGCTAAAGTGTCATTGGCACGCCATGTGACACATGTACTGGTGCAAGAGCCTGAAAGAGATTCTCTACCAGAAGGGGTAGGAGTGGTAGCATGCAAAGTGCCTGTAGAGTGTTTGCATGCATTTTGGATAGAGATTGTGAACCCCACTGATGATGATGTTGTATTGAAACGGGGTCAAACTGTTGTTGATTTGTTTTTAATAGGAGATGAGTATGATGTGGCAAAGATTTTTCAGGTAGTGGGAACGTGTGGTGAGACTGCAGATGATGGATGTAAGGGAGCGAGTGAGAGTGGTTGCAGTGCGCAAGTTGTCAAAGGTATGAATAGTGTAAATGTTGTAGACACTAAGGGAAATGGTCAAGGAAGTTCACCCACACTTCCAGTTAAGTTTGGGGAGAACACCACTCCAGGATGGAGACAAAGATTTGCAGAGAGGCTGAAGCAGTATGAGGATGTTTTCACTAAACATGAATTTGATTTGGGTGAAGCACCAAATATTTTCCATGACATCATACTAGAAGATGGGCCTCACATAAGAGAAAGACCACGGCCAATTCCTCAAAGGGATTTTGAAGAAGCAAGACAGCACATCAAAGACCTGCTTGAAGCAAGGATAATCTCCCCGTCAACTTCCCCGTATGCAAGTCCCATCGTGCTAGTACGAAAGAAGTCAGGGAAGCTCAGAATGTGTGTTGACTACCGGAAGGTCAATGCCAGGACAGTTAGTGATAGCTATGCCATCCCAAAGATTGAGGAGATTTTTCTGGCCCTTAGTGGTGCCAAATACTTCTCCCAAGTAGATCTGAGCAAGGCTTTCTATCAGGTGAGACTAACGGATCGGGCCAAGCAAATCTCTGCATTTACGACACCGTTTGGACTGTACCAGTTTGAACGAATGGCAATGGGATTGAAGAACAGCCCACACACATTCCAAAGACTGATGGAGACTGTTTTCACTGACGTCAACCTCAGTGAACTGATCATCTTCATGGATGATCTGTTGATTTATGGCCAAACACTTGAGGAGTTGGAAGAGAGAACCATCCAAGCCTTAGAAAAGTTGAGAAGGTTCAAATTGAAATTGGACCCAGAAAAGTGTATCTTTGGCACTTCCACCGTAAAACACCTGGGGTACATCATCTCAGGTGAGGGGATAAAGCCAGACCCAGAGAAGTTGGAAACATTGAAATCCTGGCCGACACCAAGGACAATCAGGGAAGTGAAGCAGTTCTGTGGTTTTGCAGGGTACTACAGAAGGTTCATAGCAAATTTCTCAAAACTGGCAAAACCACTCAATGACCTCACTGCAGGTTACTGCCCACAAAAAGCCAAGACAGGTGGAAAAAAGGGAAATCTTACTTTGAACTCTGACATTTCGCACCTGTGGAAAAAAGACCAGCAGGAAGCATTTGACAAGCTGATAGAGGCGCTTACGTCAGAACCAGTGATTGCCATTGCCGATAGAGGCAAACCCTTCAAACTGCATTGTGATGCCAGTGGCACAGGAATTGGAGCAGTGCTGTATCAAGAGCAGGATGGGAAGCTTAGGGTGATAGCGTATGCAAGCCGATCATTGAACAAGACTGAGCAGAATTACCCAGCTCACAAAAGAGAGTTCCTTGCACTCAAATGGGCTTTGACTGAGAAGTTCAATGAGTATGTCCTAGGCTCGCATATCACTGTTGTCACAGATAACAACCCACTCTGTTACATCCTGAAGAATGCGAAGTTGGACGCCACCAGTCACAGATGGCTGGCAGCCCTGTCAGCGTATGACTTTGAATTACAGTACCGGAAAGGGTCCAGCCACATCCAGCCACATCGATGCAGACTCACTGTCAAGGCGGAAACATGAGGCTCCAGAAGAAGATGAAGAATACAGGAAGGTACTGGAAAACACAAAATTTTTTCTGGAAAAAGCAAAGAGGTTTGAAGAAGAGGCAAGCGAGCATACCTGTGTTGACAAAGACACAGTCAACGCGATCATGGAAGCAAGAGGAATTGTGATCAACAAGCTAGGAGTGGCATCGAAGAGGACTGATCAAATAGCTCCAGAACAACACTTTGTTCCAGCAGTAGATCAATTAGTCAAAGAGCCTGGAACACTGGACGACAAAATCCAAGATCCTGAGATAGATTCACCCACTATCCCGAGACAAGAGTGGCAAAAGCATCAAGCTGCAGACACAACCTTGGCAAGTGTGATAAAACAGTTGCAGCGGAAGCAGGAAATTGATCCCACAAAGCTCAGGGAAGACCAGCAGAACTGAGGATTTATGCCA
The DNA here is from genome assembly GCA_030674155.1 of Stramonita haemastoma. Lineage (NCBI taxonomy): Eukaryota > Metazoa > Mollusca > Gastropoda > Neogastropoda > Muricidae > Stramonita > Stramonita haemastoma. The sequence goes on along the minus strand of CM060337.1, from coordinate 7,579,172 downwards.
GGGAACAAGCAAAACTGGAGATCCGAGATGGAGTTCTGTACAGAAGGATCATAGGAGGAGACAACAAGCCAAAGTGGCAGTTGTGCATACCGCTCTCACATAGAAGGCAGGCGATTAAGGGAATCCATGATGATTTGTATCATCCCCATTTAGAAAGTTCCATTCGCCAAGCTCAGATGAGATTCTTCTGGCCTTATATGAGCAGAGATATAGAGGAAAGGATCAAGAAATGTGGAAGATGCATTTTTAGAGGCTCCAGACCACAAAAAGCGCCTATGCATACCATCGAGACCACGTATCCACTTGAACTTCTGTCTATTGACTTTTTGACAGTAGAAGAAAAGGGGCACAAAAAGAACATCCTGGTGATAATGGATCATTTCACAAAGTTTGCGCAAGCTGTGGTTACAAAAGACCAAACAGCCCGTGCAGTCGCAAAAGCCCTGTGGGATGAATTTTTCATGGTGTATGGGTTTCCGAGAAAGATTCTCTCTGATCAAGGAAGAGACTTCGAGTCCAAATTGGTCAAAGAGCTATGCATTGTAGCAGGTATCCGCAAGTGTAGGACAACTCCTTACCATCCTTCGGGAAATCCAGTCGAACGTTGGAACAGGACCCTACTCGGCATGCTAAGGAGTCTGGAAGATGAGAAGAAGCAAGACTGGAGGAAGCAGTTGAAATCTATAGTCCATGCCTACAATGCCAGAGTCCATGAAACCACCGGATTCTCACCATACTACTTGTTTTTTGGACGCTACCCACAACTACCCGTGGATTTGGCTTTTGGGATAAAACTGAACAATGAGAAAGTTTCAAACCCCAGCCAGTACATCAAGAAGTTGAAGGAGAGCTTAGGCACTGCCTATGCCCTGGCAAAGGAAAACTCTGAGAAAACGAGTCAGAAGAACAAGTCTCGTTATGATGCTGGTGCTCGTGCTGCAGAGCTAGAACAAGGAGACAGGTGCCTAGTCCGTAAAGTAGGACCACAGCTGAAGTCCAAGATTGATGATAAATGGGAACCATTTATCTTCAGGGTTTTGGCAAAGAAAACAGATGTACCAGTGTACACAGTACAGAGGGAAGATGGACATGGTCCAGTCAGAACGCTCCATAGAAATCTGCTGCTACCCATTGGGGAAATCGATGCAGAAGGTGGAGGATGTAGACCACAAAAGCAGAAGGCAAAGGAGTCAAAGGCAGAGGACACAACAGATAACCAACTGGTGGAAGAAGGCGAGGAAGAACCTGAGTATCTTGGTGATGAGCCTTTGCGTATAGATATGCAGTGTGGACCAGACTCCACACTGAGGGTTTCTGCACCAGAGTTCATTCCTGCTCCTCAGGGAGAAATGCAGCATGGAGGAGAGTCAGGGGAGCTGGCTGATCAGCCAGACTCAGAGGAAACATTGCAGGATGAACCAGAGGGAGAAAATGAAGATGCTGATCAGGAGGCATCACAGGAGGCAGAGGAGGAAAACCCACCTCAAGATGAATCATCAGATAGTGGGGATAGGTTGCGCACTGAAGAGGTGCAGGAACCTCCTGTGGTTCCAGAACTAAGAAGGTCGTCGCGTGTACGTCGACCAGTGGAGAAATTGAACTTAGCCCATCAGTGTCAGCAAAGACCCAAACAAGAAGATAACTTGTACAGTCTCATCATTAAGTTGATGGAGTTTGAAAAAGCTGTCCCAGACTCGTGCCGAGTGGCATTCCTTGATGCACTCATTGGATTAATGCGGAGGCTGGCAGAGGGGTCTAACTGAAAGTATAGCATTTGAACACCTTGATTTTTTTTTTTTTCTTTTCCTTTTGAAGGTAATCAAAAGTTGGTTTGATGTCAGAAATGTTTTTTCATTTTTTTACAATGATAATTACAAAACATTTTTTTTAGGGGGGGAATGTGTAACCCACCGAAAGTTTTGTCTAGAAGGGGATACAAAATTTAGGAGGTCACCAGTGATAAGACATTTGTAAAACTGAAACATGTTTATTTTTTCTAAGTCAACAAAAAATCGAATTGTTAGGATTTTTTGTTGGTATTTTATTCAATTTATAAAATAGTTTTAGTTGTATTTAGATTTAGAGTCATCTAGAAAAAAAATAAATAGTAAAAGGAAGATAACGTCGAGGCACTTCCTGTCAACATTCTAGAAATCTCCGACAGTGAATCATTGATCGTTGAGAGAGCAAGCCATATTTTTGTTAGTAGTTTAGGCTACTATTCACCTATTTCTTAGGTGATCAACGTGCCCTTTTTTAGGTGAGTGTTAATGTTATAGTGTGTTAGTTATTCTGAGTAAGATGTTGTGTGTCTTTATTACGTTATTTTTCAGAGGTACATTAGTACTGTGAGGAACCGGTTCGAAGCAGTCATTTGGGTGAAAGTAAATTGTTATGATTAGAAATGCTTCGATGTCTCAAGCATTTCTCTTGCTATAAGTTGTGTTTTTTGGTGCTGTTGGCCTTATGAGTGACTGTGAATTATTGGAGCATTTTCAGGCAATCATATTTGATTTTTGTGTTGTTATGATGTATGAAGAATTGTTATGGTGTATGAAGAATGAATATTGAACACCCCTGTTTCAGTGAAGGTTGAGCTGAATTTCTCAAGGAAAAATATTTGTCATGTTTTATATTTTACTCTGTTTGAACAACTGAGTAAGATGGTTGGAAGGGTTGTGGTAGATATAATGTTGTGGTACACATATTTTTTATCTGGGTTCTTCCTGAATCATAGCTCAGTACCTCATATCTGTTCCTACCCATATGTCTCCTCCAACCCGTCACCTTGGTGTGTGTGTATGTGTGTGTGTATGACAATAGACATGTAAAATGTTAATTTTATGTGTACCCAGTTGCATGTGTGTGACTAAATTGAATGAGAGCGTTTTGATTGTGTACTCCACAGGATTCAGTGTTGTCAAAAGGCGGAACCTGGGTGAAATGTTTTGACACCTTTAGTGGTTGAATTAGGCATTAGATTGCTATGTGTTTTATGTTGGGGAAAACAGGTGACACCGGGAGTGAAGTTGTTCTGCCACTATGAAAAAAAAACCTGTTACCAAATTGAGGTTTGGTGGAATGGCTCAAGAAGCCGTCACTAATTTAGTTATTGCACTGTGCTATCCACAGTGGGTGTTTAGTGCGATTAATCTGAGTATTTTTGTGTATGTCGGATTGTGTGCAGAGAGCACGAACCGCTGACCGGTGGTCCACTCTACCACAAAGCTGTGTTTTTGAGTTGAGTTTGATTTGGGGCATGGTTTGAGATTTGCTATCTACCTTATAAACCAATAGAATTTTTCAAATCAATAAATCCTTGGAACAGCCATTCCAGTTTTATCTACTTCTTTGTGTGAAAGAGTCAGAACCCTATGTACCCGGCGGAAGGATAAAGAGCCTGGGTTACATATGCATGCACTTTGCAATCACTGTGTGACCCAGACATACACACTGGATGAAAAAATGAGGGCTGTACTAAAGCCAAGGCGTACAAACGGTCACCCATCATCTTGCGCACACGTTAAAACCCGTTCCGCTTTTCGGAAGAGTAGGAGGAGGTGAGGAGGCTATTTATATTGACAGGCCCCCAGCATCCCCACAGGGGGATAGAAAATCGTTCTGAAACACCTCAACAGTCACTTTTGATCCAATAGTCTTCTTCCTTCATTTTCAGTCTGCCTATTGCATCAGCCACAGCACTGAGTCCATACTTGAAATGTGCTTCTCTACTCTACGCTTCTGATTCAAGGAAAATCCCCCGTAATAAGTCTTCCCGACTTATCTGCAGCTTAGACATTACAGACCAAAACGTTCTTCTCTTCCTTTTTCAAAAAGCGTTTGGTATGATAATGTGGCAGAGCCCTTAACAGGCTTAATACACCCCTTACAGACCGATTCCACACAGTTACTGTAAACAAGATCATATCAGTACCTGCCAAACTGGAATGTGGAGTTCCGCAGGGATCAGTTTTGGGCCCTGTTCTCTTCATTCTCTACACTGCTCCTCTGTCAGATAATGATTGCCGTCATCAGATCAACCATCATTTTGATGCTGATGATTCTCAGATTCAACACTCCGAGGTCCACCAATGGTAAGACTTGACGCATAAAACCGTTTTTATCCACCATTAAGGTAGCTGTATTCCGACATCGGGGCTGGTGTGTAAAAACCACACCTGTATGCATGTGTTTTAATTTCATCCATTTTTACCGGCACAAAATTGTCTGCTCTTCTGAAAGGAGGAACGGAATTTTTAAAGTGTGTGCAAGAAGTTCTGCATACTTATGGTCTCAAACGAGGCCTTGGTTTATCTCTTCATCCTCAGGACTTTCGGGGGAGCGAAGTCAGAATAACGGTAACCCAAGGGTAAAATTTCCTAAAACGGGTAGGCAGAGTAATACCAGGTCATCAGATCACGATCTCAACGCTCTAACCATTAGGCTATATCGTCCTTCAATTGGTTTTTAACAGGTGGGTAAACTCACTCAGTGGTCAGAGCACCGGCTCTAACCAAGCTTAAGGTGAGGTAGTTTTGATAGCGGTTACCTACAGGATGGATAAGCATTCGTATGCCTTGGCTTTAGTACAGTCCTGCAGTTCACCAAGCTGTAAATAGGTCCCTGCCCTCTTTAAGGACAGGAAAGGTAAGGCAGCGAGGGAGAGGAGGATGAGCGTCGCTCTCTATATGCTGGACTCTGGAGAAGCTGAGGTCTGTGATGCCTTGCTCCCCAAAGACCGCATAGGTTATGGGAACACCTTTTATGAATATTGGTAACCGTATGTCTTGTTCTTATTCCTCTTGTCGTTGTTGTTGTTGTTGTTGTTGTTGTTGTTGTTCTTCTTCTTCTTCTGTTGTTGTTGTTGTTGTTGTTGTTTTTCTTCTCCTTCTTCTTCTTCTGATCAGTTAAATTCCATTCAATACAAGGCGATTTATACAGTTATACATTAACGTTATGAATGTAAAAAGAAAGGATATAAAAAAGAAGAAAGATTAGTGTTAGGGGTTGAACGATAAAGAATGTAAAGAATGTAACCTACTAATAATTCTAAATGGACTAACTTTGGTACTGTTGGCTAACAAATTAATAGTTTCGGCAGCTGATACTAGGCAGGATGTTTGGCCAGGATTCAGTGGCGGGGAAGCTGTAGTTATCACAATATACATCTCAGAGGGGGCGTAGCTGGCTGGGTTAGTGTGCTATCGCTTCGAGTGGATAGTGATCAACTGGAAGACAACAAATGTATGTCAGATAACAGTGTATTGCGAACTACATGGACGTAACGTCCAGCGCAAGAAGACCACTTGACATTAATCAAAGTGTACTAACAAAGCACACGTGCACGCATGGACAAACATACACACACAGACACACACACACATACACACACAGGCACACAGACACACACACAGACACAGATACACAGACAGACAGACAGACACACACAGACACACAGACACACAGACACACACACACATGAGTGCTTATTCCATTATCCTCGATATAAATGAATAAATGAATAACTAATAGACACACGCACACATACACTAACACAGCGAGAGAGAGAGAGATTATTTATTTATTTATTTAGTTTTCTTTTCTATCGAAGATAATGATATAAACTTTCATGTGCTTTTTCTACATCCAGTCCCCATAATTATGTATTAGGATGTGTGTGTGTGTGGGTGTGTGTGCGCGCGTGCGCGCGCGTACGTGTGTGCATGTGACGCAGGGTATTGTCGATTTTAAGATACTGTTGCTTTTTACTTTTTCTTTTCTTTTGTTTAACTATGCATGCGGTGTAATTGTAATTGTAATTTTAGAATGCCACTCATAATTTCTCAAGTTGAGACATTAAAGTATTCTTGAGTCTTGAATATGCAGTTTTGTAAAGAGAATGAGAGAGAGAAGAGAGAGAGAGAGAGAGAGAGAGAGAGAGAGAGAAGAGAGAGAGAGAGAGAGAGAGAGAGAGAGTGTAGAGAGACAGAGAGAGAGATTTTAGAGAGAGACAGAGACACAGAGATTTCAGTTAACGAAAGGCCGAAGACTCCTGTGAAGTGGTGTGTATATATACAATTTTAGAATTAATGATTTTCAACCCTCAAGAAACAAACAAAACAAAAAATCCTATCTGACAGTCATAACATAACGCTTTCTCTGAAATCAAACGCTTAATAGCCCGGTGGTTAATGCATTGCTTCTTGTACTTATGATCCTCGATAAAAAAGAGTAAATAAAATAAAATAAAATAAATATGATCTAATGGCCTGAGTTTGACAGCCCAGGTTTGAGCCGTCACTGAGAAACCGTTCATGGGGATTTTCCCTTACAGGTAACACCAGTGCCGAATCCACTGCCCTGAAAGTCCTTTGAATGATGCAATAAACCGAAATTTGCGTGCAAAATATCTTGCACATATGTTAAAGCCGGTTCCGCTTTTTGGAAGGGCAGGCTTTTGTACTAGTGGGAACAGATGACAAAACTTACTAAACCACAAGCACAAAGGGACTAAATGTTAATGAAAAGACGGGAGTGTTTATTCCATTTTCCTCGAAATAAAAAAAACTAAAAAAACTATACAGGTTAATATGCAGATTTTGGGTGTTTTTTCGTATCTATACAGACATCACAATCTGTGCTCTCCATTAAAGAGAGAAAACTCTTGTTAAATAAACATCCAATTTTGGATACCTTTTTATTTGGATACCTTTTTTATTGCAGATTGATAAATATGTTAACACCTAAAAACTGACCTTTGGGGCAATGCAACTTGTCATGGGGTGGAGGGTGACATAGATAATTATGTTAAGATTTTTTTCTTTCTGAGAAAAATTACAGGCTGCAGAGTTTTGTCTTCATTGAAAGAATGGAATACATAATGCTGATAGAACAGCCAAAACAAAACTACAGAAGTCTAAACGATGAATAATGGGAGATGTGACAAGCTTGAATGTTGCATCAATGGCCAGATACTAGCAAATCACACAAACGGAACCCACTTTATAGCAATAGGACTTGTAGGTCTGGGTGATGAAGTTTTGTACAAAGAGTGTGTTATCATTAACATCATGTAGAAAATTTACTTGGATGGACAGATGAACTGATATATTGCCGAATTCTATTGGGGTTGTTAATACTGAGGAAAGTTTGTGTTTGGTCCTTACGCGCATGGCTTCAGTTTTAGTTGCAAATTGTTTTGAATAATGCAGTTTTCGATGTCTTGAAGACAGTGGGACACATTTGTCAAAAGGGATTGCTCATTTTCAGAAGTATTGTTGCTTTGAAGGTGAGAGTCGTTAGCATAAAAAAGCCCCGATGATTGGAGATGGATTGGGCATGTACTCCGGAGAGACACACAATCTGTCGCAAGAGCAGCGCTTCACTGGACCCCAGACGGCAAGAGAAAGAGAGGAAGGCCAAGAACAACATGGAGGAGGACAGTGGAATGTGAGATGGAAGCCATGCAACACTCTTGGAGTTCGTTGACCAGGCTGGCCCAGGATAGGCAGGGGCGGAAAGACTTTGTTGCTGCCCTACACACCATTGGGTGTAAAGGATGATGATGATGATGAAAGCGGCTTATGGCATGTGAACATGAAGCAGCGTAAAGAATTAAAAGAACAGGGCCTAGAACTAATCCCTGTGGGACAATGCCTCCCAGGGCGATAGGTTTGGATTGAATGTTGTCTACAACAACTGTCAAGGATTTCTAAGACATAGATAAATCATTTAAGTGCTGTGCCATTCTTAACAAGGATTTTTTGAAGACGGGAGAGAAGCATTGATTTGTCTATAGTGTCAAAAGCTGCTGGAAAATCAAGTAGAGGGAAAAATAAGACTTTTCCTAAATCAGAACTAAATGGATGTGTGTTTGATAACCACGTGGACTAGAGTGGGTTTAGTGGTGTGTTGCTATTGTTGTTTCTATAGTCCTATTAAATAGGACTATAGAGTATATAAATTAATAGGACTATAGAGTATATAAATTTTATAGGCGGTTGTACTTTTCCTCATCATACTATTGTTTCTACACTGTATTGGCATTTTGAGCTTCTTCAAAGTGGGAGATGTGAGGGTTTCCGCTTGCATTATACAACATTACACTTCTGCATTACATGATTATATTGTGTAATGACTGGGTTATACTGCGAGTAGTTTCAGAAGCCCACATCTGCAGAGTGTTATATTGTTAATTTTTTGTTTTGTAACCGCACAGGTGTGTGTGTGTGTTATCTGTGTGTGTGTGTGTGTGTGTGTGGTGTGTGTGTGTGTGCTGGTTGTGTGGATGTGTGTGTCTGTGGGTGTGTGTTGTGTGTTGTTATGGTGTGGTGTGAGTGTGTGTCTGTCTGTCTGTTGCTGTCCTTTTTCCCTGTGTCTGTGTCGGTGGTGAGTTTGTGTGGGTGTGAGTGTGTGTATGAGTGGTGACGTGTGCACTGGTGGTGAGTGTGTGTGAGTGTGTGAGTGTGTGTATGTGTGTGTGTGCGCACATAAAACAAAGAAAATACAAAGAAAGACGGATAGTTACGTATTTTGTAACCAACTTGCTAGACTGTGAAAACAACAGTAGCAACAACGTAGAAAAAAATGACCAGACAGAACACATGCGATGAATTTTTCTTTATTCAATTCATCCACCATTCATTTTCAAATAACTCGCACTCAACGCAAAACAATGCAACATTCATGCATGCCCACATAGCTTTACAATCAAACTTGGACTAGGATAGGTAAAGAACATTTAGAATACACACCAACACAAAAACACACATTACCACATACTCAAACACTCAAAATCATCAACACATCAGCTGTAATAAAGCTTTGTATCGTGCATGCATTTTTTTTTCATCATCTAAATTGCATTCATCACACCCGGAAACTTTTGATGTTAATCCAGTTACAGAAGATCGCCAATGATTTTGTTTTCAACCTGAAGTTTTTGTTCAAGGTTTGTTTTTTTTCTTCTGTTTCTTCGTTCTTGTATTTAACGTCTGTTCACTATAAGTGAAAGTAGACGGTATGTTTCTTCTGTGTTGCTTCTGACTAATATACATTGACATTTCTTTCCAGGAAAATTATAAATGTTCTACTTTCTTTCCAAAAGGTAGTCCCTGAGTTGATACGAGGACGGTATTTTTTTGTGGATTCTCTGAGGTGCCTTTAAAATCGAGTTTCAAAATACTCAAGTATGAATCGGGCAATGGGGGAAACAGAGGATGTGTCTGGGGAGTCTTTTTACACGAGGGGTAGCTGGCCTGGGTGGCGATGCCACAGTTGTTGTCTCTGTTCCTGGACATCAGGATGTAGCCGTGCATTCCCCACTCAGGTCCCCAACTGGAAAAAAGTCACATGGAGAAAATTATAGATTAGGGAGAAAAGAGGTGAATCTACAGAAAAAACCAATTACGTAACCAGCTACCTATATAACGAAGTAACTAGCTACCTATCCAACCACACACACACACACACACACACACACACACACACACACACACACACACACACACACACACACACACACACACACACACACACACACACACACACACACACATACATATATATCTATATATATACACACACACACACACATATATATATAATATATATATATATATATATATATATATAATATATACTATTATAAGTATATGTATATATAACACTTCTTTAGAAATATTTCTATACTTCAAACACTTTTTGATTTTGGTAATGGATGCAAAAACTTTCACATAAGGCATCAAGCGACTCTTTATAAACAAGTTTTTATGCGTTTACAGAAAGATGCATATTATTAAATTTCACACATAACCACTACAAGTGACTGGGTTGGAGACGAATAGCTTAGCAGTAAAAAAGAAACAAAATTGTGATACTAGACTACTGCTGATATTAGATATTGCTAGACATTGCTAGATATTGCTAGACAAGGGGGGCGGATAGCCTAGTGGTCAGAACATTGCGCTGGCAATTTGACGACCCGGGTTCGAGTCCGGTCGAGGAAATTTCTTCCTGGAGTTAACATAAGTGCTGACTCCACTCTCCCCAAAAGTCCTTCGGATGAGACTTTAAACCGAGGCCCCGTGTGCGAACGCACGCAGAACATCTTGCGCACACGTTAAATCCTGTTCCGCTTTTCGTAAGAGTAGGCCATCGTGTGCCTGTGGGAACAGATGACAATATTTACAAAACTGCATACACACGGGACCGGATGAAAAAAAGCACATGATTGCTTATTCTGTTATCCTCGATATAAAAGAAAAAAGAAAAGAAAAAAAAAGACATTGCTAGATATTGCTAGACATTGCTAGATATTGCTAGATATTGCTAGAATGCTAGACATTGCTAGACATTGCTAGAAATCCCGAACTCTGCTTTCTTGCTTCACCTAAGTCTGAATACAAGACTCTCAAAAGAAAACGTCTAAAAACCAAGATCGCGAATAATGCCTAAACAAAATACCTCACCCATCTAATGCAATCCATATATTTTTTCCTCCTCTGAGATCACAACACTTTCATCTTCTTCTACAACCTAAACACCCGTTGATCTTAAAGGAAAACTCAAATTCCAATTCCAATTCAAAATACTTTTTATCTCTAAAACAGAGAAATTCACTCACTCACTCAAAACAGCACAATTAAAACAAGGCTATCCCAAATTCTCAAAAATCAACTAGTCCCGTACCAGACCTTTTTTCTCCACAGAACACAACACTCCCTATTTTCCCTCACAAACATCCCCCCTCCTTACCTGTTCTAATACAAAATCCAAAATCCAAAATACCCCCCCCCTCTTTACCTGTTCTAATACAAAATCTAAAACACAAAATACCCCCCCTCTTTACCTGTTCTAATACAAAATCCAAAACACACAAAATACCCCTCTCTTTACCTGTTCTAATACAAAATACAAAATACCCCTTATGTACCGGTTCTAATAGAAAATACAAAATACCCCCTCTTTTACCTGTTCTAATACAAAATCCCAAACACAAAATACCCCCCTCTTTACCTGTTCTAATACAAAATACAAAATACCCCCCTCTTTACCTGTTCTAATACAAAAAAAAAATCCAAAAACAAAATACCCCCACCTTCTTTACCCTGTTCTAATACAAAATACAAAAAAACCCCCTCTTTACCTGTTCTAATACAAAATCCAAAATACCCCCCTCTTACCTGTTCTAATACAAAATACAAAATCCCAACAAACACAATCAAAATACCCCCCCCCCTCTTTACCTGTTCTAATACAAAATACAAAATACCCCCCTCTTTACCTGTTCTAATACAAAATACAAAAACCCCCTATGTACCTGTTCTAATAGAAAATACAAAATACCCCCCCCTACTATTACCTGTTCTAATACAAAATACAAAATACCCCCCTCTTTACCTGTTCTAATACAAAATCCAAAATCCAAAATACCCCCCTCTTTACCTGTTCTAATACAAAATCAAAATCCAAAATACCCCCCCTATTACCTGTTCTAATACAAAATACAAAATCACCCCCCTCTTTACCTGTTCTAATACAAAATCCAAAACACAACATCCCCCCCCTCTTTACCTGTTCTAATACAAAATCCAAAATCCAAAATACCCCCTCTTACCTGTTCTTGACAATCCAGTAATCCTTGGAGTCCATGGTTCCATACCCTACAGCCAGAACACCGTGATCCAGCAAGCTGGAGCTGCACTTGGGTTCATAGTACACCCCGGACTTGTACAGCTGGAAGGAGTTATGGGAGGCGTCAATGGCCACGGAGATGGGGCCCACAGTGGCCACTGCAGACTGCAAGTCCTTCTCACTGCCCCGGGTAATGTCCGTGTAGCCAGTGTCCGTGGCTCCCACATTAGCTCGGGAGAACCGGCATCTTTTTTCATCCTGTTGGGTTCACAAACAAAATATAACAATAATAACAATAACAACAACAACAACAACAACAATAATAATAACAACAACAACAACAACAACAACAACAACAACAACAACAACAACAACAACAACAACAACAACAACAACAACACATGGAATTTATATAGCGCTAAATCTTGTAATGCAAACAAATCAAAGCGCTTGCATTCAAATCAGTCACACGCATGCAACTATTCACAAATGAATTAACACGTTATATATTTACGCAAACACAAACAAACACACCCACAACACCTGCACACACCCACACACCCCTACACCTAAAAATATGTTCTTACAAAAACGGAAAGAAATGAACGTTGTTGACTGATGTTGTTTGTGGAAGGTATTTTTCTATGTTGTTTTAAAGGCACATGCTGAGTTACCTCACCAAAACAGGTTAGCTTATATCTTGGGGAAAAAACGATAGTAGCAGTAACTGTAACAGCAGTAACAGTGGCATTAGCAGTAGCAAACACAGCAGCAGCAACAACAGTAACAGCAACAGCATAAGTGACATATTTTAGCAAGAGTGTGAGAAGTAGCAAAAAAAAGAGCCATAGCAATTTGTAGTATTGTAGTATCCTCCTCCTCCTCCTCATTATCATCACATCATCATCATCATCATCAGCAGCAGCAGCAGCAGCACCAGCACCAGCACCACCAGCACCAGCACCACCACCACCCCACCAACAGCAAACAGCAGCAACAGCAGCTGGAATAGTAGTTAAGGTAAAGGTAATGGTGTCCCATAACGTATGTGGTCGTAGGGGAGCAAGGCATCAGAGACCTCAGCTTCTCTAGAGCCCAGCATATTGAAGGCGGCGCACATCTCTCCCTCGCTGCTTTACCTTCCCTGAACCCAAAGAGGGCAGGTACCCATTTACAGCTGGGTGGACTGGGGGATTGTGCTGAAACCAAGGCGCGCAAACGGTCACGCATCCAATTGGTAACTACGTTCGATGCTGCTTAACCTAAGCGAGTGCTCTGACCACAGAGCTATCCCGTCCATGGAAAAATAGTATTGATAGTAATGGTATTATGCTGCTGCTGCTGCTACGACTGCTGCTGCTGCTGCTGATGGTGATGTTGATGATGATGATGATGATTAATAGTAGTAGTGAAAATAATAGCAGTAGCAATTATTGCATCGGCATTAGTAGCAACAAGAACATCAGCAACAGCAATAGCACCAACAGCAGCAGCAGCTCTAAAAGGAAAAAGCGGCCAGAGCACACTGACTGCATGGATAGGCCAAACCAGACCACACCTCACCATGACGCAAGAGTACGTGAAGTTGGGGACACGAATGGAAATGCGGTAGGCTACTTACCCTAGCTCGGTAAGGGTAGGACTGCTCAGTGTCGATGCCCTTGTTTTTCTTGATGTACTCGAAAGCCTGGTCCATCAGTCCCCTTCACAGCCGTCGTTTCCTGCAGTAAAATAGTTATAGTTTTAGCATAAAACATTTTAGCTGTTGCAGACTGCATTTGGTGGCATTTCTACATATATAGTAAACATTTAAAAAAAAAAAAAAGAATCAACATCGGAAAATATTTACTACAATTTGTCATTTTAGACTTTCTAACACAACAAGATAAACTCGGAATTAAATGCAGGATATTGATTTGATTTTGGTCATCAGCATGACTAATATGACTATGTGTGTGTGTCTTTGATTTTACGTCTGTTCATTTAAAGTGATACTGACTATGTGTGTGCGTGCCTACATATGTGAGCGCACGTGTGAGTGCTTATGCTTGTGCATGTGCTTGTGCGTGCTCTCTGTGCCTAAAGAGGGTCGATAGCTATTTACAGCTGGGTGAACTAGGGGACTGTACTGAAGCCGAGGCGCACCCAACGTTCACCCATCCACTTGGTTACCAAAGCACAGCTGCTTTACCTTAGGTTGGAAAGAGCGAGTGCTCTGACCACCGAGGTCTCATGTCCTCGTATACAGACTAAAAACAACCCATGTCCAAACTAATTCTCCAGTGGTAAAGCCAAGTACTGTAGCACCTTTAAACTTGTAAAAATAATATTATTTTGGGTTGATCTTCCTTTCCTCTTCTTTTTCCTTTTCTTCCTTCCCTCTCTTCCCTTTCTCTCACTTGCGTTAATCTTCACTCCCCAAACACAGCATTAACAGCAGCGCAGCAACAGAAATTACAATGCATCATCATGATCACCATCACCATCATCATCATCACACCCCCCACCACCACCACCACCACCATCATCATCATACAACAGCTGCAACAACAACAACAACAATAAGAAGAACAACATAGCAACTTCAACATCATCGTCACTACCATCATCATTATTACTAAAACCACATCATACCGACCACCGCACAAACAAACGAACCAACACACACACACACACACACACACACACACACACACACACACCACACACACACACACACACACACACACACACACACACAAGCACACACACAACACACACACACACACCCCACACACACTCACACACACACACACACACACACACACACACACACACACACACACACACACACACACACCACACACACAAGCATACACAAGCAGCACGCACACACTTCTTTGTCTGATATCACTATTTAGTGGAAGGACGTTAAACTGAAGAAACAACAACAAACAAACAGCCAAAACACCAAAGCACAGAGCCAAGAGCCTAAAACAGCGGGTAAAAAACCCTGACCTTCTTTGTGAGAGCAGTCCACCAGGTTTTGTTCAGACAGGGAGACCAGGGTTCCTGTCTTCTTGAAGTGCTGACCTTCCAGTGACCCTGTGGCGGAGAAGGCCCAACACGACCCGCATTGTCCCTGCAGCGCCAGTGTTAGTCATCAGTGTTATTGCTTGTACACAGGTTTTTATTTTATTTTATTTTATTTTGTTTTATACCACTTTATGTCGCAGCAGATTTCTCTGCGTGAAATTCGGGTTGTTCTGCTCTTCCTGGGGAGAGCGCTTAGCCACAAGTGCAGCGCGTACCCATTATAATCTCTCTGTTTCTCTGTCTCTGTCTGTCTGTCTCTGTCTGTCTCTGTCTGTCTCTGTCTCTCTGTCTCTCTGTCTGTCTGTCTGTCTGTCTGTCTCTGTCTCTGTCTCTGTCTCTGTCCTCTCTCTCTCTCTCTCTCTCTCTCTCTCTCTCTCTCTCTCTCTCTCTCTCTCTCTCTCTCTCTCTTCAGTAAGAATCTTACTTCAGTGCTGACTCCACTCTCCCCCAAAGTCTTTCGGATGAAACTATAAACCGAGGCCCCGTGTGTGAACGCACGCAGAACATCTTGAGCACACGTTAAATCCTGTTCCGCTTTTCGTAAGAGTAGGCCATCGTGTACCGGTGGGAAACAGATGACACGGTATACAAAAGCTGCATACACACGGGGACTGGATGTAAAAAAAACCCCACATGAGTGCTTATTCCATTATCCTCGGTATAAAAGAATAAAATAAATAAAATAAAATAAAAAGAAATATTTTATTTTATTTATTTCATACCACTTTATGTCGCAGCAGATTTCTCTGCGTGAAATTTGGGCTGCTCTCCCCGGGGAGAGCGCGTCGCCACAAGTGCAGCGCGTACCCATTGATATCTATCTATCTATCTATCTATCTATCTATCTATCTATCTATCTATCTATCTATCTATCTATCTATCTATCTATCTATCTATCTATCTATCTATCTATCTATCTATCTATCTATCTATACAACCCCTAGCGGACTCCAACTCCCCGATTTTTCCTCAGGGCTGGTGTCTAAACACGACGCCTGTGTGCATGCTGGTTTTTAAAATGTTGTCATCAGCTCCTACCATGGCCTGTTCTTCCAAAAGGCGGAACGGGGTTTTAACGTGTGCGCACGATGTTCTGCGTGCGTTTGCACACGGGGCCTCGGTTTATAGTCTCATCCGAATGTAGTTATCCTTGTTGCTGTCTTTAGCTTTGTTGTCGCTCTCGTTATTATTATTTTTATGAATCTTCTTACTTAATTATTGTTTGTAGCCGCAACCAGAGCTCGAAGCTGCACGTACAAATATTTTATATTATTATTTGTAAACTTTGTAACTGTTTATTTGGGTAGTTTAGTTCATCATTATGACAAGTATGTACTTGTGTTTTACTTCAACCTCAACATACAAGGAAACAAACACAAATCCTCCCAAAATGAACCCCCGAACAAAACTGCAACAAAATAAAGAACAAACTAAAACAGAGCCGAACTAGAACATAGCAAAACAATACTGCTTAAAGACCACAACAAGGAAACATACAAGAAAACACACTTCAAGCAAACAGACAAAAGCACGAAAACATAAACAAACAACCAATTTTAGTAGCGAAAACAAAGTTCAAATCTTCATCTTAGCTTTCTTTCACACAGCCTACCTGGTTTTTCACTGGAGTGACATAGCCCTTAGGTCTCCAGTCCACCTGTGAGGGGAGATCACCCACATTGCTTGGAGGCAGGTAGGTGGCGCCAGCAGTCCTGTTGGCGGACATCTTGTATCCGTTCAGCATCAACCTAAATTCTTTGGATGTCTGAAAGGGAAAGCAGATTTGTCATGTCCTTTAATGATGTTAAACAAGATTTTATCAAAGTAATAAAAAAAAAAGCATTATTTGTGTTCACTTATAATTTATTTTCAGAAAAAAAGTATCGAGTCCACATGGTATGCAAAAATGAGAAACATTCAAAGGCAAATTAAAAGAAAAGAGCTTAAGAAAAAAGTTCCAAGGTATTAGAAATCAGTTCATTTTTCTTAAACCTAACGACTGAAAGAGCGACAGCTACACTATACTATTAACGGAATGGGAGAAATCTGTTACAACATCTGTGAGGCTTAATACACTATAACTTGCACAATGCTTAGAAAGTTTGCTAAGAAAAAAAAGGAGAAAATATTATGTTTATAATGGGTTTGGCTTTATAATAGCTATGACGAATTCGTTTATATCATTTCGTGATTACTCTACTCTCTCTTCTCTCTCTCTCTCTCTCTCTCTCTCTCTCTCTCTCTCTCTCTCTCTCTCTCTCTCTCTCTCTCTCTCTCTCTCTCTCTCTCCTCTCTCTCCTCTCTCTCTCTCTCTCTCTCTCTCTCTTCATTTATCTGCATATTTATGTGTGTGTGTCTGTCTGTGTATGTGCGTGCGTGCGTGCTTATTCATTTGATTTTTATTCTTTTATTTCGAGAATAATTTAGGAAGCACACATGTGCATTTTTACATCAGCTAACCAACCAACCAACCAACCAACCAACTAACCAAGCAAATAACCATCTAACAGACCAATCAAGCAACCAACTCAGCAACCAACCAACCCAACCAAAACCAACCAACCAATCAAGCAACCAACTCATAACCAACCAAACAAACCAAAACCAACCAAAACCAAACCAACCAACCAACCAAACCAACCAAACCAGCCTAACCCAGTCCCCAGGCTAACCCAGACAGACAGACAGACAGACAGACAGACAGACAGACAGACAGACAGACAGACAGACAGACAGAGAGCTAGCTGTTGTCACTGACCATGTCACCCATAGGGTTCATGCCCATACGGTAGGTGTGCAGACCTCGGTCAGCCTCCAGGTTGTGCTCCTCGATCTTCTTCAGGTTCCTCTCCCAGATCATCCGCCTGGGACAACGATAATGATATGATGATGAGGATGCTGCTGCTGCTGCTGCTGCTGCTGCTGCTGCTGCTGCTTATGGTGGTGGTTGGTGGTGGTGTTGATGATTATGATGATGATGATATGATGATGATGATGATGAGAGAGGAGGAGAGAGAGAGAGAGGATGGAGGAGGAGGAGGAGGAGGAGGAGGGAGGAGGAGGAGGGCGTTGATGGTGATCGTGATGATGACGATGGTGACGGCGATTATAATGAAGCTGACGACGACGATGACAACGACCACGACGATGATGATGATGATAACAGGAACATTGGCACCATTGCCTTACTGACTTGGGATAAAGATAACATGAATATTAGGACTAGAATCAAGGAATGCTTTACTCTCTTTATAACGCAAACTTTTATTTATTTATTTTATCATGTTTTACATTCTTTTATATCGAGGATAATGGAGTAAGCACGCATGTGCTTTTTTCATCCAGTCCCCGTGTGCATGCAGTTATGTAAATATTGTCATCTGTTCCAACCGGCACACAATGGCCTACTCTTTCGAAAAGCGGAACAGGATTTCATTGTGCACAAGTATGTTTTTCGTGCGTTCGCACACGGGTCCTCAGTTTACAGTCTCATCCGAGAGACTATTGGGGAGAGTGGAGTCAGCACTGATGTTAACTCCATGGGAAAAATCTCCTCAAACGGGAATCGAACTCCGGTCGTCAAATTGCGAGCGTAATGTTCTGACCACTAGGCTATCCCGTCCCCCACCTTCTCTTCTCCTGACCTGCTAAGCAGTCACTCATGTGCTGCACTGGGATTTTGAAGCTGTATGTCTTAGACAAGGAAAACCTAGCAGAGGCCATTCCTTGCCTGGTCCATGTGGAAATGGGGTGTGTGTATTCATGTCTCTACAGCTACAACTGCTTTTATGTCCATTCATTGGGGGAAGTGATACTGCTAAACGAATGACCACTATCCAACGCCATTGCATTTGAATAAAAAGCTAATAGCTAGAAAGGTTAGAGGGTGCTCAGGAGCCTAGTAGAAAGAGTAGGCTATTTGTACCCATGGAAAAAAAATCAGCATCGACAAAACTGCGCACGCTCAGCGACTGGATGTACACAAGCACATAAGTGCTTCTTCCAATGATCTTGAAACAAAAGATTAAAAGCATAAAAAGAATAAACACACAGGCATACACAGACTCAGACACATTCAGACACACAGACACACACAGACACACACAGACACACAGACACACAGACACAGACACAGACACACAGACACACAGACACACAGACACACACACACACACACACACACACACACACACACACACACACACACACACAAGTTAATTAGAGAGATACGTGAGACAGACAATTTATGCATTGAAGACTGACAAAACACACAAATAGCATGAGTGCCTGTGCACTCCTCTACGTATTGTTACTCCCAAGAATGCATACGAATGGAGATATATACTTACATACGGATACACGAGGGAAGTTTTGAGATATAGATTTCACAAACAAGTAAGCAGATCAAACAAGACAAGACCTCTTACAGTTTTGATCTATTATTATGGCAGATTTTTTTGGTGATATGACTGTCTAAAACCACTGTTCACTTAACGAATAAAACAAGATAAAACAAACAAATAAACAAACAATGAAATACAATAGTAAGCAAAGGCAATCTACATGTATACCTGACAGACTCATCCTCTGCGCTGTACAGCTTGTTGTAAGTCTTCTTGAAGATCATCCATTCCCGATCCAAATCCAGCAGAGCAGCTGACAGAGCTGTTGCCGCCATCATGGCGAAGATCGCGAGACGAAGCATCTGATTGGTGGAAAAAGAAACAAGAGCAGTGATTGGTCTGCTTGTGTTTATAATATTGTTTATTAACAGGAATTATTATGTGGCATACTTCATTTTCTTTTTTCTGTATTAGAGGCATGGCTTGTTTCTAAAGCTTCGAAAAGTTTGAGAGGGAAAAACTCATCGAACAAGCACAGTTTTGGAAGTGCAAAATATCAGTAGCTCCCATTTTTTGTTGTTTTTTTCCTATCACATACAAATGCGTATAGAGCGTAATATCATGTTGTGCTAGTACAGTTATTATGTGGCATAGCTATTGACATTCACAGTTTTTGGTTTTTTGCGATGAAATTGTTATGTTAAAGTTAAAGTCAGTCATTGGATGAGACTATAAACAGAGGCTCCGTGTGCGAACGCACGCAGAACATCTTGCACACACGTTAAAGCCCTGTTCCGCCTTTCGAAAGAGCAGGCCATCGTGTGCCGGAATGGGGCGGATGACAAAATTATTAAAATAAAACCCAATACATGCACACAGGTGTCGTGTTAAGACACCATCCCCGAGAAAAAATCGGGAAGTTGGAGTCCCCAGGGCGGTTCGGGGATATATAGCAGCGCTACCCTTTTATAATATATATATTAATAATATATATATATATTAAATATAATATAATTTTATATAATAATAAAAATATAATATATATTATATATATATGCAATAATGGGTAGGTGCTGCACTTGTGGCGACGCGCTCTCCCCGGAGAGAGCAGCCTGAATTTCACGCAGAGAAATCTGCTGTGACATAAAGTGGTATAAAAGAAATAAATTAAAAAAAAGTTTTGGGTAATTGCCCAATGCAAGCAAGAAAATCATTTGTGACGTCAAGTGAACGGTGGTTTTAGACAGTCATATTACCAATAAAAAAAACACCTGCCAAAATGATAAATCAAGACTTTAAGAGGTCCTCTGCTTTGGGAGTAAATTGAAATCATATTATGAGTTATCAAGTTTGCTTATAGGTTATTGTTTTATTCATGTAAACCAAGACGGGTGTTTTAAATATGCAAGCATACCGACATTGTAAAAGGTTTGTTCTTTCGCAGAGAATTTCCACTTACAGAAGCACATTGATATCACATAAGGAACAGTTTTACTGAGGAAATGATAGTAGAGGAAACCAAAGAATATTTTTTAGATGATCGAGTCATATCCTATGCAAGATAATTGGCATAGTATTAAAACAAATCCTAGGTGGCCGTCTCACTCAAGCAAACGCATCCTCGTTTAGAGAGCATCATCAGCAAACCTCTGATCGTCATTAGCATGCCTATCCCTCTACCAACACCCCCACCCCCACCATCAACATCATCACCACCATCCCTTCTCCTCCTGTCCTCATTCTCTTTATCGTCATCGACATTATCATCTCAGCAGCAGCAGTAGCAGTAACCACAGCGAAGCTGTCATTGTTTTGAACATGACTATCTTAAAATTAAAGGTAAAGGTAAGGTAAATGTGTCCCATAACCTAGGCAGTTGTAGGGGAGCAAGGCATCAGAGACCTCAGCTTCTCTAGGGGGCCAGCATATTGAGGGCGGCGCCCATCTCCTCTCCCACGCTGCTTTACCTTCCCTGACCCTAAAGAGGGCAGGTACCCATTTACAGCTGGGTGAAATGGGGGGACTGTGCTGAAGCCAAGGCGCGCAAACAGTCACCCATCCAACTGGTATCCA
>CM060337.1:7515547-7553047 GCA_030674155.1 Stramonita haemastoma | reverse complement strand
CTCTCTCTCCTCTACTCTCTCTCTCTCTCTCTGTCTCTCCTCTCTCTGTCTCTCTCTGTCTCTCTCTCATTTTCTGTGTGGTGAAATAATTTTTAATTTTTTTTTTAATGAATGTGCGTCTTTGTTCATCTCAATGTAAAACCACGACAGCGCAAAAGAAACGCCGGCAACTTTCCAAGGAAACAAGTCATAACAACACCGAAATACTTTTAAGAAACAGGACGGAATTGTTAAACAAATGTGTTGCTCTGTAAAAGCAAACAAACAAATCATATACGAAAAACCCTTTGTAAAACGCAGTTTCAATTCAGAGCTGACACAGGAACCAAATCTCTCCACATTCTTTCCTCGTTTCATGTACTCCAGGGAAAAAAAAATGTCGTAGCTCATACTCTAGCAGTGTAGACACTATTTTCTTTCCTCAGTCAAGTTTCGATTTCCAGTTTCGCCCTCCCTCCCAGTTGTGTGTGTGTGTGTGTGTGTGTGTGTGTGGTGTGTGTGTGTGTGTGTGTGTGTGTGTGTGTGTGTGTGTGTGTGTGTGTGTGTGTGTGTGTGTGTAGTGAGAGAGAGAGAGAGAGAGAGAGAGAGAGAGAGAGAGAGAGAGAGAGAGAGAGAGAGAGAGAGAGGAGAGAGAGGAGAGAGAGAGAGAGAGAGGAGAGCATCAATCAAACCGAATGTCTTTTGGATGAGACTATAAACGAGGACCGTGTGCGAAAGCACGCAAACATTTTGCGCAACATGAAATCTGTTTCGCCTCTCGGAAGAGTAGGCCACATTGTCCCAGAAGAAACGAATGAGAAATTTTCAAAAAAGGCATGCACAAGGTGTCGTGTTTATACACCATCCTCAAAGTCGTAATGCGGCTACTGAAATTGCAGGGGAATGGGGGAGGGGGGGACTGTCGCATATGAAAAAAATATCTCTCTTTGTTAACCTTGGAACTCTAGCCAAGGAACGAAAAGAAAATCACACCAAGTTGTTGGATTTATTAAAAAAAACATTTTCATCTTCGATCACAGGGTTGAACCCTGTAGAGACACTCACATGATTTAAGTGCACCTGTTCCTCGTTATCATCCCAAAACAGCAGTGCCTACGTCCGATACAGCACAAAGATCTGCAGTACTAGTGCACGCGCGCACGCGCGTGTGCGCACCCCCCACACGCACGCGTGCAGCACTACACACACTTACACACACACAGAAAAACACAGATACACAGAGACACAGAAACACAATACACACAGACACGCTAGGGACACACAGAACACTACACAAGACACACAAACACACAAACACACAGACACACACACACACAACATACATCATACACACACACACACGCACACACACATACACACGCCACCACACACAAAGACACAAACACACACATGCACACACACATGCACAGACAGACACACACAGACAATCACACACACGCACACGCACACACACACACACACACACACACACACACACACACACACACACACACAGAGCGAAATCTTTATTTTGCACAGTCACTCGTGCAATTATACACTTGCATTGTTTCTCAAGCGAGAGACAGTCTGATAAGGGGTTTCGATTCGCAGCTACCCTAACAATGCCTCAGGTGGCACAAATACAGTCAGTCCCATGATCCACCCTTTAAGTTAAAGGTAGTTATTTACCCAGCAGTTTTGTTGATAACAGTTTTGGGTCTTTAGGTGACTTGGTCATACCATCCCAGTCTTTTTCTTTTTTCTTCTTCGTTTTTCTTTTTTCTTTTTGTTTTTTTTTACGTGGTTTTTTTTTCTTCTAAGTTGTGCAAGTCTATTCGGGAAGTCGGTCAGGTTGTGTGTGTGTGTGTGTGTGTGTGTGTGTGTGTGTGTGTGTGTGTGTGTGTGTGTGTGTGTGTGTGTGTGTGTGTGTGTGTGTGTGTGTGGTGTGTGGTGTTGTGTTGCACTCGAGTACGAGCGAGCGTGTGTGTTTTTGTGCGCGCGCGCGCGCGCGCGTGTATGTGTGTGTATGTATGTGTGGTGTGTGTTGTGTGTGTGTGTGTTGTGAGAGAGAGAGAGAGAGAGAGAGAGAGAGAGAGAGAGAGAGAGAGAGAGAGAGAGAGAGAGAGAGAGAGAGAGAGAGGAGAGAGAGAGAGAGACAGACAGGACAGACAGACAGACAGATGACCATACAGGACAGAGATAGACATCACACACGCACAACACTCATACACACTCATCACTCACACACAATTACACCCCCCCCCACCCCCACAAATTATCTGCTCTGCCCTGCAAAGCTGTATTCTTACACTAAACCGTTGTGTTCTCTTTCTAGGAATTTTTGGTTACGGGAATTAAAAAAAACAACAACCCCAAACCCCTTTTTCGGGGGGTGGGGATGCATTAGAACACTACCACTTTTAACATTCTCTGAAGCAATTACGATAAAACAATCTCAAAATGTGCAGTGATTAGTGTGTGTGTTGTGTGTGTGTGTGTGTGTGTGGTGTGTGTGTGTGTGTTTTTTGTGGTGTGTGTGTGTGTGTTGTGTTGTTTTTGTGTGTGTTTGGGTGTGTGTGTGGTGTGTGTGTGTGTGTGTGGTGTGGGGTTTGTTGTGTGTTTGTGTGTGTTTTTGTGTTGTGTGTGTGGTGTGTGTGTGTTGTGTGTGCACACGCGCGCGCATGCTCGCGTGTGTGTATGTATGTGCATATGTGTGGTTTTGTGTCTGTCTGTTTGTTCATCATACCTGGGCTTTTTCTTCGTCATCGAAACGCTCAGACAGCAGCCATTGTTGTCTGTCATACGAGTGAAAAGTGCGTTACGCTGCCGTTACGCGTGTTACGACAAGTTAGACCCAGCGCATCCGGCTTCGGCATAGGAGAGGATTGTTATCTTTTAAACCTTTCTAGAAAAAAAGGCGGGAGAATGAACCAGGAAAATAGATAAAGGAAAAGAGAGAAGTGACAGAATTAATTAAAAGATCTAGGCAGAAACAAAGAAAGGGATAGAAAAGAGGGAATTCCTAGCACCGATTTTCCAGGAGGTGGGAATACCATATTTTATACTGACATTGCCCACAGAGGGAGACACCTGGGGCTGGATTATCTCGTGTTGAGTTTGGTTTTGAGACCATGATTATTGGACCATGGGTAGATTGTATTGATCTGTGGCTTGTTAATTAAGGGGTTTCTGACGTTAGATTTATTTCATTTATTTTTTTTATTTTATACCACTTTATGTCAGCAGATTTCTCTGGGTGAAATTAGGCTGCTTTCCCCAGGGAGAGCGCGTCGCTATAAGTGCAGCGCCTACCCATAATTATATTTTTTTTTATATAACAGCCCTGAGCCACCCTGGGGACTCCAACTCCCCGATTTTTCCCTAGGGATGGTGTCTAAACACGACAACTGTGTTGCATGCTGGTTTTTAGAATTTTGTCATCCGCTCCTACCGGCACACAATGGCCTGCTCTTCCGAAA
This sequence comes from Stramonita haemastoma, assembly GCA_030674155.1. Taxonomy (NCBI): domain Eukaryota; kingdom Metazoa; phylum Mollusca; class Gastropoda; order Neogastropoda; family Muricidae; genus Stramonita; species Stramonita haemastoma. The sequence continues at coordinate 7,549,589 of CM060337.1, read as the reverse complement.
GGCGGAACGGGGTTTTAACGTGTGCGCAAGATGTTCTGCGTGTGTTCGCACACGGGGCCTCGGTTTATGGTCTCATCCGAATGATTTGTACCACACTGCGTGTCTGTCAGGCTTGTACACTGCTCTTGCTCTTTCTGGGGAATTAAGAATATTTGACTTAACTTGACCTGACCTGACCTGACCTATCTGATTTGACTGTTCTCTTCTGCTCTGTGTTGCATGCTCTATTCTGTGTTGTTCTGCTCTGTGCGGCTCTGCTCTATGCTGTGATGCTCTGTTCTGTGCTGTGATGCTCTGTTCTGTCTTACTCTGTTCTACTCTGATCTGTACCGCTCTGCTCTGTTCTACTCTGCTCATAATGAAAAATGTTCTGTGCTGCTCCGTTCTGTCTTATATGTTTTTGCTCACTTGTATTGCATTATTCATTGCTTAGCTTTTCCCGTTGTGTTGTTTTTTCTCTCCTGGTTTATTTCTGTTTGTTCTGTGACGCCATTTGTTTTATTTTGCAACGAAGCCTCAAAAGTACTTTCTGTTGAGTGGGGTCAAATTCACTTTAGACAGCTAAATCCTTTCAGGGTGGGTATTGATTATATTTGTTGCTTTTTATTTTTTGCAATGGGTGTTCGTTTTTCATTTTGCAATGGCAGCCCCTTCAAACCATGAGTATAATATTTTGTTTTTCTCACTCTGCGATGTGCTATATCGGTTACACATAATAGGATGCAGCTTATCAGGATGAATCATTGGCTGATAAATGTGTGTGTGTGTGTGTGTGTGTGTGTGTGTGTGTGTGTGTGTGTGTGTGTGGAGAGAGGAGAGAGAGAGAGGAGAGAGAGAGAGAGAGAGAGAGAGAGAGAGAGAGAGAGAGAGAGGAGAGGGGAGAGAGAGAGAGAGAGAGAGAGAGAGCCATGATATGAAGAAGAGAGGAAAGGGAGGGAAACAGTGAGATGGAGAGTGATAAAATTAATGTGATGTGTATAATGATTAGTATTGTGTGTATCTATTTTAATCTGCTCAGCTTTGTAGCGATATTCATTGTAGGTCTAAAGGTGAAAAGGTAAAGGTGTCCCATTACTATGTGATCTTAGAGGAAGCGAGGTGTCAGAGACCTCAGCTTCTCTAGGGACCAGCATATTGAGGGCGGCGCGCATCTCCTCTCCCTCGCTGCTTTACCTTCCCTGACCCTAAAATAGGCAGCTACCCATTTACAGCTGGGTGAACTGGGGGAACTGTACTGAAGCCAAGGCGCGTAAATGGTCACCCATCTAACTGAGAACCACGCTGGATGCTGCTTAACATTGGCGGGGGAAAGCGAGCGCTCTGACCACTGAGCTACCCCGTCCACTCATTTTTAGGTCTGTGCAAGAGTGAATTGGTGATGTGTGAGTGGTGACGAGAGGGAACAGGGGGTGGGGGTGGGTTGTGGGGCAACTTTTACCGTGTGACTGATGACGAAGCTGGATCGCAATCTTGTTATTGTGTCCTAAGCTTGTAGGGAGCTAAGTACCCCGTGACTGACTGGGTATCTATCGCTATGAACAATGAATGTAGTATCAATGTTTAATGTTGTAGGTTTTTTTTTTGTTTTTTTGGTGGGATTATACTTATGTTACGCGTTTTGAGTGTCGTCCATTTATTGATGCAAAGAACAATACAAATAAAGTGTTTTATTATTATTATTATTATTATTATTATTATTATTATTTATTATTATTATTATTATTATTATTATTAGAAAAGCATTGGAGGAAAAACAAGTGGAGGTACCAACGTCTCTTCATTTTGAAAATGACTTATCGAAGAGTCAATAAAAAATATATGAAAATAAATTCTAGGTAATATTGTCCTTCAGTGGCAGTATCTTAGGAATCTTTGGGTAAGAACCATGCCTTTGGCCTGACCTGACTGAGTTTCGGCTCCTGGATGAGCCCTCATCAGAGGTCCCGGCGGTGATTGAAACTCCACCTGCCGTGGTACCTTACAGCAAGACACTTTTAAATTTATAAGTGCTCAATTGCATTTAAAGGAGTATTTGATATCCCTGTGGCCTTTGAAGCTGCCAGAAAAAGACAATGATAAAAAGAAAAAGGAAATTGCTTAAAATATATGTTGAAAAAATTGACTAGGAGAAAAAAGTATATGTATATATCACAGAAGGTTAGAACGAGTGTGCTTTATCATTTGCAAGAATTTGGTTTTCCAAACAAATCTTCTTATTTTAAAAAAAAATCAAACCTTACACATTGACAATGTGAACTGGACAAATACAGATTTCAAAAGTTCTCCCGGCAATATACAAGTGATCACCGACTTGCTACGGCATTCATTTCATGAGTGGCAGATTTATGATTTTCCTTTCACTGAAAGTTATATATTTTCCTCATTTATGACAAGAGCAATGAAAACAGCCCGTCTTAAAGAGCTTCTCACTGCCAACAAGAAGAAGAAACACCTCTCTGCCCCCTTAAATCAGCCACCCAAAACAAACCAAACAAATGGAAAAACCCAGCCCAAACCTAGCAAAATTCTCATTCCTCTGATCACAGTGTGGTAAAGGAAGTGTGTGTGTGTGTGGTGTGTGTGTGGTGTGTGTTTGTGTGTGTGTGGGTGGGGTGTGGTGGTGGGTGTGTGTGTGTGTGTGTGTGTGTGTGTGTGTGTGGTGAGTGAGTGTGTGAGTGATGTAGTGATGAGAGAGAGAGGTAGGAGTGAAGATGAGAGGAGAGAGAGGAGTGAGAGAGAGAGAGAGAGGAGAGAGAGGAGAGAGAGAGAGGAAAGAGGAGAGAGAGAGAGAGAGGAGGAGAGAGAGAGGAAAAGGGAAGAGGGGAGAGAGAGAGAGAGAGAGAGAGAGAAGAGAGAGAGAGAGAGAAGAAGACAGAAGACAGAAGACAGAGACAGACAGAAGACAGAGAGAGAGAGAGAGAGAGAGAGAGAGAGAGAGGAGAGAGAGGAGAGGAGGAGAGAGAGAGAGGAGAGAGAGGAGGAGAGAGAGAGAGAGAGAAGAGAGAGGAGAGAGAGAGAGAGAGAGAGGTTGTGCATTAGCCAGTGGGTATGCATGTGTGTAAACACCACCCTTGCTTCATTTTCCTTCTCGGTTAATGTATACATGTGTGTGTGTGTGTGTGTGTGTGTGTGTGTGTGTTGTGTGTGTGTGTGTGTGTGTGTGTGTGTGTGTGTGTGTGTGTGTGTGTGTGTGTGTGTGTGTATGTGGTGTGTATATGTGTTGTGTGTATGTACGTGTGTGTTTTTGTGGTTTTTGTGTGTTTTTGTGTGTGTGTGTGTGTGTGTGTGTGTTGTGTGTGTGTGTGTGTGTGTGTGTGTGTGCTTGTGTATGTGTGTGTGAGTATGTGTTTGTGTCTGTGTGTATGTGCATGTATTTGTGCGTGGTGTGAGTATGTGTGTGTGTGTGATCGTATGCAAATGACAGAAATAGTACCTTATTCTACCTTATGTTTTTTTTTCTATTTGTCAGCACGCCTCAGTCATGTGGAGCTAAGATGACTTCATGTGACCAGCACTGACTGTCACCTTTGTCATTTGATACCTCAAAATAGCTGATAAGGATAGGCTATAAGCACCGGTTACCCTTGTTAAAAAGCACTTGGTCTCCTGCCTGCCTAACTGCCTGGTGTATCGAAAAAACGAAGATTATCAGCCGAGACTGATTTTGTTCGTTAAACAGAAGGGGTTAAGTAGGCTACTAGTGACTGAACTATTGTCAAGGTGATTTTTATTTTTGGTGTTCTATTTCTTTTACTTCGTTTTGTTTATGATTATGTTAAGGCTAAGAATTACATAGTCGTGTTGCTGTTGCTGTTGCTGTTGCTGCTGCTTTTTGGTGATGGTGATCTTTCTTGTTTGTTGTTATTGGTGATAATGTTAAGTTTGTTTTTCCTGATGGGTAAGCATGAGTGTTTTGTTTGAACTTTACTTACTTGAAACAAGCATAGTTTCTTCTTGCATTTTGTTTTTGTTTGTTATGAAGTTTTTTTTTCACATTTAGTGATATTATATAAGAGGAGAGGGGAGAGAGGGAGAGGAGAGAGAGAGGAGGGAGAGAGAGAGAGAGAGAGAGAGAGGCAGGAGGAGAGAGAGAGGAGAGAGAGAGAGGAGAGAGGAGAGAGAGAGAGAGACGGGGGAGAGGAGAGGAGAGGAGAGAGAGAGAGAGAGAGAGAGAGAGAGAGAGAGAGAGAGAGAGAAGAGAAGGGAGAGAGGAGGAGAGAGAGAGAGAGAGAGAGTGAAATGTTCTAAAATGAGCTAATCCTTTCGTGCAGTTGGCGGGCAATATAGCTGTCTTCATGGGGTAAACAAGCAAAATTATTGAACTGGAGGTGGTCTAATAATCCACTGTTATTATTATGATGATGATGATGATGATGATGATGATGATGATGATGATGATGATGATGATGATGTAAATATCAGTGTTGGATCAGGGTGGGAGGGGGTGGGGTGGGGAGGGATTCAAGGGGATAGGGGGGGGGGGTGCAATCAAGTCAGCGTCACATATGTATTGTACAGTTTATTTGAAAGAAGCAAAATGTTTATCTATGGATCTTGTTTAGAAAGTATCTACGATTCATATTCCTTTTCTTCACACAACTTACAGAAAAATTCTCTTCCAAACATGTAGAAACAAGCTTGTGCTTTCGTGTAAAATAGAAATCAGAAATATTAGATAAACCTGAGGTTAAAAGTTTAGTTGAAGTGTACCAAAACAAACAGACCAATCACTGTTCTTGTTTCTTTTTTTCCACCAATCAGATGCTTCGTCTCGCGATCTTCGCCATGATGGACGGCATACAGCTCTGTCAGCAGCTCTGCTGGATTTGGATCGGGAATGGATGATCTTCAGGAAGACTTACAACAAGCTGTACAGGCAGAGGATGACACCATCAGGTATAACTGGCCTTGGTGTTTGGGTTTTGTTTGTCTGTTTGTTTTATGCCTGTTTGGATCGTTGGATAAATGGTGGGGAGTTGCTTTTTGTTTGCATCCGGATAACTTGTTATTCGTTTGCTTTTACGTGTTTTTGTTGTTTAAGGTGACTCTGTAAGTTTATCTATCTATTCATCTATCTATCTATCTATCTATCTATCTATCTATTCTATCTATCTATCTATCTATCTATCTATCTCTATCTATCTATCTATCTTCTATCTGTCTATCTGTCTGTCTGTCTGTCTGTCTGTCTGTCGTTTTCGCGTTCCGTCCGTCCGTCCGTCCGTCCGTCCAGTCCATCCTCTCCTCTCCTTCCATCCATCCATCCATCCATCTTCTATCTATCTATCTATCTATCTATCTATCTATCTATCTATCTATCTATCTATCTATCTATCTATCTATCTATCTATCTATCTATCTATCTATCTATCTATCTATCTTCTATCATTATTTTTGCTACTCGCTCAGTAACCAAAGTTATCTATATGAAAATGAAACTATTCCACTTCTCGATGTATTTACTTTATGTCTACAAACCAGAAGATGGCGTTAGGCTTGGTTTCCACTCATCCAGTCAAGGTAGGGTGACTTGACAAGTTACACGAAGGACGTCTGCTAGAATGGAGAGTTCTCGAAATATTAAAGGAGAAAAGTAATCTGGGATTGAATTCGAACTGAAAAGCTTGCGCACACGTTAAACCCTGTTCCGCTTTTCGTAAGAGTAGGCCATCGTGTGCCGGTGGGAACAGATGCAAAAATGCATACACACGGGGACTGGATGTAAAAAAAGCAGAAGAGTGCTTATTCCATTATCCTCGATATAAAAGAATAAGTAAATCAAATCTAGATAGTGAAGTATTTATGAATTACCATACAGTCAAACTTCTCATCGAGTGTGAGAGTAGGGTATCACAGTGTTGCAAATATGATCAGTGTGACAATGCAGATTTAGAGTGAGCCTGGGAAGTAAGGTAGGGCAAGTACCGGTGACAACATCAAGAACAGACACTCAACAGCCTATGAATAAGCGCGCTTTGCTGATAAAGTAGTATTGTTTTATTGACCTAGGTAGGTCTTGTAAGATGTTGACCTGATTACTAGTGAATATGGCTGGCGGTAATCTTAGACATTAAGATAACTTTCACAATATCATCTTCGACATTCGCAACACTTATGATCGTTACACAGACACAGACAGACAACCAGCCAGCCAGCCAGACAGACAGACAGGCACACACACCATCACGCAAACACACAGGTATACAATTTTGCACCATACACACAAACACAAACACAACACAAAACACACATTAAACTGAACGACACTACTACTGTTACACACGTATATACATTTGCACAGAGACATGCACACAAACACACACATGCACGTGTGCACACACCTACACGCACACATACATACCCATACAAAGTCATGTGCACTTGTGTGCTTTCGCATATGAACAGTTGCTAGTTTGCACGCATGCGCACACGTATGCACACACACACACACACAACACACACACACACACACACACACACACACACACACACACACACACACACACACACACACACACACACACACACACACACAAACACACATTGGTGTCAACATACTTCAGTAACCTCGGAAGGACAACAAGGAACAACATAATGATGTGTGTCTGTGCGTGCGTGCGTGTGTGTGTGCGTGTGTGTGTGGTGTGTTGTGGGGGGGGGTGCGTGCGTGCGTGCAGCACACGCGCGCGTGTGCACGTGTGTGTATTCTATGCACGATTGTATGCATTATCTGTTTCCTTGTTTTTCAATCCCTTTTTGTAATTATTGTTGTTGATATGATTGTGTTGTCGTGGTTTAGATCGTTCCTAACTGCAGATTGTTTTCCTCATTAAAACACAATGTGGAATAGTTTTTATAGCCAAGGACAAACAGTCACCCTCTGCCTCTCACCTCCTCCAAAACATCATACGTGAGAAAAATTTAATCGGTACAGTTGTTTTTATTTGTGTTTATAATAAAGCTAATCACCACATGGTAAAAGCAGACGATTGTGTTGAAGAGATAACACAGTCTGCCCTTTATTGTTTTTTTGGGAAAGAAATTGTAAAAAAAAAAGAAACCCTCTGCACAAGAAATGTCTAGATAGTGAAGTATTTATAAATCACTGTACAGTCAAATAGCGCACGTAAATGGACCCACGCAACAAGGGGTTGTCCCTGGCAAAATTCTGTAGAGAAAACCTACTCTGATAGGGAAACAAATACAGTTGCAGACAGGAAAAAAATAATGGACAGGCGCTGCACTTGTAGTGACGTGCTCTCCCCGGGGAGAGCAGCACGAATTTCACGCAGAGAAATCTGATGTAACATAAAGCGGTATAAAATAAAAATAGAATAAAATGAAATAAAATAAAATGAAACATCATCATCGTCATCATCGTCATCATCATCATCATCATCATCATCATCATCATCATCATCATCATCATCATCATCATCATCATCATCATCACCATCATCACCATCATCACCATCATCATCATCATCATCATCATCATCATCATCATCATCATCATCATCCATATAACATCAATCGTACATCATTCATTTATTCGTTTATAATCAAACTATCACATCTGTTCAAGTCAGCGTTCGTGTTGAGTCACAGTCTACTTCATTGTGATTGTAATCCTCTCATCCATTCTAGATAGTAAGTTTTTAATCACTGTCGTCAAGCGCACTAATACCCACATCCAAAGGTTCGTCCCTGCAAATCTGTAGAAAAACCTACTCTATAAACAATCATTGCATGACAGAAAAAAATAATGGACACCTGCACTTGTGGTGACGTGCCTCCTCCCGTAGCGCACGATTCACGCAGAGAAATCTGAGTACATAACGTATAGATAAAATAATAAAATAAATAATAATAATGAATCATCATCATCATCATCATCATCATCATCATCATCTCATCATCACCACTCACCTCGCACCACCGCGTCGCGCTATCCTCCTTCATACTCTCATCTTTCGTCGTCGTCGTCGTCGTTCCTCGTCCTCGTCCTCCTCCTCGTCCTCTCCTCCTCCTCTCCTCCTCCTCTCCTCATCTCCTCATCTTCATCATCATCCTCATCTTCCTTGTCCCAGGCGGATGATCTGGGAGAGGAACCTGAAGATGATCGAGGAGCACAACCTGGAGGCTGACCGAGGTCTGCACACCTACCGTCTGGGCATGAACCCTCTGGGCGACATGGTCAGTGACAACAGCTAGCTCTCTGTCTGTCTGTCTGTCTGTTCTGTTGTTACTGTTGGTGGTTGGTGGCTGGGGACTGGGTTGGTTGGGATTGGTTGTGGTTGGTTGGTTGGTTGGTGGTTGGTTGTTTGGTTGTTTGGTTGTTTGGTTGGTTGGTTGGTTGGTTGTTGGTTGGTTGGTTGGTTGGTTGGTTGATTGGTTGGTTGGTTGGTTGGTGGTTGGCTGGTTGGTTGTTTGGTTGTTTGGTTGTTGGTTGTTGGTTGGCTGGTTGGTGTGGTTGGTTGGTTGTTGGTTGGCTGTGTGGTTGGCTTGGTGGTTCGCTGTACTGTGGTTTGTTGGCTATTGGCTGGTTGGCTGGCGGGTGGTTAAATTAGTTATTTTGGCTGCTGAGCTAGTTGGCCCGTTATTTGTCGGTCTGGTTGTTGATAGATTGTTGGTTGTTGGTTGGTGTGTATGGTGATCTGGTTACAAAATGTAAAGCTGAAGGTGTTCTGTAACCTATGTGGTGTTAGGGGGTGAGATGTTAAAGACCTCAGCTTCTCCAGGGGCCTGCATATTGATGGAGGCACCCATCTCCTCTCTTTCCATGCTTTAGCTTCCTGACCCTGAAAAAGGGCAGGTATTTATTTTTACAGCTGGGTGAATGGTTAACTGCATACACACGGTGGACTAAATGTAAAAAAACACAACCACATGAGCGTTTGTTCTAATGCCCTCAAAATAAAAGAATGAATACATGATAAAATATATGAATAAATACATGAAAAAAAAAAATATAAGATTTAAATGAATTAGTAAATAAATAATAAATAATGAGGGTGATATTTATGCTTTCTTTTCAGACACCCAAAGAAATCACAGTGATGCTGAACGGATACAAGATGTCCGCCAACAGGACTGCTGGCGCCACCTACCTTCGACCAAGCAAGTGGGTGATCTCCCCTCAGAGGTGGACTGGAGAACTAAGGGCTATGTCACTCCAGTGAAAAACCAGGTCAGTTGGAGGAAGGGGGAAAAAAAAGAAAAAAAAAAGAGAAAAGAAGAAAAGTGAAAAATGACGGAAGCAGGAGAAGAGAGAGAGAGAGAGAGAGAGAGAGAGAGAGAGAGAGAGAGAGAGAGAGAGAGAGAGAGAGAGAGAGAGAGGAGAGAGAGAGAGAGAGAGAGAGAGAGAGAGAGAGAGAGAGAAGGGGTGGGCTTAAAACGAAAAAGAAACGATAAAGTTTTTTGAAGGAGGCATAGAGATAAGCGGATTACTTCTTTGTTTCCTTTTCCTGTTGATCAAACTTTTTTCTTTCCTTTTTTTTTTTTTTATAGCTTAATCACTCACCAGCTAAGGTTTTTATCTTTGTTTGTTTCTTTGTTTAAGCAGTTTGTTTCAGGGTGTCTTTGCATTGCTGTTTCGGGTTTAAGACACACAGATGCCATTACATGATATTTGGATAACTTATGTTTCATACGTTTGGAATTTTCAATGGTAACGTTGCTGTGCCTGACATTGGGTCTGAATGGAAAAGACGGTTTTCATTTTGCTCTATGAAGAGTATTATCATTAACACAACAATCTAGTGTAACTGTCACTAATTCTATGATTTTTTCCTTCCTCGGTCTAGATTTCAGAGTTTACCAATGTTAAGATTTACCTAGGAATCGTTTGGCCCACTTTGAAGGTATCCACATTCTGACTTCGGGGATGTGTGCTGGGTATGTTCGTGTTTCCCTAACACTCTAATGCCCACATGAACTACAGGGTCTTTAATGTGCATAATTATTTGATCTTTTCATGTGTATGTACACGAAGCTAGTTAAGGCACTGGCAGGTCTGCACTTGAAGTTGATTTGGGGAGATCGTAAAAGAGTCTATCCTTTAATCACTAGACGTCACCTAGATTTGAACCACTGACTTCACGAACCTGTGGATTCAAAATGCAATGTTCTGAACCACACGGCTATTGTGTCCACCAGTTTTATGAGAAATCTTGTTATTGATTAATGCAAAAATGAAAGTCACCTTGTTTACTTTCAAATGGAGATATGATTTTCATTGGCAGATTATAAAATGTCATTAACTAACAATTGACCCCTGGTGCAATGCGACTCCTTATGTGGTGGCTCGTCACATTTGTTTTGTGAAATGTCACTTGAATAAGCTTTTACTGTTTTATTGTCACAATAAAAGGATGCTCCTTTAAAATTCTTGTTTTATTTCTCCACTAGAACTGTAAGGTTTACAGTGGTAAAGTCAAAGCACATAGCAACCGCTGCTAAAACTGATGTGTTTTCTCTTTGATAAATTCTGGCATTTTTAAGATGAACATCTTGATGGTCACCTAGAATAAGCGCTTGGTCTTGCTCATTTCAGCAGGGAATCACTGTGAGACAGTGACTATACTCTGAATAAATAGGGTCTTTGCCTGCATGGTTGTTTTTTCATATAGGCAACCCTACGTTTGGATGATTTGTTTTTTTCTGTATTTTGGTTTGACATTAATTTTTTTCACTACAGAGCAGTTAGATGCAAGGGAAGCAGAAGGTGACACAAACAAAAAAATGAAAATATGCATAGTTGTCTTAATTATGCTGACAACCCCCAAAAGCATTATAGCATTTATTTATTTTTAAATCAAATATCGTTTATTCGAATACCCTTTGGTGTCAGTTTGTTTTTTATTTGAATGAAAAAAACCAAACTGAAAAGCACAACAAACCAACCCAAGAATGCTTGGTTATGGAACTATAAACATGAATTTGTAATGAGCACATATAAATAAAAACTCACGACGACGAGACGACGTCGATGTAGATGATTGATGAATAATGATGTTGATGTTGACGACGACAATGACGAGATGACATGAGATGATACGGATGATGATGATGGATGACGCGACGATGACGATGATGATAATGAATGATGATGCTGCATGCTGCTGTTTGCTGCTGCTGCTGCTGTTGCTGCTGCTGCTGTGTTGTTGACAAGTTGATGATGATGATGAAAATGATGATAATGATAAAATGTGCTGTGGTTGTGTGCGCTGGGGGGGGGACGATGATGATAGATGATGATGTGAAATAGATAAAAAATAATGTTTGTAAGCTGCTGCTGCTGTTATTGCTGCTGCTGACAATGATGATGATAATGATGATAGTGGCAGTAAGCCGAAAACGACAATAGGGAGTAACACTGATGACCACGTGACGTTGGAAGGAAGGACGGTGGCAGGATGGTTAAGACGTTCGCCTGCCAATATGTAAACCGGAGTTTCTGGGTTCGTACCCAGCCTCGCCCTTTTTCCCAGTTTGACGAAAAAATCGAGCTGAACTCAAATCATTCCCGGATGAGACTATAAACCGAGGCCCCGTTTAAAACCCCGTTCCGCCTTTCGGAAGAGCAGGCCATCGTGTGCCGGTAGGAGCAGATGACAAAATTAAAAAAAAAAAACCAGCATGCACACAGGTGTCGTGTTAGACACCATCCCTGAGGGAAAAAAATATAATGGGTAGGCGCTGCACTTGCGGCGACCACGCTCTCCCCGGGGAGAGAGAGCAGCCCGAATTTCACGCCAGAGAAATCTGCTGTGACATAAAGTGGTATAAAATAAAAAAAAAAATAAAAATTGCAGGCTGACTGTGGGTCGTGTTGGGCCTTCTCCGCCACGGGGTCATGGAAGGTCAGCACTTCAAGAAGACAGGAACCCTGGTCTCCCTGTCTGAACAGAACCTTGTGGACTGCTCTCAGAAAGAAGGTCAGCGCTACTTCTGTCCGCCTGTGCTGTTGTTGGTCAGCTGTTGTTGCTGTTGTAGTTTTTGTTTTCTTTTTGTTTTGTTAAACAGTTGCAGTTGCTTTTGTTTGCATCTGCTATTGTAGGTTGTGTTTGTGTTGTTGTTGTTGTTGTACAACCTGGTGTTGTTTTCATTTTGAATTAAGCAAAAGTATATAGTATTCTCGTGTTGTTTTTATTCTTGTTGTTATTGTTGTTGTTTTCATTTTGATTAGCCAAGTATTTAGTATTCCCCCGTTGGGTTTTATTCTTGTTGTATTGTTGTTGTCTCCATCTCTTCCTTGTCTGCCTTTTTCTTCCCTTGGACAGTTGCCTGCAGTATATTTTTGCAAGTCTTTTGATCATGTTACATGACGTACATCAACTTAAGCATAAGACATTATTATAACAAGACGAAAAAACAAAAACAGAGAAATGATTAAACAACCAGAGAAGAACAGATACAACAATCAAACAAAAAAAACAATTGGAAGAAGAAGAAGAATTGCGAAGAAGAAGAATTGCGAAGAGATTGAAGAAGAAGAATTGCGAAGAAAAGAATGGAAGAGAATGAAGAAGAAGAATTTAGAGAAGAATAGAGAAGAAGAAGAAGAAGAATTGCGGAAGAAAGAAAGAAGAAGAAGAAGAAGCGAAGAAGAAGAAGAAGAAGAAGAAGAAGAGAAGAAGAAGAAAGAAGAAGAAGAAGAAGAAGAAAAAAGAAAGACAAACAACACAAGACATTCTTAGAGCATTGTCACACCATTCACTGTTTTTAATTAAAAGTGCATGACATATTTGGCTGTACAAAAAAAAAAGTGAATGCTGTGTGTAGCACAGCAGTCCGTTTCCCCCACTTTCAGCTCCGCTCAGTGGCTAATTATTTCATCCCGTCCCAGCCCAGAGGGGGCTTGCTGGTACTAATTATAGCAGGAACTGACCGCACATGGACTATGCAAAAGGAAGGGGCGTGCTAAATTTAGCACTCTGGACTGAGTGATGTTGGATTTGTGGGCTGTTGGTAGCTAGCTTCCCCTCCGACCCACCCACCCCCCCATCTCCGAGAAAAAAAATCGCTGTCGTGTATCATTTCTCCGATTCATTTTCTCTTCCCACAGGAAACCACGGCTGTGAAGGGGGCCTGATGGATCAGGCCTTTGAGTACATCAAGAAAAACAAGGGCATCGACACTGAGCAGTCCTACCCTTACCAGGCCAAGGTTTGTTCTGCTTGTTGAGCGTTCCTCAGCTTAATTAACCAACCAGCCAAGCAGCTGGTCAACCAGATCATTGTAGTAGTAGTAGTAGTAGTAGTAGTAGTAGTAGTAGTAGTAGTAGTAGTAGTAGTAGTAGTAGTTGGCACCCATCAGTCTCGGGAGACTATGGAGTTGCGCTCTAGACTTAAGAGCGCAAAGCCTGGGTAAGTAAGTATGGAGGGCAAGCTGTTTCCCATGCAGCAGACCCCCCTCTCCACGCCACTGGAATGATCCATTGGAAAGGTAATGACCGATACGAATGGTTCCAGTACCGTCGCAGGAGCCACCAGAACGTTGCCATATACAGCCTCGAGCCGCCCTGGGACTCCAACTCCCCGATTTTTCATCAGGGATGGTGTTGTACATTTTCCATTCAGTCAAGTACACTACGGAACACTAAATACAGTGCACAGTGCAACACAGTACATCACTGTATAGAACAGCACAGTGGAATAAAACACCGGGTGGGGAGAGTAACAGTTTTACTTTTTTCAACTAGTATTGAACATGAGGGCTTTTCCCTATTAAACACCACTTAACAATTCCAAACAAACCTAAAAAAGTAGCATCGATGATGATCTTTTGTCATTGTATGTTTAGAGCCTGTTCACATTTTTTGTGGTAATAGCCTAGGATGTTGTTTTTTTTTTCTATTAAAGTACCATATTATCATTCTGTACAAAGTCAACATGAGTATTTGTCTTATCAAACCAGAATGTTACACACTTAAAAACGTTAGACATCAACATGACCTCGCTACTTTATTTATTATTCATTTATTAATTTTATTTATTTTATTTACTTATTCTTTTATATCGATGATAATGGAATAAGCACTCATGTGCTTTTTTTTACATCCAATCCCCGTGTGTATGCAGTTTTATAAACGTCACCTATTCCCACCGACACCCAATAGCCTAGTTTTACGAAAAAGTGGAACAGGATTTATAACGTGTGCGGAAGATGTTCTACGTGTGCGAACGCACACGGGCCTCGGTTTACAGTCTATTTCCGGATGGCACACACACACACACACACACCACACACACACACACACACACACACACACACACACACACACACACACACACACACACACACACACACACACACACACACACACACCACATGTCCGTCTACTATCCGTCTAATATCAATTTAAGTGTACAGACGTAAAATCAAAGACACACACACACACACACACACACACACACACACACACACACACACACACACACACACACACACACACACACACACACACACACACACACACACGCACACACGCACATCTCCTTTATCCTCGATATTAAAAAAAAAACAACCCCCCCAAAAAAAAACAAAACCCCACATTTATTTCACCAGGATGAAAAATGCCGCTTTTCCCGCGCTGATGTGGGAGCCACTGACGTGGGCTACACAGACATTACCCAGGGCAGCGAACCCGACCTGCAGTCTGCTGTGGCCACAGTGGGCCCCATCTCCGTGGCCATTGACGCCTCCCAAAGCTCCTTCCACTTCTACAAGTCCGGGGTGTACTATGATCCCAATTGCAGCTCCAGCTTGCTGGATCACGGGGTCCTGGCTGTGGGCTATGGGAGCTCCGACTCCAAGGATTTCTGGATCGTCAAGAACAGGTGAAATAATAATTATAGAGGGGGTGAGGGTAGGGGGTGGGTGTGGGGGTGGTGGGGGTGGTGGGGTGTGGGTGTGAGGGGAGGGGTGGGGGTGGGGTGGTGGGTGGATGTGGTGGTGTGGGGTGGAGGGTGTGGGGGAGGGAAGGGGGTGGAGGTGGGTGAGTGGTGGGGTGAGGTGGTGGTGGTGGTGGTGGTGGGTGGTGGGGTGGTGGTGGTGGGGTGGGGGCAGGGAAGGGGGCGGGGGTGGGTGAGTGTTGGGGTGGTGGTGGTGTGGCGGGTGGTGGGGGTGGTGTGGTGGTGGGTGGTGGGGTGAGTGTAGGGGTGGGTGGGGTGGGGTGGGGTGGTGGTGGTGTGGTGGGTGGTGGTGGGGAGTGGGGGGGGGGGCTGGAGATACTTTTTAAAAAAACAACTAAATCTTGAATCTTGAATCTCTAGGCTTGGTCTGAGTGCCATGGAGGTAGGTGGGGGTGTGGGTTGGTGGTGGTGGTGGGAAGTATAGGTGGGGGGGGATGGGGGGATGTGGCGGGGAGGTATGATACAGGCTTGGTGGGTGCGGGGGGGGGGAGAGAGGTGGGGTTGGGTGAGTGGTGGTGGGAGGGGGTGGAGAGTGGTGGAGATACCCTAGGCCTGGATATAGCGCCGTGCAGGTAGGTGTGGGTGTGGGTTGGTGGTGGTCGTGGGAAGGAGTGGGGAATTAAGAGGGGATGGGGGTGGCTGGGAGGTAGGATAGATAGATAGATAGATAGATAGATAGATAGCGACAGACAGACAGACAGACAGACAGATAGAGATAGATAGATAGAAGATATAGATAGATAGATAGATAGACAGACAACAGATAGAACAGACAGACAGATAGTAACAGAAGAGCAGAAAGATAGATAGATAGATAGATAGTTTAAGATAGATAGATAGATAGATAGATAGATAGATAGATAGATAGATAGATAGATAGATAGATAGATAGATGGGTGGTGGTGATAGATTGCGTTCATTTTGCGTTGGTCGAGTCATTTTCTACCGCTTGCCTTTAACTAGCCTTCTCTTCTGCGAAATATGTTGTATTTTTGTATTGTATTGTATTGTATTGTATTGTATTGTATTGATTGTATTGTGACTATCGTATTATGTATGGAGTATCGTATCGTATACGTATGGTATGGTATGTATGGTATCGTATCTGTATGTATGGTATGTAGGTATTGTATTGTATTGTATGTATGTATCGTATCGTATCGTATCGTATTGTATTGTATTGTATCGTATTGTATTGTGTATTTGTATTGTATTGCATTGTATCGTATTAAATTGTATTGTATTGTATTTTCTGTGTTGTATTGTATTGTATACCATCTTAAGTACGAAGATTTTCTGCGTAAAGTGTGAGCTGCTCACCCCGGGGGGAACAAGTCACCACAAAGAGCAGCGCCGACCATTACTTTAATTTTAAATTTAAAAAAACTTTTCCGAAGAATTGAAGTAGCTAACCACCATGTATATACACAAAGTAAGTTGCATGTGTTCAGACTCTTCCTTTTGTTTATCTATGTTCTTTCTTTTGACTTTTGCCCATTTTTCACACGTATTCTTTTGTCAATGCCTTGTCCTATCTGATGGAAAGCCGTTTTTACCCAATGTGATGATTTTTGTCCAGTTGGGGCGCTGACTGGGGAATGAACGGCTACATCCACATGTCCAGGAACAGAGACAACAACTGCGGCATCGCCACCCAGGCCAGCTACCCCCAAGTGTAAAAATACTCCCCGGATACCTTTTTTGAGTTTTTTAGGTTTTTTTTTTATAGTCTTTTGTCTTATAAAATGATAATGACCACAATGATATTTATGGAGTTTATATAGTGCAATACCTTGCAAGGAACAAAACCAAAGAGCTTGTATTCAGCCTATTCTTATACATTCAACAGATCAAAATTGGTTTTAACACCCACACACACACACACAAAACAAAACACACACACACACACACACACACCAACACACACACACACACACACACACACACACACCACACCACACAAACACAACACACACACACACACACACACACACAGCGCACGCGGGGCGCAAACACAAACACACACACACACACCACCACGCGCACGTGGCCAAACACAACACACACACACACACACACAACACAACACACACACACACACACACACACACACACACACACACACACACACACACACACACACACACCACACACGCACACACACACACGCGCGGGGGCGCGCGCGCGCGCGCGTGAATATAACACACTTTAGCGGGTTAATGGGGATTTCGGCTTTCGAAGGCAAGGACATATTATCAGATGAAATTGCAGAGAAAAAGCCTAGGTTGAAAATGAGCATATCTTGAGGCTAAATTTAAAGTCCTTTATTCAGATAGATTTCTTTCCAAATATGGTTGCTCAAGCTATATGGACGTGTGGTATGTGTGTGAACGTGGTAGTACTTTAGGAAAGGACACCTTAACTGTGATATTCCGGTGAGACATTTCAAAAGGTATAAACAAACATCAACACAGAAAGACAGAGAAACAGAAAAAAGAAAGCAAAAGTGATCACAAGAACATGGAATGTCTAAATCAATATGAAGTGTAATTTCTTGTGTTTTTTCGAGATTATGATTCGTATCGCTATGTCTGTTAGTATCGTAATTGCCCTTCATGGGATTGTTTAAGTGTTTTTGACTTGACTTGAAACAGATAGTATTGAAAAAAGGAAAGAATCTGAAATTCTCCAAGAAGAAGACACACGGAGATATATTCTAAAAAGGCATCAATACAGCTGATTTTTGTACTAGTTTTGGACATTTTCGTGTGATGTGTGTATCATGTGAATGGGTTCTTTTTTATACTTTTATTTTCAAACTCTGAATCAAGACTTGAATACAGATTATAGTGAATGTGTATTATGACCCCTTGCCTCTGGTTTAGGCCGAGGAAAAGTGAAAAAGCACCCCAAATAAAGCGTTTGAAAATAAGATCAAGAATGGTTGATTTTTGTCGTTGTTGCTTTTTGTTGTTGCGGTTGTTGTTGCAATGTACAAGCGATGTACCTGCAGGAAATATACCTGCAAGCAATGTACACACAAGCAATGTAACACACGATGTACATCACAAGCGTAGTGTACATACAAGCAATTAAAGCAACGTACATACAAGCAATGTACATACAAGCGATGTCAAAGCAACGTACATACAAGCATGTACAAGCAATGTACAAGCAATGTCCATACAAGAAATGTACATGCAAGCTATGTACAAGCAATGTACGTGTATACTATGTACATGCAAGTAATACACATAAAGCAAAAAACAAGAAATGTAATACAAGCAATGACACACAAGCAAGTAAGTATAATACAAGCACGTAATACAGTATACACACAAGCAAATACAAACAAGTAATTACATACAAGCAATCGTACATACAGCAACATAACACAAGCAACTACAAACAGTAATCTAATACAAGCAAGTAATCTGAATATACAAGCACAAGTATCATATTAAGCAATACATAAAGCAAGTAAAATTATACATGCACAGCAACGCAAGTACGAATACAAAACGTTCTGTTTTTTTCTTTTCTTTTCAGTCACTCCGAGCAATTTTTCAGTGTCTTTTTTCTTTCTTTAGTAATTGCCTTTTTTTTTCTTACAAATCTGACATAAAAGATTTGGCGAGGAACCTTATCTATTTATTTATGTATTTATTTTATTTATTCTTTTTATATCGAGGATGTTGGAACAAGCACTCATGTGCTCTTTTATATCCAGTCCCCGTGTGCATGCAGTTTTTAAAAATTTTGTCATCTTCTCCTATCTGCACACGATTGTCTACTCTTACAGGATTTAACGTATGCGAAAGATGTTCTGCTGCGTTCACACACGGGGCCTTGATTCATAGTCTCATCCGAAAGACTTTTGGGAAGAGTGGAGTCAGCACTGATGTTAACCCCAGAGGAAAAATCCCCTCGAACGGGAATCGAACCCGGGTCGTCAAATTGCGAGCGCAATGTTCTGACCACTAGGCCATTCCGTCCCCCGAGAGTTATACACCGTACGTTCAACCAAAAACACAGGCGCGCACGCATCCACATACATGCTAGTATAATTATGAATACACACAGACACAGAGTTTTCACTTCACGATGTCATTTTTTCTTTCATTTAATCTTTTATTTACATGATAATGGAATAAGCACTCATGTGCTGTTTTCACACATCCAGTCCCCGTGCGCATGCAGTTTTGTAAATCTTTGTATCCGTTCCCAACGGCACACAATAACTAACTACTCTTCCAAAAGACGGAACAGAATTTAACAAATGCACAGAATGTTCTGCGTGAAATGTATATAATTATTTACATTGTGATTGATAGTAGACGCCCCCTTTACATGTATTAAAACAGCTAGCTAGCTCTGCTGTTGGAAAGCTGGGTTAATGTGTTGGATGTCAGGTTTCTTAATTAACAGAGATAACAATCAAGCGGGATGACATGGAGAGAGAGAGAGAGAGAGAGAGAGAGAGAGAGAGACAGAGACGAGACAGAGACAGAGACAGAGAAGAGAGACAGAGCAGAGACAGAGACGAGAGCAGACAGAGATAGACAGGACAGAGAAACAGAGAGAAGAGACAGACAGAGACAGAGAGAGAGGTAGAGGGGAAGAGCGAGAAATGATAAAAACAAGACAAAAAAACACCCCAGCAAACTAGCCATCCAACAATACAACACAAAACCAAGCAACCAATCAACCAACCAACAACAACCAAACAACCAACCACAACACCAACCAACCAACCAACCAACCAACCAGCAACCAGCCAACCAGCCAACCAACCAACCAACCAGCCAACCAACCAACCAACCAACCAACAACCAACCAACCAACCAACCAAACCCAACCAACCAACCAATCATCCAACCAACAACCAACCAGCCAACCAACCAACCAGCCAATCAAGAAAATAAATAAACACAGCTTTTTTTCTTCTTATATATTTATTATATAATTCTTCTTGCATACTCTATCGCCTGGTGCGCATCAAATACAGACTTACGAATCAAATCTGAATGATGAACACCATATAATTTAAACGCACACATACATACATACATGGAGATCTTTAACTTACTACGGAAACACTTATTATTTTGCATTTTATACATAACATTCCATGGTAACATGTACGTCTAATAACAAAATGCATTCGTTTTTTTTTTAAGCATTACAGTAGAACAGTTTCCGATGAAATAAAATTGGGTATAGTCTTAGATCATGTACACATCTTTTGCTTTTGGATAACAGTTGTTGAATGTAAATAAGCATAATCAATTTTTAATGATACCATTGCTACCTAACAAGTATCTTTCTCTTTGGAGAATTATATAGGAGTGGAGTAATAAGTAAGTATATGATATTATATATATATATATATATATATATATATATATATATATATATATATATATATTATATATATATATATATATGTGTGTGTGTTGTGTGTGTGTGTAGTGTGTGTTTGTGTATGTGTGTGTTGTGTAGTGTGTATGTGTGTATGTGTGTAGTGTGTGTGTGTGTGTGTGTGTGTGTGTGTGTGTGTGTGTGTGTGTGTGTGTGTGTGTTGTGTGTGTGTGTGTGTGTGTGTGTCCGTCCGTCCCACGGTCCATTAGAATAAAACACAAGCACTCGAAGAAATATAATGCAAAATAAACTATCCTTTATTTGTGACAGTGTTCTTACGACGAAAGAACCAATCAAATTGCAATCAAACGATCAATAAAACAACCAACAAACTAAAACAACCAGTTCATCAATTTATCAATCTGTAAGTTAATCATGAATCAATAAGTTAGTCAACAACTCAATCAATCAATAAATGAACAACAACAATCGAATGACTGAATTGGCGTCAGTCAAGTCGGTCGAGCTCGTTCCTAACTATTCAGCAAACGGACACTTGAAAACTGACAAACAATTAACGGAACATTCACACAATCAGTCTACCAAACAAATGAAGTAAAAAAAAACACACCAGTAAATGGATAGACAAAGCTTGTAGTCATTCCATCCATATCCATCTAATTTATGCATCGACTAGCTAAGTAATTAAATAAAACGAAATTGTATAACTTGTAATAAAATTCATTTTCTATAACTGTGACTGTTATTTATTTATCTATTTAAAAAAAAAAATTCATATCGAGGATAATGGAATAAGCACTCATGTGCTTTTTTTAATTTTTTTTTTACATCCAGTGCCCATGTGTATGCAGTTTTTGTAAATCGTGTCATCTGTTCCCACCGGCACACGATGGCCTACTCTTACCAAAAGTGGAACAGGATTAACGTGTGCGCAAAATGTTGCGTTCGCACACGGGGCCTCGGTTTATAGTCTCATCCGAAGGACTTAGAAATTGCCACAATGAAGGTTTCTAATACTCACACCCTTGTAATCTTTAAATAATACACAGGCATAATAAGTCACAGAAGTGTTTTGAAGGAAAATGATATACAACAATGCTTATTCAAAGCTAGTAAGTTGTAAGGGTAAGGAAACCGACTGATCAGTTCAAATCTTCTTAACCCATGTTGTTAGAAGTAACTGTTTCCTACTGAAGAAATAGAGAGTGAGGGAAAACAAGTGCCGTAAGATTTTAAAACACCTTTGTAACTGATGATATAACTTAGAAAAAATAATTATCTTGGCAAAAAAAAAAAAAAAGACTACAACATGTAATGACGGTGTACGGGAGACAATCAGCACTTACAGCTTAGAGCTGATTCAAGAGTTTTAACCCTTGGATAGGTTTTCTGTCTATTTTATTTTCTTTTTCTCATTTCACAGACTCTATATTTTATCAAACAGGAGCAAATCTCTGAACTGAATGTTATATTCATTATCTTGATGAGCAACATGTTGTGCCTACTTAACTACGCCGTCCTTTACACGTGCGTGCGTACATGTGTAAATAATAGTTGCTATGTCTTTTCTAGTCAATGGTTTTAATAAAATATTATTGTATTCATACCTACCCACCGTGGTGTGTGTGTGTGTGTGTTGTGTGTGTGTGTGTGTGTGTGTGTGTGTGTGTGTGTGTGTGTGTGTGTGTGTGTGTGTGTGTGTGTGTGTGTGTGTGCGCGTGCGTGCGCGCGTGCGTGCGTGCATGCGTGCGCATGTTTGTGATTTTTCTATTCGAAGCTTGAATAAATATGAAATGTATTGTGTCTTTTGATTATGATTTGTATCAATATGCCTTGTATGTATTGTATTGTAATTGGCCTTCAGGGGATGATTAAAGTGCTTTTAATTTGACTTGTAAGTGTTACAGAAACTGGCATATAACCAGAACAGAGCTTCGAATAGTCAGTCATCTGCTCAGTTCACTGCTTTCACTGCACACAAGTGCTTATTCATTATCCTCGAATAAAAGCTTTACCTTGCCTTCCGCTTCCATCTCTTACCTGTCCCTGCCTTCAACATCCACCTGCCAAAGTGCTTAACGTTTGTAGGTGTGTGTGCGCGCGGGCGTGCTGCGTGCATGCGTGCGTGCGTGTGTGTGTATATTTGAATTTGTTAAAACTGTAAATTGTTGTTGACTGCGTGTTGTGTAGGTCGAATGAAAGCGCTTTGATTTTTTTTGATTTTTTTTTTACAAGAGATAGCGCTATACAAATTCCATGTATTACTATTATTATAGTAGCCTTACATAAACGTAATACGTACAGAAATAACGCCACAATCCACACCCTGAACCCTTGACTTTTCGATGATTATGACAGACTTACTCAGAGAGGGTTTTTTCTGAATATAATGGGATTTTCCTGTTAGGATATCTTATGATAGCTTCGGATTTCCCTGATGGGTATTTCTCTGGACAAGGACACATTAATATTTTGCGGTGTCTCAGATAATTATATCAGATTTCTTCCGTGAGTAGTTCTAATAGTTGTATACGAAATATATATATATATAATGCCTGTCAGATTTCTGACTACGTGAGGTTTAATTGTTTAAAGATATTTCAGATAATTGTCACCAAGTACTCCTTATAGCATTTGTACTGACATTTATCTCTAGAGGATTGTTCCCTTTTTCTTACCGTGACAGATTCTGGAGTGTTTTATAGTAAACCTAGATTCATACGTGTGAAATTTCTGTGGCAGGGATAGATTATTTATAAAGTATATTTCATTGTAGCGCTATGTTATCGGAGGGATATTTTACGGTATGTTGATGTGAAAGCTTCTGACGTATGCATTCCAGTTCTCTTTGGGATATTTCCGACAGGGTTTTTCCAATGCAATCTTAGGAAAGATCCCGTGTGCGAACTAACGCAAAACATACTGCGCACAGGTTAAAACTCGTTCTGCTTTTCGGGAGAGTAGACCATCGTGTGCCGGTGAGAACAGATACAAAATTTGCAAAACTGCATACACACGAGGACTGGGTGTAAAAAAGTACATGAGCGGTTATTCCATTATCCACGAAATAAAAGAATCAAAGAAAAAAGAAAAGGCACACACACACACACACACACACACACACACACACACACACACACACACACACACAACACACACACACACACACACACACACACACACCACCACACACACGCACATACACACATATGCTCGCACGCGATTGCACGCATACACACACCACATACACAAAGCACGCACGCATACAAGCATGCATGCTTACAAGCACATACGAATACACGAACACACGCAAGTAAGCGTCTATACAGATATCTTTTGTATTATTTTATATTGAGAGAGCCAGATTTGTTTTTTTCTCTTTTTCAAATGTGTTCTTTTCAGCATGTATTAACATAATCTGTTGTAACTTTTGTAAGTCAATTTTCTTTATTGTTTTTGTGAGAGCAGGGTGGAAACAAGTCATTTTAAACTTAATCTTTTACCCTGAAATAAAGATCATTTTGACCTGACATTACTCGAAACACATACACACACATACACACATATAAACATGCACAAACACACACACATACACACACACACACTCACACACACACATACACACACATAGATATAAACAAACAAACACACACACACATACACAAACACACACAACTCACTATCATCATCATCATCATCATCATCATCATCATCATAATCATCATCATCATCATCATCATCATCATCATCATAATCATCACCCTTTTCATCATCATCATCATCAGCTATATTAATCTATCAATCTACCTTTCTATGTATTTTGTTAAACAAACAAAGAAATAAATAACACAATCTGACACACCAGTAGTTTTTTTTTAACGCTTGAAACAGTGGAATTCAACATGATTATGTACAGGCCCAATTCTCACAGCCCAGGAATAACTGGGCAGGAATCGTCATCAACAATGGTCACAGATAGATCACAACAAAGTCAATGGATGTATGAATAGTCTTCCAGACACATTTCCTCTCTCTTTCTTAGTTCGTCTACATTTTTGTTATAGATTATGTATTATCATCTCATCGTCATTATCATCAACATCGTCATCTTCGTCGTCTCGTCGTCGTCGTCATCATCATCATTATCTTCTTCATCATCAAATTCTTGTTCTTTTTCTCTTTTTTGAAATTCGGTATATATTTTTAGTTTGTTTATTTTGTTAGTTTTTGCATTATCATTATCATCATTCTTCTTCGTCTCCTCCTCCTCATTGTTGCTGTTTTTGTTGTTCTTGTTCTCCTCCTCTTTCTCCTCCGTGTTCTTTCTTCTTCTTTCTTCTTCTTCTTCTTTCTTCTTCTTCTTCTTCTTTCTTCTTCTTCTCCTTCTTCTTCTTCTTCTTCAGAATTGGAATACTACCACTACCAACACCATCATTACCATCATTTTACTCTTCTTCATCCTCCCCCATTACATTTTCTCTCATCATAATCTTCATCCGCATTTGTTTTTAAAATTTATTTTCCCGTGTCTTGATGTTTTTTTCGTGTGGAGCTGTTCGTTGTATTGCTGTGACTTCAAACGCTATGGAACATAATTCTGTTACTTGACTTAACCTTTTACAATGAAAATTAACTTTTAATTCGTTCCAAACTATACATCAATATGCATATCAGGAATTAAGGAGAATGGTCTCCTAGTTGACTAGCTTTAAATCATCATCATCATCATCATCATCATCATCATCATCATCATCATACATCATCATCATCATCATCATCATCATCATCATCATCGTGAAACATCAACGACAACATCAACAATATCAACTCCAAATAAAACAAACAAAAGGACAAACAAGCAAAATATATAACAAACTTTTTACATGAAAGTGTAAAATTGCTGTTTGAATAAAAATAATGAGTGTTACTTTTGTATTAAAAAAGAATGATGCTCGATATTGGTTCGTGCTACAATACTTCAGCATTTTACAGATATTTTTTTTCACACAAAGAAACAAACAAACGAACGAACAAACGTACAAACAAGCTAGTATACAAAAAGATTCGGGAGTCAACGAATTCCCAAAAGAGAACGGAAATAGAACAAAATAAAGAACAAAAAAATGATAAAATTATAAGTCATTTATACTTTTCTTCTTCTATGGCTCAAAGGGCAGGGCTCAGTATAACTGTACAATGGACAGCAGATGAAGATACTCCTACACATTTGTACTTTATTTTGCTCTGGGCTGAGCGTAAGGGGACAGGATAGCTCCATGACTTGCTTTCCCCAAACCAAGGTTAAGCAGCATCGAGCGTGGCTTCCAAGTGGATGGGTGACCATTTGTGCGCCTTGGCTTCAGTACTGTCCCCCCAGTTCACCCAGCTGTAAATGGGTACCTGCCCTCTTTAGGGTCAGTGCAGATAAAGCAGCGAGGGAGAGGAGATGGGCGCCGCCCTCAATATGCTGGCCAATAGAGAAGCTGAGGTCTCTGACGCCTCGCTCCCCTACGATCACATAGGTTATGGGACACCTTTACCATTTACCTTTTGCTCAGTGCACAGAAATAAAGCCCCATTGACTACCCCCCCTTCCCCGGAAAACAACAAAACAAAACCAAACCTAAAACAAAACCAACCAACCCCCAAATCAAAAACACTTGTCTATGTCGATTGCCAGATCACTGAGTTACCACTAGAGGCAGCGGCGTCACTCCAGCTGATAACTTCATTCCATCTGGATTACTTCCCTAAAAGAAACAATTTTTAGTCCGCTTTCTTTAGAAAATTGGTTTAGTTTTTTTCACATGCTTTTTATATATAAAACCAGGGGATTGAATATCATTGTACATCATGATGCAAGATTCGTTTTACATCAAAGGCATAGTTATAGAAAAGGTTACCCCTCCCCCAACAAAATACAAAAAAAGAACCATTAAAACACAAACAGACAATCAAAAACAAAACAAACAAATAAGCCAACAACAGCAATAACAAAACAGCAAAAAGGCTACACACTTGCTCTTGAAAATTGTATTACTTTTTTATATGTGGCTCGCGCATCATACTTTGTAGGCAGTCAAGAGGTTTTAAGAAGGATTCAATGTAACAAACACTCCAACAAATAAGCATTAAAACACAAACAGGAATGAAAACACAACCACCACCGCCATCAACAACAACAACAGCAACAACTGCAAAACTACCACCTTTATCTGTAAGAGTTCTCTCAACAACAACAACAAGAGCAATAACAATGGCCAAATTACCAATTTTAATTGTAAGAGTTATCTCTCATTAACAACAGTAGCAATAACAATTAACAATCTTTTCTATAAAAAACAACAACAAAATCATTAGCCTTGCCTTAAAGATGCTTTCTTAATTAGTCAATATTTCATCAGATTTCGACTCACGAGATCGAGATAAAAGTGCCAGTTGTTATAGAATGAATATGATAGGGAGACAGCATTGAGCTCCGCAAAGAAAGGCCTACTCTTTCTTTCTTTCTTCTTTTCTTATTCTTTCTTTCTTTCTTTGCTGTTCTTTTCTTTTCTTTTCTTTTCTTTTCTTTCTTTCTTCTTCTTTCTTTCTTTCTTTCTTTCTTTCTTTTCTTTCTTCTTTTCTTTCTTTCTTTCTTTCTGTTTTTTTCTTTCTTTCTTTCTTTCTGTCTGTCTGTTTTCTTTCTTTCTTTTCTTTCTTTTCTATTCTTTTTCTTTTCTTTTCTTTTCTTTCTTTCTTTGGTTTGTATTTTCTTTCTCTATTTTTTTCTTCTTCTAGAACTGACGTTTGCCTTAGACGCCAGATATTGTCTTCTATTGGGTCAAGATGACAAAACCCTAACTGGTAATGTATTATTATGATTATTATGATTATTATGATTATAATGATTATTATTATTATTAATTTATCAATTTTTGGGGGTTATCAACAAAGCTATACCACATTGACTTGTTATGCTTTTCTTCATTTCTCATCCATATACCCACTTTATTTTTTAAGTGATTCATCATTCCTTTATAAATCGTTTCAATTTTTGTATAACAGAGTGGAGCTCCTTCATCTCCCATCTCTGTACAGCATCTCGAGTGAGCACAGCAAGACAGGATGCGACCTCTAAAAAAGAGGTTGCATAACTTCTACATTTCACCGTGAAGACGAAGTGTATGCAATGGAGGGTTTTCGACCACCACCCAAGGACACAGAGCAATTACCTAAATACTTACTCGTTTATCTAGGATATCAATGCTGTTGATGATTGCCTTTGAGAGTAAGTAAGTAAGTCTTCAATTTTAACGTCTTTCCACTTTAAGTGATACCAGACGACCCTAAGAAGGAGAGTGGATAGGTTAGTTAGTTAGAGAGAGAGGAAGAGAGAGAGCGAGAGCGAGAGAGCGAGAGAGAGAGAGGAGAGAGATCTAATCTGTGTGTGTGTGTGTGTGTGTGTGTTGTGTGTGTGTGCGTGTGTGTGTGTGTGTGTGTGTGTGTGTGTGTGTGTGTGTGTGTGTGTGTGTGTGTGTGTGTGTGTGTGTGGTGTGTGTGTGTGTGTGTGTGTGTGTGTTTGTGTGTAAACAATAGTAATAGCAAATGAAAAGTATTCTTAACGTTAACTAACCAAAAAATACTGGAAGTGTAAAAATCCCCAAAGAACTACATGAACGACAATAAATGCCCAGTAGGACTTAACAACAAACCTTTGGCAATGTTAAAAGTTAGATTTACATTGTTCAAAACTTCGTCAATGGAATTCTCAGAAAAGGTGGGAGATGAGGTTTTTAATTCTTACATTCCCTTTGAGAGAACACAATAGTGTGTCCATGCTGAGGGAAAGGCTACAATTACCCAACCTGGCTTGTGATGCCTGACTTAGGTCTCTCTGTCTGTGACAATTTTCTGGGAAAAAAACACACAACAGACTTCGATCCTGGTCAAGGAAAACTGTCTTGTCATAAAGAAGGTTGGGAAGAAAGGAGCCATGATGGTAAGAGTGGCGCCATGCCATTTTTCTAAGGAACAATCTCACTCTTTTTTCCAGGATCTCTGCTTAATATAGTTATGTATTTTTTAAAAACAGAACGGTTTATTGATCCATTTTTTAAGACATTGACAAGGTATTACTTTTGTAAGAAGTTCAATAGGCGTTTGTCTTTGTACGGTTGAGAGCCGGTACAGTGGGATGGACACTTTAGGCCACTGGTTCTAAAAATGTGCACTTTTCCCTGTAACTGCTTTAAAATATGTATATACCCATCTTGTTTAGTATCTAATTCCCGAAAACAGCTGTAGCCAGGTAGGGTGACCCCGCCACAGCAACAACAAAGTTTCTTTTGTCAGTGCCAGGGAAGACCCACAGTGTCACCCCAGCTGTCCTGCAGCGATGTATATGCTTACAGGTACATCTGAAGTTCAAGGACACCTCTCCACATAATAAACGATTTTTAAACTGAAACGTTTTAAAATTAGAGTTTATACACTCATATATAAAAGTGTCCACTTTTCGGTATCTGTAATACCTTTTTCTCCTTCTGAGTGGTGTATAACTACTAGACAGCGCGGTGAGCCCATGTTTTTGGGAATTCGCGCTATAATTAGAAGCCTCCATTTTATTATTATATTATTATTAGGGGAAAAACCCTCCACTTGGGTAGTCCAAGTGAGAGTTACACTGGTTCCAGAACTGCGCGGGTGAGATCCGTAGGAGACGTTTTAGTTAGTCTTTCTAGAATATCACCATTCACACGAGTTCATCATCATCGCTTTGGCTTGCAAGCTCAAAATGCACTACACCACACCTGCTTCCTCTCTCCTCTTCCTGCACTCGCTTTCCCGGCCAGCCAGTGTTAAGCAGCATCGATCGTGGGTCAGGAACTAGGACTTCTTCAGTATGTCTAGCCACAACTCATCCTGAAATACCTGACACGGCTCAAACATTTTTTTAGGTCTATTTCTCTCCACGGGGATTTTTTCTTTCATACAGTTGTAGAGTTAACACTGGGGACGGGATAGCTCAGTGGTCAGAGCGCTCGCTTTTCCCCAGCCTATGCTAAGCAGCATCGAGCGTGGTTATCAATCGGATGGGTAACCGTTTGAGCACCTTGCTTCAGCACAGTCTCCCAGCTCACTCAGCTTAATGGGTACCTGCTTCTTTAGGGTCAGGGAAGGTAAAGCAGCGAGGGAGAGGATATGGGCGCCGCCATCAATAATGCTGGCCTCTAGAGAAGCTGAGGTCTCTGACGCCTTGCTCCCCTACGACCACATGGTTATGGGACATTTTTACCTTACCAATCAGAGTTCACACTACGGTAATAACACTGTTTATCATTATAAACACTGTAGTCCTTTGATGTAGCCATGTAAATGCGGGACATTGCAGACAGTGCTCCTTGCCAGTATTTTCTTGACCACTTCTAAAACAGAGTACACAAAGAAGAAGAAAAAAACCAACAAACACCTCACATCCTATCTAAACCTTGAATCCATTCAATGGATCGCAGGATATAGTTCTTGTTGTCTCACCAATCTGTCCCTTGTGTCTCATCTTTGGGCAAATCGGGCCAGAGTCATACAGATTACTTTTTGGTGAGTATGTTTTGTTCAGTTTAATTTTTCCTCAGCCAGAAAAAAACAACACAATCATGTATACAGTTTGTGATCATTTCCACATTATATTTATGTCCACATTACAGCCACATGGAAATCTATCACACCCGAGAAGACCTTTCACCGAGAAAGAGTGCAGTGCATTGTGACTCAGCTGTGGTTCAGGACTGGGGTACGGTACCATCAAGTCAAGTCAAGTCAAGTCAAAATAGTTTCTGTTTCCAGATGGTACATCAGAAGAAACGTTCGGCTTTCTGTCGTCAAGACTCCTGTTCACACACTTCCCATTGTCTTTTCAACTGTTTCTGTCTCCATTGCATGCATAAGACGTGAAGAATACCGGTCCATCTGAAGTTTTGCATAATCATCAACACAGCCAGCAACGTCACCCTACCTCACCTCGTGTCCCCATTCCTTCTGACGAAACAGTTCAGGTAAGGAACAGGTATCACCTCCAACAAGTTTGGCCAAAAAACCAAACAGGCATGTCAACAACCCAACCCGAAGAGAAATAAGCCAGTCCTTCTTTTCAGAGACTCGAGACAAACTGGTGTCATTGTCCAGAGTTTCAGAACATTCCAAAGCTCGGGTTGCAAAACAAACACATGGTGCGAGTAAGAAGCAATAAATTACTAGGAGTGGCGAATACAACTTCCCAGTCATCTAGGGGCTATTGCAGAGTCATCCATCATCAGAACCATCAGAGCCTCGCATCAGGTGAGCAATCCCTGAGGATAGTACATGAAAATGAAATGAAATCAAAACATGGCAAATACAGCAGTATTTTATCCCAATTAGTTGTAACACTTAAAACAAAGAGATATATTAATGATAACACAGAAATCTCAATAATTTTAAGAAAAATTCACTGACGCAATCTCCATCTAACAAAAATATCACCATGCGCTGACATACATTTTTTTTCTTTAAAGAAAAAAGAGTTTTGAAAATACAATTAGAAATTCATGGACGTAAACGTAAGGTGCAGATACATTCTCATATATATAGAGTTAAAAACACATAACATCGCTGTCGTTGATATCCGTGGATTTTGTTTTGCAAAATGTATTAGTTTTGCATTCGATGTGCAATCAAATGTGCTAGTTTTCTTTCACTGAAATGATGGTAGTTAGTTTTCCTTAATGAAGACCAGCGCAATAGTCTTGTTTTCCATTTTAAAAAAAACGTCCATGTATTCGACCAAATAATCCAAACAGTCTTTTTTAACAGTTACAAGATAATAAAAGTATATGCATACACTGCCAGAAGTAGGGTAATGCAATTTAAATATTCTACCTAACCGGGTAAAAATGGCATCCCCCTCCGGCACCAAAGCATAAACGTAACACTGAAACTATCGTTAGAACTGCTCAACATGTGCCCACTGTTTTTCAATCTAACTTTCCATCATTTCTGTTAAGCAGGTGATCAAACAATGTATAGCCTACAAATATAATTATCACAATATTTACAACAGATTAAATATTAAAAAAAACCATTCCTAAAAATTAAACATTAAGAAATTTTTCGCTGTTTTTCTGTTTTACTAATATAGTGCATACGCGGTGACCACACCCCGTGCTCTCTCAGGACAGATCGAAATTGACTCTCCGTGGACATTTTCGACGCCGTCCTTTAGCATCAGCATTGAGACTGAGGCACGAAGGCCTCCGGGTACTGCTGTCCGTCACGTCCTGCAAATCCGTCAGAGAATGCGAGTCCGAAATCCCGCTCCTTCCAGCGTTGATGTGACTGTTGGGCACGGAGAGAAACAGCCCGGAGGGGGAGGAATGGAACTCGGCATTGTTGTGAGCGTTCAGCATCCCGTCATCCATGCCGTTCACCCCCACGCTGGGTTTGCCCCCGCTGGCCCCCTCTCCCCCCAGGGGCACCCCCCCGAAGTTGGTCTCCGCCACCTCGGTCAGCTTGTTGAGGGCCACCTCCATGCTGGGCGCCGTCAGCAGGATGTTGGGGGTGCAGGGCCGAGAGGCCAAGTCATCAGACTTCACGGACAGGCTTTCGTCCATCTGGATGGAGGGTAGGGGTGCGGAGTTGCGGAGAAAGGTGCCGGAGGGGGAGTGGCAGGGGGAAGGAGAGGGGGAGGGAGAAGGAGAGTGTGAAGAGTAGCCTCCCCTGTAGCTGTCTACGTCAGAGACTGATCTTGAGTCGATGCTTCCTGTGACAGACATGAGAGAAAAAGAGAGTTTTTGTTGGTTTTTTGTTTTGTTTATTCTTTTATATCGAGGATAATAGAATAAGCACTAATGTGCTTGTGCTTTTTTTTTTAAATCCAGTTCCCGTGTGTATGCAGTTGTGTAAATATTGTTATTAGATAGGGTGAAGGGTTTAGTTGACGCGGTCAAAGAACACACAGAGTTCTTCACTTGACGATTCAGCATCATCAGTACCTTTTACCACAGCTATCGCTGCTAGTTTAGCAGTTTTCGCTACCATCATCATCATCACCACCACCATACATAATCAAGGAATATTTGCATCACCATTAGCAAAATAACCGCTACATCTTTCCCTGATATCTGTCTTTTTTCTTTAAACAATAAACAAGATACACATGTAGCGCACACACACACACACACACACACACCACACACACAGTACACACAGACACACAGACACACACACAACACACACACACACACACACACACACACACACAACACACACACACACACACACACACACACACACACCACAAATAAGCGCAAGCGCACGCACGTACACATTATTCTCTCCCACAATGAAGCCGGATGCACTAAGCCAGGCCTGACTTCTCAAGCCTGGCCCAGGCCAAAAGCTGTGTCAGTTATTGATGTCAGCTCATTGCCAAGGCCTACACTAAAATGTTGTGATGTTGTAAAATGTTGTGTTGAGATTGCCTTCAGCCATGACAGCTCTTAACAGAACAACCTGCCTCTCCTTCAAAGGAGAATAAATCCTCTGAAGTCGGAGTATGGCTGCCTTTATGGCGGGTACTTGAAAACAGTCATACACGCAAACTTCTCATTCAGTGTGCAATTTCAATCTCACAGTGATTCCCAGGTGGGATAGTGAGTCAGAGTGCACATTCTGGGTGACCCCCCAGAGTGTTAAGCTGGGGAACAACAACAACAACTTCTCAAGCGCTTAACGGTTGCAAAATGCATCTGCATTCATATGACAGACAACAGTAGCTGCTGTCTGAACGTTAGAATACGAACAAAAAGAAAAGAGGATGAAAAAAAAGTTTGAAGAAATAGAAGAGTTTACAGAAGAAGAAGAGTTTAAACAAGAAGAACCATTTGAATAGGAAGTTGAAGAATTCGAAAACCTTGAAGAATATAAAGAAGAATTTGAAATATTTGAAAAAAATGAAGTATTTGAAGAATTTGAAGAGTTTGAAGAAGATAGAAGAAGAAGAAGAAGAAGAAGAAGAGAAGAAGAAGAAGAAGAAGAAGAAGAAGACAAGAAGAAGAAGAACAAGAAGAACAAGAAAAAAACAAGAAGAACAAGAACAAGAAGAACAAGAACAAGAACAAGAAGAACAAGAAGAACAAGAACAAGAAGAACAAGAACAAGAACAAGAAGATTTTGATGAAGAAGAACTCGAAGAAGAATATGAAGAATTTAAATAAAGAATTTGAAAAAGAAGAAGAAGAAGAAAAAGAAGAAGATTATGATGACGACGATGACGACAATGACGACGATAACAACGATGATGAAGAAGAGGAGGAGGAGGAAGAAGAAAAGGATCTCTACCACCCCCCCCCCCCACCACCACCACAACCGCCCACCAACCACACAACCACCACCAACCACCACCAACCACCACCACCACCACCACCAACACAACACCACCACCACCACACACACCACACACCACCACCACCACCACCACCTCACTCCCTCCTACCTGGCACACTAAGGAAGTTGAGGGAGGTGATGGTGTTCTCATTGCTGTTGGTGCAGTCGTTGATGTTGAGGACGCTGTCACGGTTGGCGATGGCGCGGATGTCGTTCTCGATGGATGAAGACGACACACTGTCCTTGTCATCGGCCACACTGGCTGTGGACATCACCAGCTTGACCAGCGTGTAGAACTTGGAGTCTTTCCTTCGCCTGGGGCGAATTTGCCTGCCGAAGAG
>CM060337.1:7495547-7510547 GCA_030674155.1 Stramonita haemastoma | reverse complement strand
AATCCAAACAACCCTGTAGAAATCTGGAACCCGAGGATTTTTTCTAATTGATAAAAAGTGTTCAATTCTAAACAAAAAAAAAAATACCCAACAAATCATTAACTGGAGTGGTGTGCGAAGATTTCTGAATTGACTGGCAACGAAATCACGACAAATTATATAAAGCATAAATTATGAATTATAATAACAGATGAGATGTAACTAAAAAACAAATGCTACTATAGACGTTAAAAAACAATGATTTTATCTAATCTCAACAAAAAATAAATAAATGAATAAATAAATAAAAATACAATAAAAGACATGTAAGTATAAAAAAAAAAAATAAAAGAGAACACACAGAAGAAAAAATCAATAAACACAAATAAATAACACACACACACACACACACACACACACACACACACACACCACAGATATCATACATATAATAATATATATATATTATAATCAATTAGTCTTATATTTATTAAATTTATACTTTTTTTTTTATTATGTTTTTATTATATTTTACAGTGAAAAGAACAACGAAACAAACGATTCAAGCCATTTACCCAAAAGGTGTTAACTATCTCATTTGGCTACAGCCCCTCTTGACGCAGAAACCTCAATGTACGATTAAACAACCCTGAAACAGAGAAAAAAATGTTATTTAGATATAGGTTATGTTAATTTATTATTTATATTTATTCTTTGATATGAGAGATAAGGAAAAGCAATCATGGTAGTACATCCAGCCAGTGGTAGACGCAATTTTTTAAAAAGTAACTGTTAACCAGCACAGAAAACGATGACCTGGTTTACCAAAAGCGTGAACAGGATTTAACGTGATGAAAGCAATATGATGTAGCGTGCTGAAGTCACACAAATCGGCGGTTTATAGTCTCAATCCGAAGAACTTATTAGGAGTGAGTGAGTCAAAAAGTGATAATGCAACAGACGAATAAACCCCGACCGGATCAAACCCAGTCGTTCAAATATTTTCCAGCCCAGCTCTTGTACCACTAGGCTATCTCGCCCCTATTAGCCATAAACAGAAGGAGTATTAGGACGGATCGCTAATGGGTCAGAGCTCACAGCATTCCCAAGCTAAGCAGTTAAGGAGGTTAGGTGGTTACCAAGTGGATGGGTGACCGTTTTCGCCTTAGCTTCGATGCAGTCAACTGGTCTCAGTCAGCTGTAAATGGGTACCTGCCCTATTAGGGTCAGGGAAGGTAAAGCAGCGAGGGAGAGGAGATGGGGCAGCCCTCAATATGCTGTGGTCTCTAGAATTATGGGTATCTTTGATTTGGACATAAATATTGGTTTTTGACTTATTTGATCTATGGTTTTGCACAACGAGAGTATCTTGGTTTTGACAATGAATGATTTCAGTTTGGACAATTGGCTTGAATATGATGGTCTGTGGATTTGGAAAATATAATGTGGAACACATTGATCTACTTGTGGACAATAAAGTAATCTGGGCTTTGACAGTGAATAATCTGAGGTTTGTGGACAATGAATGATCTGTGGCTTTGACAATGAATGATTCTATGGTTGTGGACAATGAAATCTGTGGCTTTGACAATGAATGATTATGGTTTGGACAATGAATGATTTATGCATGATCTGTGGTTTTGGAATATGAAAATCTAATTTTGGACAATAATGATTGATGTTTTGGACAAATTGATTGTCGTTTGGAAAATAAATGGGATTGGGTTCAGACAATGAATGATCTGTGGTTTTGGACGATGAATGATCTGTGGTTTGGACAATGAATGATCTGTGGTTTTGGACGATGAATGATCTGTGGTTTTGGACAATGAATGATCTGTGGACATACATTCATGTATGTACACATACAAGAAAATCAGTTATGCGCATAAAAAAATCTCATAATTCATGTCAGTGTTGATGGTTTAGGAAAATACAGACATACATCCCTGAAGAGGGAATGCAGCTATCTGTCACAGTCGGTCGCAAGAAATCGGTCGTATAGACCAAGTCAGTCTCACCAATTGTGAAAATCTACGCTCATGTTGATTGATTGATTCATTGTTTCATTTATTGATTGATTGCATTGATTATTGATTGATTGATTGATTGATTCATTCATTCATGCATTGATTGATTGATTGATTGATTGATTCATTCATCCATTCCTTCCTTCCATTCATTTATTCATTGATTGATTTTATTTATTGATTCATTCATTCATTCATTTACTCATTCATTCATGCATTAATTCATTGATTCATTCATTGATTCATTGATTTATTCCTTCATTGATTAATTCCTTCATTTATACATTCACCCACGGACGTTTCCTTGTTTTATCACGATTCCATTTTTTCCCACCAACTGCTCTGGAACTCTAGTGTTGTCGTTAGTACCTTGAGCTCATCCACCTCGTTCCTGAGGTTCTCCACCGTCTTGTCCAGCTTCTTCTTGCGGCTGTACAGCAGCCTCAGCTTCACGTGCTCGTGGTCAATCACCGCCACCACCAGACCTCAACATCACACACACACATAACAATCACACAAGACTGCTTCACCGCCACCACCAGACCTCAAAAACACACACACACATCACACGTCACACAAGACTGCTTGGCTCAGATTAGAAAAAAAATGCAACGCGCGTTAAGCATACATGCATAGATACACACATACGTACACACAGATATACATACACACACATACGCGCGCGCGCGCGCGTGCACGCATGCGTGCACACATACACGCCCGCACAGACTCTCTCTCTCTCCCTCTCCTCTCTCTCTCCTTCTCTCTCTCTCTCTCTCTCTCTTCTCTCCTCTGTGTGTATGTGTATAATATATAATATATAATATATATAATATAATAATATAATAATATAATATATATATATATATATATATATATATATAAATAACATACATATATGTAATATTCTTTCATATCTTATAAACACATAAATAAATATAACAAATATTATGTTCAATATATTCTTATCGCATATCTCTTAATATATATATATATATGTAATTATAATTTATATATCTTAGTGTGTGTGTGTTTAATGTGTGGTGTGTTGTGTGTTCACGTGAGTGTGTGTGTGTCCGTGCGTGCATGTGTGTGCGTGTCTCTGTGAGTCCGTGCGTGTGTGTGTGCATGCGTCCGTGCGTGCGTGTGTGCATGCTGCGCGCGTACACGCGCGTGTGTGTGTGCGTGTGTATATGCGTTCACACACGTGCGCGCACGCGCGTGTGCGTGTATACGTGTATGTGTACGCCCGATACTCACTGTTAACAACCCGTATGACTCTCCAGGGCAGGAGAAAGGCCAGGATGAAATGGAATCGTCGATGGGGAAAGCCTGCAGCCCCTTGATGAAGACCAGGTCCACCACAAAGGACGCCAGGATGATGACGGCATCGAACACCTGCAACACCGACAAGACAGACACCAGTGTACAGGTTAACAAAAAAGTGAAAGTCTGTCCCCAGCCTAAGGTCATCAGGCCGGTGCTTATCCCGGTTTCTTGGCGAGAAGCGACTGAGAGTCATAGACTCCCCCCTGGATAGGACGCCAGTCTATCGCAGGGTTAACCCCCAACACAAGGTTGGTACCCCTTTTACACCCTGGTGGGGTGAGAAAATAGCCGTAAATTGCCTTTTCCAAGGGCATAACGCCATAGCCGAAAGCTGGGATCGAACCCGCGACCTTAGATTACGAGTCCAACGCCCTAACCACTAGACTACAGCGGCGGCTAGTGTACAGGTAGCAGGCTTCATTCCAGAGGATTTTTCCCCCTGGAGTTACCATCAGTGCTGACCCCACACTCCCCAAAAGTCCTTCCGATGAGACTATAAACCGAGGCCCCGTGTGCGAACGCACGCAGAACATCTTGCGCACACGTTAAATCCTGTAAAGATCAA
Organism: Stramonita haemastoma; assembly: GCA_030674155.1. Classification (NCBI taxonomy): domain Eukaryota; kingdom Metazoa; phylum Mollusca; class Gastropoda; order Neogastropoda; family Muricidae; genus Stramonita; species Stramonita haemastoma. Next base: position 7,506,644 of record CM060337.1, on the reverse strand, counting down.
ACATCTTACTGAAGATCCAACAGCTTATGCCAGCGTTCAGAGGGTCATGGAAACGTGTTTATACCCAGCATGCACCCTGTACCTAGAGAACAGTGGGCTTCACTGGGTTTGAACAATTGGAAGGGATGTGGCACGAATAAACAGGGCATCACCTTAATTATTCGTTAGTCGCCACGGAGCTAAATGAGAAGGAAATATAATGTATAATATTATATATATATATATATATATATATATATATATATATATATATATATATATATATATATATATTATTAATACATATACAATACATACATACATACATTATACTCTCATTTATCTTCTTATATACATTATATTATATATAATTACCCTTCTAATACATACATAATACATATATACATACATACATAATAATATATAATAATACATATCTACAACAACGAGTATGCCAGAGACAAGCTAATATGCAGCAAATGATGTTGCCTCTTTTATCAGGAAAGTTAACATACCCTCAAGTTTTTCTGTCTTTCCAAAATTATTAAAAAAATAATTAATAAAAAATGTAAACATAAGAGAGTATATAATACACAGACAAGCCTAACAAGGGAACCAAAGAACAAATAGACAGGGACTATCTTCTTCCTTCTAGAAATTTTAAAAAAAAAATTAAAAACTACTACCACCACCAACTACAACTACCAGCAACCACAATAAGACTGATGTCCCGGTACAATGTCTACAAAGCTGCACTAACAGCATTATAAAGCAACACATCATGGGCACGGTGTGAGCCTTTCTCAGCCTGCCAACACGCAATCGTTTGCATTCAATTGATGGTATTATTCCCCACATGATGGACATCAATTTTACACAGTCAGTCATGGAGCTGGCTCGTGCTTCTTATGGCCCTTGTTGAAATCCCTGTAATGATTACAGGGTCACCCAGATATCCCTCAGTCACGCAAGGCGTGTTCTATTCCCCATCTCCCTCCCCTCTCCTTCTTGCATTTGCGTGATTGGGGCAGCTAAACACATAGGCCTCCATGTCTGCACGTTGCGTAAATAAATAAGAGTGACCATCACATTTCTTCCTGGTCATGATAAACAAAGAGTTTTTGGGTATGTAGTTTCAATATTGCACTAAAATGGGTTGATGTACGCACCATTCCTTCATTTTAATGACTCGTGATGTGAAGTAGCATAGAAGTTTACATTTATGCAGATCTTCTTTGCGCATTTTAGAGACGCACATTGCATGAGACTTTAAAACCGAGCACGCAGAACATCTTGCGCACACGTTAAATCATGTTCCGCTTTTCGTAAGAGTAGGCCATCGTGAGCCGGTGGGAACAGATGAAATTTACAAAACTGCATACACACAGGGACTTGACGTAAAAAAGCACAAGAGTGCTTATTCCATTATCCTCGATATAAAAGAAGAAATCCAATAAAAAATCAGACTTTAATGAATCTAGTGTTTTTTTAATTTCAACTTTCCATATATAGGTTGTTAGATCTGCACATACATGAAGTAAGGTTAGGATACTGTTTTCTTTGAAATAAAATTAAAGATTTAGGGATCGTGGGGTGGGGTATAGGAGTGGGAGGGATAGTTTAAACCAGTAAACCAGAATTCAAACCAGTTCTTCATAGGGGATGGGATAACTCAGTGGTCAGAGCGCTTGCTTTCCCTGGCCAGGTTAAGCAGTGTCGAGCGTGGTTACCAATTGGATGGGTGACCGTTTGCGCGCCTCGACTACAGTACAGTTCCCCCAGCTGTAAATGGGTCACCTGCCCTCTTTAGGGTCAGGAAGGTAAAGCAATGAGGGAGAGGAGATTGGCGCGATATTACAGTGATTTTCAAATGCGATAGTTGAGTTAAGTGCAGATACTGGTGCTTCACCCCCCCCCCTCTGTAAAACTAGTAATCCCAACACAGTGACATAGCATTTCGACATCAATATTGAGTAGTATATGTGTCAGCTATGGTTCATTAAGTTAACTGCTGCTAATAAATTTAATATAATTCATCTGATTTTAATTAGTCAAAAGACTTATCACAAGTTCAAGTTTCTGATCTGTTTTTGGCTGTGATTCCACCTGGGTACTATTCAGCTCTCACCCCCCCCCACCCCCATCCCACCACTCCTCCATACCCACCATGCCACTATACTCCACTCCCACCCCCCAAATATCACAATCCTCAAATCTTCCATATCCTAACCAATCCCTTAGCAGCCTCATCGGTTTTACCCATTCCACCCTCATTTGTTTTGTTAAAGATGCCTATATCTGGCATCAAATGAGATCAGGTATCTGGCCTGTATCTGGTTACAGGGCTTCTTGTGACGGTGGTCTAAATGGGGAAGCCAGTGCTGTGATGCCGACCTGTCGTCTGGCATTGAAACAACATGAAGTCCAAGAATACGCATGGTATCTTTTGTCAAAGGATAGAGATGGAATAGCCTTGTCAATGAAGTGGTTTAGACAAATATAATGCAGTGTTTTTTTTTCAGTTAGCCCAAGCTGTGTTTTCTTAACGATCTCTATACTATATTCACAAAACAACATACATACATACAACTACAATACATACATACATACTACACATACTCATACAATACTACATACATACATACAAAATACACACGACACAACACAAGACTATGCAAAGACAGAGCAGACAGACAGAAGATAGAACAGACATGACAGTGTTCTATATTTCCAGTAATGAATACACACTTTACACAAACACACATATATACATCAACAACATACTACACACAACATACAAATACATCAACATACATACAGACAGACAACAGACAGACAGACAGACACACACACACACACACACACACACACACACACACAGACACACATAAACACAAACACACACACATACACACGCCACGCACGCACACAGAAGCACACAGCACATACCCACAGTTCACACACACACATAACGCACACACATACGTATGCAGCACACACAGCACGCATAGACATATACCCGTGAACAAATTATTATAACATGTTGTACAGTAAGAGCACTATCAATCTATAAAATGTCCGCATTAACCTTAGAAAAATCATGTCCATATAACACTTAGAAAAATCAAGTACATAAATTAAAAAACCCATCGCACTTAGCAAAAATAAATGTGAATAAAATAAAACGTACGCAGGATTTGCTATAAGCATCCCATACAACACACATTGCTGATCTCTCTCTCTGTCTCTGTCTCTGTTTGTCTGTCTGTCTGTCTCTGTCTCTCTCTCTAATTATCTCCCTCTCTTCCTTTCTCCCTCTTCCTATCTCTCTCTTTTGCCAATATCCTCTGTGGATAATATTGTTTTTGCATGCATTCTTCTGTGTTTGTTTTACGTTTTTTCCCTTTCTCTGAGCATCCAATGCACTTCAAAACAGCCAGAAATGCAGACACAAGAATAGGTCTAGTAATAAACTAGGGCATTAAAAGTGAGTGAATCAGAGAGAGAGAGAGAGAGAGAGAGGAGAGAGAGAGAGAGAGAGAGAGAGAGAAGAGAGAGAGAGAGAGAGAGAGAGAGAGAGAGAGAGAGAGAGAGAGAGAGAGAGAGAGAACTTACAAACATACACACGCACATACAATACTCTCACAAACACCAACAACCCACACCACACCAACACCAACACACACTACACACACACACACACACAACACACACACACAACACACACACAACACACACACACACACACACACACACACACACAAACAACATACAACACATCACACACTAACACAATACTCTTCTCTCTTCTCATCACACACCCCCACAAACACCACACACACCACACACACACACACACACACAATAACATAATAAAATATATAGTATAATATATATATTCATTTATTACCACCATCAAGGCTACACCACCAGCGTCATCAATACCAGCTAACACTCCAGTGCAATGCATAATAATAAATATTATACCCAGCGCACTAACGCTAACATTCTAAAGCAACAAACCAAACGTGTGAGCCTTTTCAGCCTCCCTACACGCAATTGTTTGGATTCAATCGATCGAATCATTCCCCAGATGACAGGCATAAATTTCTGCCCTGCCAGTCACGGAGCTCAATCATGCTTGATATCACCCCCGCTGGGATCCCTGTAATGGAGCACTGTGGTCACCAAAATACCCTTAGTCACGCAAACATTTGGGAAGGGTGGAGGGGGGGGGGGGGGGGGGGTGGGGGAGGAGTGAGGGGGTTGTGTTGCGTCTGTATGGATGCATGTTGTAACTGAACACGTTACCCCTCCATGTCTGCGCCGTACGTGCAGAAAAAAAACAAAACAGACAACACAACAGCTGAGCATAACTTTTCTATTAAATTTTTTGCTGATTACAGAAAAGAGGGGGGGGGGGGGATAGTTTATGGTTATAGCGTTAAGCCCTTGGTCTGAAAGCACACATTACACAAAGGCAGACGGATGCTTTCACAGAATCAATGCAACGTTGCAAACGATTGCAAATGCAAACTTGCAAACTTAGCAAAACTTGCAATTAAAACTATTGCAACGTTAGGGAACGATTGCAAATGCAAAACTATTGCAAACTTAGGAAACGATTGCTTACCAAATCATGCAAACGTTGGCAACATTGAAAACATTAGGAAATAATTGAAAATACAAAACATTGCAAACATTAGGCAAACAATTGCAAATGCAAAACTATTGCAAATTAGGGAAACGATTGCTTATGCAAAATCATTGCAAACGTTAGGAAATGGTTGTATATTATGCAGAATTTCACTCTTATTTCCTAAACTCAGAGCTTTGCTGAGGAACAAAAAAACAACAACAAAATTTTCTAAAGTGTGCAGTTCTGATATTAGACTTGACTTTAGCTTCTATTCAAATTTCAAGGTTTTGGTGGCTAGTTGATCTTCTTGCATGTATACATCATACGCAAGAGAATCTAAGGCACTGGCAGATCTGCACTTGAAGTTGATCTGGGAGATCGTAAGCATCCCCACCTTAATTTATCAGATGCTGCCGAGATTCGAACCCACGTGTTCATTGACCCATGGGATTGAAGTCAAATGGTCAAAAGCCACTCAGCCATAGCGTGCGTTGTTATCAAGGGTGGATAGTTGAACCATTTAATCCAAACAAGAATGATGAGCATTGGAAATGCACAGAGAGAAAAAGAGCTAGTTTCTGTGTCAGTGTCTTCTCTTCACATCAAAAAAGACATTAAAAAAAGAACTTGTTTTCACCTGAATTCAGTGCTCTGTTCTTCCTATGTGTCTCTTTTTCTGTTTACTGACTGTCTGCCTTCCTGATTATGTGTTATTTTTGTATTATCTTCTATCTATCTATTTCTATCTATCTGTCTTCTTCTATCTAATCTATCTATCTTCTATCTTCTCTTCTTCTGTCTATCTGTCTGTCGTCGTCTTCCGTCCTCCGTCCGTCCGCCGTCCATCCTCATCCATCCATCCATCGTCCGTCCGTCTCCATCCTCCCATCCTCCATCCATCATCCATCACCCATCCATCCTCCATCCTCCATCCATCGATCGATCGATCGATCTATCGATCTATCGATCTATCGATCTATCTATCTCATCTATCTTCTATCCTTATCTTCTATCTATCTATCTATATGTCTTATTATTTTTTCTTTATCTAATTTGTCGTTTAATACTTTATTAAAAAACCCTGTTATAAGTAATCGTCTGTCATGTTTAGGGATGGAAAAGTTTGAAAAATCTCTCGCTCTCTCTGTGTATGTTGTTTGTCTGTCTGTCTGTCTGTCTTCTGTCTGTCTGTCTGTCTGTCTGTCTGTCTTTCTTCTCGTCTTCCTGTCTTCTGTCTCGTCCTCTCCTCTCTCTCTCTCTCTCTCTCTTGATCATGCAAATACTAATAGGAATCTGTGTGGTGTGTGCGTCGAGCGTGCGTGCATGCGTGCGTGCGTGCGTCCGTGTTGTTGTGGTGTGAGTGTGTGCATAAAACACTCTTAAATTGATTAGTTAGATGATTGATTGATTGATTAATTGATCAATCGATTAATTGGTTTATTGATTTGTTGGCTGCTTGGTGAATTAAAATCAATTATATAAATTATTAATTCACTCATTCAATCATACACTCATTCATTAAATCTCCCATTGGAAAATGAGCTGCAGCAGCATGATATTGTACAAAACAAATGATCCTTTTTTCTTTTCTGAAACAAGAGCTGAAAATATTTTCTTCCTTGTCAATCACACTGCTATATCTGCCTTAAGTGCCCCCCTCCTGCCCCCCCAACACCCCCATCCCCCCACCCCCTCTTGCAATTTATCACCCCCTGTCAAGTATCAAGTGCGATCGCTTGAATCCTTCATGGTCACGCAAGGTATTGGGTTCCCTCTCGTGTGTGTTTGACAACTGCAATGTGTTGACTAGCCCTTGGTCAGTCTGACATGAGACTTTTTTCGTTGAGTCAGATGATAGGGGTGGTACTTTGGCGCGTCAGATTGTTATGAAGATTTATATGTGCTTATCCTCTGCGTGTGTTTTCTCTCTCTCTCTCTCTCTCTCTCTCTCTGTGTGTGTGTGGTGTGGTGTGTGTGTGTGTGTGTGTGTGTTGTGTGTGTGTGTGTGTGTGTGTGTGTGTGTGTTTGTGTGTCAAAGTCAAAGTCAAATTTTTATTTACAGATGGTACATTGAGTAAGTAAAACAATTGCTTTTTTTCATCAAGCCATCTACAAAGAAAAGTATGTAAGAAAATGAAAAAGAAAAATATCAACAATAATGACAACGACAATAATAACAGCATATAAAGAGGACTAAAATGATAATCACTGAAAACTAGCCAACTACACACATCTTAAGCAAAATTTTAGCATATCAATATTTAAACATTTCAATATTCAAAATGCATACATACTAATAAACACTGTTTATCGACCAATCACCCACCCATGCCTGCTATTATTTGTTAGATACACATGTGAAACATACACATGCACACACATGCACAAACACACACACTCACACACACACACACGCACACACCCACACCCAAACCCAAACCCACCCACCCACCCACCACACCCCCCCCACACACACACACACTGCACAAACAGCATATACAAACATCATATATACATACAATTATACACATATGCGCGCGTAGGCGCACCGTGGCATTATTCTGCACGAAGTCATTTAATTATATTACAACAAACTTACATTGAAAATCATAACAACAACAAAATATCAGTGAATGGCACAAAAGTACACAGTGGTGATAAGGTAAAACTTACAAGTCTTTTTCACTACTGTTATTCATGAGATAGTTTTTTAAGTGTTTTTTAAATGGGGTTTTGCTTGTAGTACTTTTTAGATCTACTGGGAGATTATTCCATAAATGACTACCCGAATACAGAAAACTTGACTTGTAGAGGTCATTTCTGGGTCTTGGGAACGTTAATAAATGATTATGCCTGTGCGGATTTATTTTGAAGGATTTTTTAATCTTAGGAGGAGCATTTCCGTTTATAACATTATGCATGCACACAGCTTTGTTGAAAAAAAGTCTTTTATGAAAAGTCGGTATATTTAATTGCTTGTAATCAGAAACAGTCAATGAGCTTGACTTTAACAGAACCAGCTTAAGTGCTCTTTTATAAAACGGTGGATAAATTTCAAATTTGTTTCACTGCATTTGTCCCATAGTGTAGATGCATAGTCGATAATTGGCAAAACATGGCCACAAAAGAAGAGTTTACGGGAATGGTTGTCGAGAAAGTTCTTTATCTTAGATAGCTGAAGTAACCTGTTAGAGAGACGTTTTCCCAGAGACATCACGTGATCTGTCCATGTCAAGCTCTTGTCAATAGTGATACCTAGTATTTTATGAGAATCCACTTCTTCAATTAATCGTTTATCAATAAACAAGGGTTTAAAACTGGATTTCATTTTTTGTCTTTTCTGTCTAGCTGAAACATACATACATTTTGTTTTTTTCGCATTTAATGACATATGATTTTAACTGTGTCCAAGAAATTAGTCTGTCAATGTTATCCTGTAGTTAATGTTATCCTGTGTGTGTGTGTATGTGTGTGTGTGCGCGCACGTGTGTGTGTGTGTGTGTGTGTGCGTATGTGTGCATATGTGTGTGTGTGCGCGCGTGTGTGTGTGTGTGTGCGCGCGCGCGCACGCGTGTGTGTGTTGACAGCGGGGACTACTGTATGCAAACACTGCCCCCAATCTTCCCCAAACAACAGGGTCAGCCATGGCATTACACCTTCCTCATGTCTTCTCTTCATTCACTGCTGGGAATAACCACAGCTGCTGCTGCTGGTGTTGTTGTTGTTGTTGTTGTTGTTTGTGTAGCTGTTGTTGCTGTAAATGTTGTCTGCTGCTTCTGCTGTAGTGCTGTCTATTTCTGTATCACACGCAGAACATCTTGCGCACACGTTAAATCCTGTTCCACTTTTCGTAAGAGTAGGCTATTGTGAGTTGGTGGGAACAGATGACAATATTTACAAAACTGCATATTCACGGGAACTGGATGAAAAAAAGCACATGAATGCTTTTTTCCATTATCTTATATATAAAAGAAGAAATAAATAAATAAATAAATAAAGAAAACTAAATGTATCTGTCTCTTTCTGACTCTGTCTGTCTGTCTGTCTGTCTGTCTGTCTGTCTGTCTGTCTGTCTGTCTGTCTGTCTGTCTGTCTGTCTCTGTCTCTGTCTCTCTCTCTTTCTCTCTTCTTCTCTACTCTCTTTCTTTTTAGTTTTTAATGTCCGGCATTACATTTCACAAAGTAAAAAAAAAAATTAACGCAACATTTTACATATTTAATACAGCCACACACATAGAAACATAAAAGCCATGAGACATTCAACATATAGCAATCATAGATAAATATGAACAGACTCTGTAATGTAGATGGTTATCATAGCAATGAAAAATACTCCAATACCGTCTCTCTTTCTATCTATCTGTGTCCCTACTGATGGGGGTGTTGATTTTGTTGCTGTTGTTGCTGTTGTTGTTGTTGTATTTGCTGTCTGCTGCTTTTTTGTTATCATCTCTGTCTGTCTGTCTGTCTGTCTGTCTGTCTGTCTGTCTGCCTGTCTATCTGTCTGTCTGTCTAAACACAGAGAGAGATTGGTAAATAGATAGATAGATAGACAGACAGATAGATAGATAGATAGAGAGAGAGAGAGAGAGAGAGAGAGAGAGAGAGAGAGAGAGAGAGAGAGAGGAGAGAGAGAGAGAGAGAGAGAGAGAGAGAGACAGACAGACAGACAGACAGACAGACAGACAGACAGACAGACAGACGGTAGACAGACAGACAGACAGATAGACAGATAGGCAGACAGACAGACAGCAAGAGGTAGAGAGGACACAGAGAGAATGCGAGGGACAGACCGACAGGCAGACAGGCAGACAACCACTCAGACAGTCAGACAGACAGATTGACAAACAGATAGTCAGACTAACACTGAGACAGAGTGGGAAAAGTAACTAATAAACATATAGGAGAATAACATAGTTAGAAAGGTGGAGAACAAGAAAAACAGGAGAAAGAAAATGAGGGTACAAAAGAGAGAAGAAGGAAAGAAACAAAAAACCCTAATGAATAACAGAAGGGAAGAAAGAATGAAAAACACGATTGGAAGAAAGATAGAGAGAGGAAGGGAAGGAAGGAAAAGTAATGAAGGAAAAAAACGAAATAGAGGAAATAATGAACAGAGTAAAAAAAAAGAAGAAATAATTGAGTTGAAAAATGCAGCAATAGAAAAAGGTTAAAAAATCTCAATACAAACAAGAACAAAAGCAAAGAAAATAAAACAGAGGGTGAACAAAAAAGACAACAAAGAAAGACAAAATCAAAGTAAAACAAGAAAGAAAAGAAAAAAGAAAGACAAAAACATTGAAAAAAAACACAAAAACCTGTCTCGCATAACCTACTACATAAAATAAAGACTGTCATCATCATGTTTCATGCATGAAGCCAAAAAAGTAAAAAAAGAAAAAAAGAAGAAGAAGAAGAAAAGATGGAGGAATTGCATGCAGTGCTGTGCTGATGTCTACATCAGTGTATACATGGAATAAAGCTGTGCTGTCTGCCTCAGTAACCTTTACAGCAGGGGACTATTGTGAGCAGACACTGCCTCCAATCTTTCCCTAACAACAGGGTCAGCCATGGCATGAGACCTTCCTCATCTCTTCTCTTCATCCACTGCTGGAAAAACCACAGCTGCTGATGCTGATGGTGGTGTTGCTGTTTTTGTTGTTGTTTGTGTAGATGTTGTTGCTGTTGCTGTTGCTTCTGGTGTTAACGGATTGTACATGGAGGTAGTGTCAAAGAGAGAGAGATAGGGAGGGAAAGAGGGAAGGAGAGACAGAGAGAAAGAGAGAGGGAGAGAGAGAGAGAGAGAGAGAGAGAGAGAGAGGGAGAGAGAGAGAGAGAGAGAGAGAGGAGAGAGAGAGAGAGAGAGAGAGAGAGAGAGAGAGAGAGAGAGAGAGAGAGAGAGAGAAACAGACAGACAGACAGACAGACAGACAGACAGACACAGACAGACAGAAGAGAGGGAACTAGAGACAGAGACACAAAGAAAGAGAGAGACAGAGAGACATAAGGGATCAGACTGATATTGAAAACGAATAAGAGATTGAAATGGGAGAGAGACAGATGGAGCAAAGGGGATAGAGGAAGAAATAAATAAAGATACAAAGAAGGAAAGAAAAAAAAAAAAAGAAAGAATGAAAGATAGATAGAAAGACAGAAAGAGGGAAATAAACAAAGGAAGAGAGAAAGAAAGAAAGAAAGAAAGAAAGTGTATCAGAAAAAAGAGAGAAAAATAGAAGAGAAAACCATCTCACATAGTGTAAATATGCAAAGAGTCCCATCAACATGTTTTACACCCCCCCCCCCCCCACACACACACACTCACACACACACAACCCCCCCCTAGACCTACACACACAAACACACACACACACACACACACACACACACACACACACACCACACACACACACACACACACACACACACACATACACACGCACACACACACAGACACACACACAGTGTATAGATGATCTCAG
>CM060337.1:7478047-7488047 GCA_030674155.1 Stramonita haemastoma | reverse complement strand
TCCCAAGCCCGGCTGAAAAAGGAGGAGGGTTTGGCGTAGGGTTAGCTACCCCACCCTGTGAAAAAAACTCTAGCTACAGAAACGCCAAATAGCAATTTAACAGACATCGCGGACCTGGGGAGGGATGGACCTCCAGCTGGAAGGAGTATGAAGTCGGGCGGTGAAAGCCAGAATCATCTGGAAGCCGTCAGACCGAAGACCATCATCTCCACCAGGACCACCACATCCATCGGTACATGGAACGTCAGGACCATGTACGAGACGGGGAAGACAGCGCAAGTAGCCGCAGAGATGAGGAAATTCAACCTCACCATCCTAGGAATCAGCGAAGTCAGATGGACTGGTTCCGGGCAGAAGCGACTGACTTCCGGGGAGCTGCTGCTGTTCTCGGGGCACGAGCAGGAAGATGCTGCACACACCCAGGGAGTCGCCCTGATGCTTTCCAAGCCAGCACAGGGAGCGCTCATCGGGTGGGAGGCACACGGACCAAGGATCATGACAGCCTCTTTCCGTACAAAGAAGAAGAGGATCAACATGGACATTATCCAGTGCTACGCCCCAACGAACGACAGCGAGGAGGAGGAGAAGGACGACTTTTATAACAGATTGCAGACCATCATACAAGACAGACCAAAGAGAAACATCATCATCGTAATGGGCGACTTCAATGCTAAGATAGGTAGTGACAACCAGGGATACGAGGAGATCATGGGGCGGCATGGGCTAGGCGAGATGAACGACAACGGGGAGAGGTTCGCAGACCTGTGTGCCACAAGCAACCTGGTCATCGGAGGAAGTGTTTTCCCGCACAGAAGGATACACAAGGCAACTTGGGTGTCGCCAGACCTGTCAACGGAGAACCAGATCGACCACATCTGCATCGTGAAGAAGTTTCGCCGCTCCCTACAGGATGTACGCGTCAAGCGAGGAGCAGACGTTGCTTCGGATCACCATCTACTTGTTGCCCGATTGAAGCAGAAGCTGAAGAGAAATTGGACGGGGGGATCCAGTCAACGCCAGCGTTACAACACCACGGCGCTGAAGGACAACAGGAAGCAAGAAGAGTTCAAGGTCACTCTATCCAACAAGTTCCAAGTCCTAGGAGAGCTGCTTGAAGAGGAGACGATAGAAGAGAGGTGGCAGAGAGTGAGAGAGACAGTGACCTCAACATGTCAGGAAGTACTGGGCCCCAAATCATTCACACACAAGGAATGGATTTCAGCAGCTACCCTAGAGAAAATAGAAGAAAGAAGAAAAAAGAAATTAGCCGTCAACAGCAGCAGGACACGATCAGCAAAAACAAAAGCCCAAGAGGAATACACAGAAGCAAATAGGGTTGTAAAGCGAAGCATTAAAGCAGATAAGCAAAACTACTTGGAGACATTGGCAAAAGAAGCAGAAGATGCAGCTCACCAGAACAGCACCAAGGACCTGTATTTCATTATCAAGAAGTTATCAGGGAAGTTTGCCAAGCCAGAGAGACCAGTAAAAGACAAGAACGGAGGAGTAATAGCTGATGACGAAGGACAGAAGAACAGGTGGATTGAGCACTTCCAGGAGTTACTCAACAGACCAGCACCTACAAACCCACCAGAGATACCGACAGCCGCAAGCGACCTGCCGATCAAGTGTAGCGCTCCCACAAGGGAAGAGATCCGCAGCGCCATCAAGCAATTGAGGAATGGTAAGTCTGCAGGACCTGACAGCATCCCAGCAGAAGCCCTGAAAGCCGACGTCGAGACCAGTGTGGAGCTCCTCTACCCGCTCTTCGGCAAGATCTGGGAGGAAGAAGAAATACCAACAGAATGGAAAGAGGGTTACCTCATCAAACTCCCCAAGAAAGGCGACCTCAGTTCCTGCTCCAACTACAGAGGGATAACGCTGTTGTCCATCCCAGGAAAGGTGTTTAACCGCATCCTGCTGAACCGGATGAAGGACACAGTAGACCCGCATCTCCGTGACCAACAAGCTGGCTTCCGAAAGGAAAGATCATGCACGGATCAGATTGCAACACTGCGCATCATCCTGGAACAGTCCCTGGAATGGAATTCGCCACTATACATCAACTTCATAGACTATGAGAAGGCTTTTGACAGCGTTGACAGACAGACCCTCTGGAGGCTACTGAGACACTATGGAGTGCCAGAGAAAATCACCAACATCATCAGGAAATCATATGAAGGAATGACCTGCAGAATAGTTCATGGCAGACAGCTCACCGACGCCTTTGAAGTAGACACCGGAGTAAGGCAAGGATGCTTACTATCTCCTTTCCTGTTCCTGCTGGCCATCGACTGGGTCATGAAAACCTCAGCGGACCAGAAACGTAATGGCATCCAATGGACACCCTGGAAACAGCTAGACGACCTTGACTTTGCGGATGACCTGGCCCTTCTCTCCCACACCCAGCAACAGATGCAGGAAAAGACCAACATCGTTGTGGAGAACTCAGCTAAACTGGGCCTCAACATACACAGAGGAAAGAGCAAGGTACTCAAGACAAATGCAGCCAATGCAACACCCATCACAGTCAAAGGAGAAGCGCTGGAAGAGGTGGAAAGCTTCACATACCTCGGCAGCATCGTGGACACACAGGGAGGAACAGACGCAGACGTCAGAACCCGCATCGGTAAAGCAAGGGCAGCCTTCAAGCAGCTCAGAAACGTCTGGGGATCAAGCGACATCAGCATCGCCACCAAGACCAGGCTCTTCAACACCATCACCAAGCCAATACTAATGTATGGAGCAGAGACCTGGAGAAACACCGTCACCACCATGAAGAAAATCCAGGTCTTCATAAACACCTGCCTCAGGAAGATCCTCAAGATACGCTGGCCAGACAAGATCAGTAATGAAGAATTATGGCAAAGAACCAGACAACAGCCTGTTGAGAAAGAAATCCTACAGAGACGTTGGCGATGGATAGGACACACCCTGCGGAAACCTGTATCCAGCATCACAAGACAAGCTCTCACCTGGAATCCACAAGGGAAAAGAAAAAGAGGGCGGCCTAGAAATACCTGGCGCCGGGACCTGGATGCAGATGCGAAAAAGATGGGCAAGACGTGGGGACAACTGGAACGCCTAGCCCAGAGCCGAGATGCCTGGAGACAGCTAGTTGGCGGCCTATGCCCAGAAGGGACCACAGGCAGACATGACATGACATGACAACATGTAAATGCAGGGCTTAACACTTTGTAGCTTCCATCAACAACTGATATCGTTTTCACCTCGCTCCGGCTCAGGTTTGTGTATTCATTTTGGTCATTAGCGCGTGCACGTGGGCGCACGCGCGCGCGCGCACACACACACACACACACACACACACACACACCACAAACACTTACACACAGACAGACACACACATACACACAGAGACACAGACGCACACAGACGCACACACAGACGCACACACACATACACACATACACACGCAAACACACATTACACACACACACACACACACACACACACACACACACACACACACACACACACACACACACACACACACACACACACACACACTGGACGGGATAGCCTTGTGGTAAGAACATTGTGCTCGCAATTTGACGACCCGGGTTCGGTTCCTGGTCGAGGGGATTTTTCCTCTAGAGTAAACATCAGTGCTGACTCCACTCCCCCCAAAAGTCTTCCGGATGAGACTTTAAACCGAGGCCCCGTGTGCGAACGCACGCAGAACTTCTTGCGCACACGTTAAATCCTGTTCCGTTTTTAGTTAGTGTAGGCCATCGTGTGCCGGTGGGAACAGATGGCAAGATTCACAAAACTGCATATACACGGGGACTGGATGTAAAACATGAGTGCTTATTCCCTTATTCTCGATATAAGAGAATAACTTAAAAAAAAGAATAATAAACACACATAAACACTGACACACACACACACACCACACACACACACACACACACACACACACACACACACACACAACACACACACACGCAAACACACATTACACACACACAACACACACACACACACACACACACACACACACACACACACACACACACACACACACACACACACACACACAACACACACACACACCACAACCCCCCCCCCCCCCCCCACACACACACACACTTGCGCGCGCGCACGCCGTCGTAATTATGAAGAAAGGGCAAGGGAGATAATTAAACATTTTGCTATCACGTGTACAAGGAAGAACCTTTCTACATCAATCAAGACAAGCCAAGACAAGACAAGACAAGACAAAACAAAACAAAACAGGGCTGAAGAACGCATTAGAGACCTGTCCACAAAGAGGGACACACGGATACAGGTAGAGAGGGCCTGGAATATCCATGATATAGAACATAACATGTTTTTCCTTCACTACTTTTTCCTCAACTATATATATATATATACAACATAAAGGTGAGATTACACGGATTTTCTCTGTGTGTGTGTGTCTCTCTCTCTCTGTGTGTGTGTGTGTGTGTGTGTGTGTGTGTGTGTGTGTGTGTGTGTGTGTGTGTGTGTGTGTGTGTGTGTGTGTGTGTGTGTGTGTGTGTGTGTGTGTGTCTATCTGTGTCTCTGTGTGTCTGTCTATCTGTGTCTCTGTGTGTCTGTGTGTCTGTGTGTCTGTGTTTGTCTGACGAAGTCTGTCTCTGTCTGTCTGTCTATATGTCCGTCTGTGTCTCTGTCTGTCTGTCTGTCTGTCTGTCCGTCCGTCCGTCTGTCTATCTGTCTGTCTGTCTGTCTGTCTGTCTGTCTGTCTGTCTGTCTGTCTGTCTCTCTCTCTCTCTCTCTCTCTCTCTCTCTCTCTCTCTCTCTCTCTCTCTCCTCTCTCTCTCTCTCTCTCTCCTCCTCCCCCCCCCCTCTCTCTCTCTCCCTGTTCCCCTAAAGGTCGGAGTATGTAATGTCTAGTCTTCTCTCACATCCACCAACCCTTCTCACCCAATAACAACCCTCCCCCCTCCTTGCAAACACACACGCACGCACGCACACACACACGCACGCACACACACACACACACACACACACGTACCCACACACACGCACACACACATACACACACACGTCTGTATGTCTAATATCACTTTCTAGTCATATACGTCAAAAATGAAGACACACACACACGCACACACACATACACACACGTACACATACACACCCATGCACACACACACACACATATATACAAACATGTACACACACATACACACGTACCCACACACACGCACACACACATACACACACATAAAAAGAACATCTTATGCAAGCGTTAAATCCTGTTCCGCTTTTCGTAACAGTAGGCCATTGTGTGCCAGTGGGAGCAGATGACAAGATTTACAAAGCTGCATTTACAAGGGGACTGGATGCAAAAAAGCACAGGAGTGCTTATTCCATTATCCTCGGTGTAAAAGAATAAATAAATAAAAGTAAATAAATAAATAACACACACCACCCACGCGCACACACGTAGGCACACACACACACACGCCCTCCCCCCCCCCACACATACACACACGTATACACACATACACACACACACACACACATACACACATACCTACAGACACACAGACACACACACATACATACACACATACATACACACAGAATAGAGGCAAAAAAATATATAAATTTATGCTTACAGACACACAGACACACATACATACACACATACACACACATACACAGAATAGAGGCAAAAAAATATATAATTTATGCTTGGAGAATTGCTTCTGTCTGGTCCATCACTGCTATCTGGTCCACCAAACAAGCCTATGTCACCATGGAAAGTGGAAGCCATTTTCTCTGCCTCTGGAAGTCTATACAGAAAAGTGGAGGGAAGAACGGAGTCTACATTCTATCAGTGTAAGTGTGTGTTAGTGTGTCAGTGTTGTGTGTTGTGTGTGTGTGTGTGTGTGTGTGTGGTGTGTGTGTGTGTGTGTGTGTGTGTGTGTGTGTGTGTGTGTGTGTGTGTGTTGTGTGTGTGTTGTGTGTGTGTGTGTGTGTGTGTGTGTGTGTGTGTGTGTCGTGTGTGTGTGTGTGTTCGTGTGTGTGTGTGTGTGTGTGTGTGTGTGTGTGTGTGTGTGTGTGTGTGTGTGTGGTGTGTGTGTGTGTGTGTGTGTGTGTGTGTGTGTGTGTTCGTGTTTGTGTGTGTGTGTGTTCGTGTGTGTATGCTTGTATGTGTGTGTGTGTGTGTGTGTGTGTGTGTGTGTGTGTGTGTGTGTGTGTGTGTGTGTGTGTGTGTTGTGTGTGTGTGTGTTCGTGTGTGTGTGTGTTCGTGTGTGTGTGTGTTCGTGTGTGTGTGTGTGTGTGTGTGTGTGTGTGTGTGTGTGTGTGTGTGTATGCTTGTGTGTGTGTGTGTGTGTGTGTGTGTGTGTGTGTGTGTGTGTGTGTGTGTGTGTGTGTGTGTGTGAGGCACATTTTGCATTTAAATTTGGTATTCCTTAACCAAATATAAAAAGAAGAAGGAAATCACGTCTTGAAAATATTAAATTTGCAAGGATTGTATCGCAGATTGTTTTTACTTTATACTTTGAAGTTTACCAAAATACCATCTTTAATGCGTGTTACTGTGTTTAGCTGTTTTATGAACATTTTGCAATGTAAAACGAATTAGTGCAACCAAGAGTAAAACACCACATTGCATCATACAAACGTTGGTATTTTTAAAAAATCATACCGATGACACATACTAGATTGGCAACAGCAGCTTAATAAAAAGCAAAAGAAACAGGGGTATGTGATAGTAAACCAATTCTTCGAGAAACTATTCCAGGAGAAAGTTGAAAGGACAGTCAGCAAATGCAAAGGATGTATATGATTTCAGATTGAACCAAAAAAAAAAACCGCAACCAGCTGCAAATTAAAGCGTTGGTATGTAATAAACATAAAGGGAGGAATCTTATCAACAGCTCTACAGTAAGTTGTCTCGATGACCGTACTCAGGGAGACCACCAAAGAAGCGAAAACAAAGCAAGCTTCTGAGATAGACCGACAGAGAATAACCTCACCCAGCCTTATAAATCAGGCAATTGGTATACGCTCCTTCCAGGCCACATATTATTTCTATAGCCGTTTCAATATCCAGCGAGACAGATTTATGACAAAGAGTTGATAGGTTGGGGGTTCCCTACAGCCCTTGTTCTATGTAGTCAGGAACAATCAATGCCTCTCATGGGTTGGGGATAACAAAAAAACCCCAGGCCTTTGCATGAATTAAAAAAAAATTCTTTTATATCGAGGATAATGGAATAAGCACTCATGTTTTTTTTTTACATCCAGTGCCCGTGTGTGTGCAGTTTTTGTAAATCATGTCATCTGTTCCCACCGGCACACGATGGCCTACTCTAACGAAAAGCGGAACAGGATTTAACGTGGGCGCAAAATGATCTGCGTTTGAGTTTGTTTGGGAGAAAAGAGACCCAAGCATCAGTACATCATCCTCATTATCATTGGTCATCCTGCAATAAAAACGAATGCTGTTTCTTGTCAACAACATAGGGGTGTGCAATTGCTGAAAGAAAGATGACAGCTGTTGCAAGGAAGCGATCCTTCATGTGGGAATCGAGATACAATAATCACTCACCTTCGCCTGTGCGCGCGCGTGCACACACACACACACCACACACACACACACACACACACACACACACACACACACACACACACACACACACACACACACACACACACACACACACACTTGCCTGTCTGATGTCACTAGTTTGTGGAAGGACGTTAAACTGAAGAACAACAAACCCATACTACATACACACACACTCACACAGGCATGCATACGCAGGCATAGAGGCGCGGGTGTTCAAACACGAGAGAGAGAGAGAGAGAGAGAGAGAGAGAGAGAGAGAGAGAGAGAGAGAGGAGAGAGAGAGAGAGAGAGAGAGAGGCATGCTACCAGTCATATGCATTTAGACATTTTATACTTATAGCAGCCTTCAGCAGGCTGACACAATCTCTTCAATTAAAAAGGATGGCAGAGGTTGCAAACACAAGAGAAAATTGTCCATTATATTCTCAATAGTGCTATCTATACCAGCGTAGTAGATTATGAAGTTTGCCAGCAAAATGACATGCTAAATACACGTATATTCAGATGCAGAATAACCGTTTGAAAGTTTTACAGTTGCTATTAATTTGTCGGAGATTTCTTTTTTTTTTTTTTGCATCTTCTTCGGTATAAAAGAGAACTAAAGTGCAAGACAAAAGATGTATTAAAGCTAAACACTACCACCGCTTCTGATCCAAGATAGCTTAGATTCATGCCCCAGTCAGAGGCCACACTACCTAATTAGAGAGCAAAATGGCGACCAGACGGTTGGAGACTCACGGGAAGGTTTCCAGAACGGAAATAATTAAAAGACTCTACTCCCAGGAAGCTCCGTCTGAGTTCCACACAAATTACAGTCCTTCTCTTGTTTTAAACCGCCGGCGAGACAGCAGACTAACAAACAAAGAAATTAAAGTAGAAGATTTTAAAGAATTTAAAGAATTTGAAGAGTTTAGAAGAAAGAAGAAGAAGAAGAAGAAGAATTTGAAGAAGAAGAATTTGAAGAAGAAGAATTTGAAGAAGAAGAAGAAGAAGAAGAAGAAGAAGAAGAAGAAGAAGAAGAAGAAGAAGAAGAAGAAGAAGAAGAAGAATTTCAATCGATGATTTAATGAGTCTGTCTTTCCTTTCTCTTTAATTTGTAGGTACAAAAGTCTGACTGTAAAAAACAAAAGTGTTGTGAACAAAATTGTCACAAGATGTAGTAAAATTGTCGGCTGTGGGCAAATGAAACTGAACGACTTGTATGAATGTCGTGTGAGAGACAGAGCGAAAAGAATTGTAAGTGATGGTATTCATGGGCTAGCAAAATATTTGGAACTCCTGCTTTCTCAAAAACGCTACAGAGTACCCAAGTCCAAAACCCTGCAAATATAAAAACAGTTTTATTTCCACCTTAATTCTGCTGCTTAATAAGTGCATGTGCGCAGTGTTTCCAATGTGTGTGTGTGTGTGTGTGTGTGTGTGTGTGTGTGTGTGTGTGTGTGTGTGTGTGTGTGTGTGTGTGTGTGTTGTGTGTGCGCGCGCGCGCGCGCGCGCGCACGCGCGATCTGTGTGCGAGTGTGTGGATATTTTTTACATGTCTACTGTTTTTATGAATGAGTCTTAACCCGCGTGAATTTCTCAGTGTCTGAGAAAATAAAGTATTGGAGATTGGAATCTGAATTGGAATCCTATGGAATTTGTATTAATCCACTGTGTCGTCTTCATCTTTAAAGTATTTCATTAGCTTAGTCACCTCCAGGGAAGAAATAACCACCTTGAAACAACAACAAAAGCACAACAAACTAGATCAAAACCACATAAATCACTCTGATAACATTACACAAAAGACCATTAAATCTGGAAATTCCAAAGGTCGACAACTAGGGTAAGCCAAAGTGGCTGTTCGTTAGAAACTAAAAAGAACCTCGATACGCCGCCATCTTGGAAACAGGAAATAAACATTCTTCAGCATACCTTGTGCTCTCTTCCACAAGCTTTTTATCTGAGGCAACATAAAATATGAAAATAAAATAAAATAAATAACTAACTAAATACATAAATAAATGAATAAGTACATTAACACATAAATAAATAATTAAATAGATAAATTATAAAAAAAAAAAAATAAATAGCATATAAAATAAAGGTATTAGCTAAAAAGATTAGATTCTCTTTTATTGTATACTAACAGAGTCATTTAGCTGGGTACCTAATCTTCTCAGTTTTTTTTTGTACATAGTGTCTCTTTTTTCAGACAGAAAAAAAGGATTGGGGGGAAGTAGTTTGAAGCGTCGTAGGCAGGCAGTAAGTATTGGGGGAGGGAGGTGTAGAAAGTGGCAGTCATCAAACTGACTGGGCTGTGATCCGGAATGAAATGAGACCGCCACTGGCCACTCCGTGTGCCAGACCATGACAGTGATTGGGGATTAGCGGGGAATGTCAGGTCAGGAAAGGTGTCCATCTTTGACA
>CM060337.1:7460547-7473047 GCA_030674155.1 Stramonita haemastoma | reverse complement strand
AACAGCATTCTATTGGCAACAACAACAACAAAAACAAAAACAGCAAAAACAATCTAAACTCCCTGCTTTATATCCAAGTATGGGACATGATACCACTTTATTTTGTGGATTAACAACAACACGCAAAACTCTGTGTGTGTGTGTGTGTGTGTGTGTGTGTGTGTGTGTGTGTGTGTGTGTGTGTGTGTGTGTGTGTGTGTGTGTGTGTGTGTGTGTGTGTGTGTGTGTGTGTGTCTCTCTCTCTCTCTCTCTCACACACACACACACACACACACACACACACACACACACACACACACACACACACACACACACACACACACACACACACACACACACACATTCCCTTAAACATGTCAAAGTATCAATTTGATCAAACAACATAACAAATGCTAATTCGACTTATAACTATAACAAATGTCCTAAAAGACTATTCATTAAATATTTTTTTATACGAAACGCCAAATCAAGATTTAAAAAAAATTATTCAAGGATTTCTGATAGAAAAAGTGGCCAAGAATGATTTTAGACTCTTATATTAAAAACTTATATGAGTGCTAGCAATTTTCTCACCTCACAAATTTTTGTTTGTATTTTTGCTATATTTAGTGATAAAATCATTTAGGTTTATGAGAAAAAAATAAAGTGCTAACCTTTCTCGCCATGACAAAACTCGTATAGATCTCAGAATGATCAATATTTCTTAAATAAGAGACAGTAAATAAAGACCTTTTTGATAAGTGCTCCTTTGGATAATAAGTTTTTTTTGCCCTGCTCCACGATGCCTCTTCTAGTAAGTGATAGCCTTCTTGTAAAGATAATGGTACGTGTTGTTCTACAGAATCCTCTCCATGTTTTGCACCTCTCTTTGCAGCTCTGTCAGCCCTATCATTAGGTACGAACCCCACATGAGAAGGTACCCAACAGAAAGTGACACAAATACCCTTTAAGGCTAAAACATGTATGACATGATTGATTTCTATATAACTTTTAGACATTTTCTTAGAACCTGTGAATTTTAATGCGTAGGTAACGATTTCATATATATATATATATATATATATATATATATATATATATATATATATATATATATATATATATATATATATATATATATATATATATATTATATATATGTGTGTGTGTGTGTGTGTGTGTGTGTGTGTGTGTGTGTGTGTGTGTGTGTGTGTGTGTGTGTGTTGTAGAGTATGTGTGTCTGTCTGTCTGTGAGTCTGTGTTGTTGTGTCTGTGTTGTGTGTGTTGTGTCTGTGTGCATATATATGTGTGTGTGATGAGTGTGTGTGTGTGTGTGTGTGAGAGAGAGAGAGAGAGAGAGAGAGGAGAGAGAGAGAGAGAGAGAGAGAGAGAGAGAGGGACAGAGACAGAGACAGAGACAGAGACAGAGACAGACAGAGACAGACAGAGACAGACAGAGAGGAGACAAGACAGACAGAGACAGAGACAGAGAGAGAGAGAGACGGGCACTTGGCGGGGAAGACATGCCTTTGATCTGTTTTATTTCTTCCTGTGGTCGTCTCGGAGAGTTTTGGGGGTTTTCCTGTTTCAATCAGCAACACCTCAGTAAATGCTGGCCCCTGAAGATTGGGCTTTTCATTGCTGGGGGGGGGGGGGGGGGGGGGGGGGGGGGGGGGGGGGGTGGGGGCGCGCGCGCGCGGCGGTGTGTGTGTGTGGTGTGTGTGTGTGCGCGCGCGCGAGCGCGCGCGGTGTGTGTGTGTGTGTGTTTGAGGTGAGAGAGAGAGAAACAGAAAGAGAGAAAGACAGAGAGAGGAGAGATGGGGAGAGAGGGAGAGAGATATAGACAGGAAGAGAGAGAGAGAGAGAGAGAGAGAGAGAGAGAGAGAGAGAGGAGAGAGAGAGAGAGAGAGAGAGAGAGAGAGAGAGAGAGAGAGAGAGAGAAGACAGACAGACAGACAGACAGACAGACAGACAGACAGACAGACAGACAGAACAGACAGACAGACACAGACAGACAGATTGGGGGTGGGGGTTGGATGGAAGAAAACAGAATATTCTGGGTTTCTAGGGACTGCGTCGTCTTCTGTGACATTCTAGTCCTAGCATTGCCCACGTCGCTTTTTGTCAATCAGATGTTTTACTGAGATTTTATTTTAGGGGTTATTTTTTGTTACAGGCTCACTTTAAATAAAACACTATTTCAGTATGCTAGTACACAATATTTCTTTTTGTGTCTTTGATAATGAGATTTGGTGTGTCAATATCATAGAAAGTCTTCTGTCACCAAGTTCACACTTATTATTATTTTTTTAAAAGTCTATTTCATGCTTTCACTCTACAATTCAAGCTTCGTTTCACCCTTTGACTTTGAAGCACATGTATATTATCACTTTAAATACCGGTGAAATGACAAAACCCCCGTAATCTTCCCAAGTGCACAGCAGACTTCCATTGTGTATGTCAAGTCATTTTCAGTCCCGCTACAGACAGTCACCTGACAGTAACGATCATTTCAAAGGCTGTGACCACAGTCTGTGAGTAACGCGTCTGACATCGTTTCCTCCTCGACTGTCTAGGGACACGCTTTGTGGAAAACAGGTCTTTGATCTCCCCTGTCTTTGTCTGCCGGTGATTTTGATGGAGTTTTTGAAGAAGAAAAAAAAGTCTAATGAAATAGGATGGAGCACAAGAGCTTTGTGGTTAAACTATTGAATTCGTGATTTGGCAGCAGCTCGGGACAGAAGTTTGTCTCCCCAACCATGTCATTAAAATGTTCCTACTGGAGCTTGCATTATGTTTTCGAAACACTCTTCAACTAGAGCAACCCGGCTGGCTCAGACGGTAGAGCATGGATTTCTTAATCCCAGGGTCGTGGGTTCGAGCCCCAAGTTGGGCGATTTATGTTTGGGAGGACGGGATAGCCTAGTGGTCAGAACATTGCGCTCGCAATTTGACGACCGAGTTCGATTCCCGTTCGAGGGGATTTTTCCCCTGGAGTTAACGTCAGTGCTGAATTCACTCTTCCAAAAGTCTTTCGGATGAGACTGTAAACCGAGGCCCCGTGTGCGAATGCACGCAGAACATCTTGCGCACACCTTAAATCCTGTTCCGCTTTTCGTAAGAGTAGGCCATTTTGTGCCGGTGGGAACAGATGGCAATATTTACAAAACTGCATACACACAGGGACTGATGAAAAAAAGCACATGCGTGCTTATTTCATTATCCTCGATATAAAAGAATAAGTAATAGATAAATACAATGAATAGATAGAGCTCAAACGTTTACCATTAGTGAGATTTTGTGTGAAACTCTTTTTGCCCACCATAAATGGGGCCTATCTCCAACTTTGGGGGTCTGCATTCGTTCTATAACCTTTCCAATACAAGTCTTTATATAGAAGAATATGGACCCTGTGCTGTGTGTGAGGGCACATGGGACTATTCTTCATCTTTTTGTGTGTTCTCTCTTAAAAAACTCTCAAGGGCTCAACAGGCAGTAAACCGAATTTCCAGCCTGTTAAGAAAATGCCTTACAATACTTTCATGTCAATCATCATCATCATCATCATCATCATCATCATCATCATCATCATCATCATCATCATCATCATCATCATCATCATCATCACTATACTCTAGTCAGTTGTTTTTGACTCTCTCATCTAAAACCTCTCTTTTCTTTATCATTCTACTCTCTCACTTCCCATCTCCAAACCTACCTAATAACATTTTTTTGCAGTCACACTGCATCACGTTCAAAAGCTTAGTTTAAAAAAAAACAAACCCAAAAAAAAACAAGTGAAAACTTTTAATGCCTGACTGCTGTACTGCTATTGCTGCTTCATGCCCCGTCTTCCCTGTTACGTTCTGCCTCAGTGCCCCAAAATGATGATGGGCACTGCAAGGCTGTGCCCAGTCTGGTGACTCAAATCTGTCAGGATCTTCTCACGCCTTGTTGAACGGGCACGTGGAGAGAACGTGTGACTGCCTAGCAGCCAGTTTCTTTTCATGCAGTCAGTGTCTTTAGCAAAGAGCAGAGGAAGAGGAATTTGAAGAAGGGAATTTGAAGGAGAGGAACTTGAAGAAGTGGAATTTGAAGAAGAAGAGAAGAAGAAGAAGAAGAAGAAGAAGAAGAGAAGAAGAAGAAGAAGAAGAAGAAGAAGAAGAAGAAGAAGAAGAAGACGACAGACAGACAGACAGGCAGACAGACAGACAGACGTTTTAAACAACATTTTATTAAAACAATCATACATATACACAATACAGTCGAGCAGTAAGAAGCATGTCAAACAGCAATGAAAATTTTGGTCTTTACATTTGACAGCTGGTAGACATCGAAGACAGACAGACAGATAGAGGGACAGACAAACTAGAAAATACAGACAGATAGAGAGAAAGACATCAGATAAACACAGAGCGATAGAGAGAAGAGAAAAATAAACAAGAAATATAAGTTTTCATTCCTCTAAAACTCTCAACAAAAACAAACCCTAACAGTCCCCTTGAAAATATCAGGCCGATAGACATAAATCACAGTTTTCTGCCTACGCCTGAGCAACAACATGGCAAAAAACAACACAACAACCCAACAAACCTGACAGACGATTTAGTCACACAAGAGCAGGGCACAGACTGGCAGTGCCCATCACCATTTGGGCACAGAGCAGAAGAGAGAAGATAGGGACATGAAGCCAGCACTGAATAGCTGTACTACAGCAGCTCGTGTGGGCACAAGGCAGAACTGGGACGATAGGACGTGAAGAAAACAACAGCTGTATGCTAAGCAGTCACGAGAAACTGTTCTGTTCCTTTTGGCCTGTCAGCATTACCAGCTTTGATTTATGCACAATAAAAAAGGAAAAGAAAAGAAAAGGTTTGCTCAAGTGTCAGCACTTAGAGAGTTGAGGAAAGGAAGCAAGGAAGGAAGAGGAAAGAAAATTGGTAGAGAGAAATTTAAACTATTGGAATGAAGACAGCTGTAGCGATGTAAAAAAATGTATGTCTATGTCAGATAGAATATTTTTAAAACGTGCGATTTTGTGTGTGTGTTTTGTGTGTGTGTGTGTGTGTGTGTGTGTGTGTGTGTCGTGTGGTGCTGTGTGCGTGTGTGTGTGTCGTGGCGGTCGGTGTGTGTGTGTGTGTGTGTGTGTGTGTGTCAGTGTATGCACAGGCAAACACACCTAGTACCGTACACGCGCACACACACAGACTTACAAAACTGCATCACACGGGGACTGGATTTAATAAAGCACATGGTGCTTATTCTGTTATCCTCGATATGAAAGAAAAATAATAAAAAATAAATTAACGGATATTGATAAAAGGCCAATAGCAACAATCTTCTTCTATTCTGCAAAAAGGTAAATGTATCCGTTTATGAATCCTGTTTTGTAATTTCTCCATAATGTCTGTATGCTAAAGACACCAGAAAAAAGCAGTGTTATTAACACATTTACCAATTGACGTCCCATATCCTCCCCCCTCCCCTCCTCCCTCCCATTTAGACATGTCAAGATTTCAAATTCCGTGGTCAACTTGGGAGAAACCGTAACGAGAATGAGGTAAACTGGTCAGACAACAGATTGACCATTATAACCAGCAGTGTCCACAGGAGCTGGAGCATTGCCAGTACAGTGTGCCACTAGCTCACAAAGGGGCTTGAGGTGTGTGTGGTCACATTTAAAGGTTAGTTGGTGTAGGCATGTTCAGGCTGGTTAGGTAAGCTCATATATTATGTACTGTACTGCACTAATTGCACTGTGTGTACTGTTCTGTATTACACACTCGCTGCACTGTATTGTACTGCACTGTACTGCATGTACTGTCTGTATTGCTCTGACTGATAACTGATGTTATGTCTGTACTGTACTTACTGTAGACTGCTCTGTCTGCGCTGCTGTACTGCTGTACTGTCTTACTGTACTGTACTGTACTGCACTGTACTGACAACACTGCACTGTACATGTAGTACTTGCACTGTACTGCGCTGTCTGCTACTGCACTGTACTGTACTATACTGTACTTGCACTGTACTGTAAGCTGCACTGTATACTGTACTGACTGTATACTATACTGTACTGTCAGCACTGCACTGTACTACGTACTGTAATTAGCACGTACTGCATACACTGTATTGTATTGTATTGTCTGTACTGTGCTGTACTGCACTGTACTGCACATACTTACTGTACTGTTTTGTACTATACTGTACTGACTGGAAAGTCTTGGCACAAAGGATACAGCATGGAATGAACACAGTTCAAACGGAACTCAATACTTTGTATATCATGTTCAAGAGAACAAATTGTTCTTGGCATTATCCAAATATAGCTACAAACTGACATTCAAACGATCTTTCTGCTTTGACCAAAGGTCAAACACGATCTGCAGGAGCCATGACCAGCACTGTGACATGACAAACTCGTCTCTTAGGATTTTGTCCAAGCATTGTTAGCCAGGCCCAGGCACAGAGAGTCTTTCTCCAGTCTGTCTTTTTTTTTTTTTTTTTTTTTTTTTTAATATACTTTGTACCAATCTATGTCACAGCAGATTTCTCTGCGTGAAATTCGGGCTGCTCTCCTTCCCCGGGGAGAGTACGTCGCCACAAACAGCGCCTACCCATTTTTTTTTTTGTTGCTGCATGCAACTGTATTTGTTTCCCTATCAGAGTGGACTTTTTTCTACAGAATTTTGCCAGGGTCGACACCCTTGTTGCCGTGGTTCTTTTACGTGCGCTAAATAGTGATGTGTAACACACTGACCTCGGTTTATCGTCTCATCCGAAAGACTAAGCGCCCAGTGTAAAGCGAGCGAGATGCAAGAAGATTTCTGCTGCTCCAACAAATCACAATAAATACACAAAGATGGCCACTATGATGTGAGAAATATGTTTGATAAATAGCCTCTTAAAAAATTGTTCGAGCTCTATTTATCTCTGTATTCAAACTATTCTTACACAATGTTTTAAAAGAGTTTATAATATAAAAAATAAAATACCCAGATATCGATAGTATAACTAGAACAAAGTGAAACTAAAATAATGAGGGGGGGGGGGGGGGGGGGTAAAGGAAAAACTTCTGATAGCTAGGTTGATAGTTTCTCAGCTTCCCGAAAATGATGGGTTTGCGTCCTCAATTTCACGGTCGGCAGCGTGTGATTGCTGAATATTGGGGTTCCTTTACACAAGGTGCAGGCGAGAGGCAGTTACTTTAACTTGCTATTTTCTCCAAGGACATGGCGGCTAATGTTGTTGTTGTTTTTTCTTCTTTCTCATGTTGTTCAGGCCCTGTAAAAAACTTGCAGTAGGTTAATTTAGACTTGGTGTTGTAGAGTGCTGTGTGGCCTAGTGTGGAACATGACAACATTGTGAGGAAGGGAAGTCTATGTTGTAATCTGTTGGTGACGTCATTTCTTGTTTCGTCATATAATTTATTTTCTGGATATGACTTTTTCAGAACGCTGCAAATGTGCATTGTCGCTGTGTTCATGTTTTGCAATAGTCACAAGGAAGAAAATGTATTTTTGTACTTGAACACCTGTATTTCAGTCGGTTTGTGTGTGTGTGTGTGGTGTGTGGTGTGTGTGTGTGTGTGTGTGTGTGTGTGTTGTGTGTGTTGTGTGGTGTTGTTTGTGTGTGTTGTGTGTGTGTGGTGGTCGGGGTTCGTAAAAAACAAAAAAGTTGTACTTGAAAAATATAAAACAAAAAAATGCTCAGCAATTCTTTGACATTCACTAGAAAACCTTAAAAAAAACTAAAACCCTCTACAGTCTGGAAACACGTTGAGTGCAAAATCAGGGACAACTAAATGCTTTAGTTGCCATTAAAAAGGGGCCTCTTGTAGATTTAATTCTGTTTTCAAATGGCCCAGAGTGTCTTCCTAAAACACAAGCTAAAACCTAACACAATCTTTTAAACCGAATTTTCCCCCTGCTGTTCGGAGCCAGGGTAAAGTTCTGACATTTTTTCACTAAAACAATTGTCTTGTTTCTTTTCTTTACGACTATTTTTGTGCTTTCAACTGTCTTCTTCTTCTTTGTTGATAGTTAAGTTGTTGGTCTCTCAGCTTGGCATTCGTTTATCCGTCTGTATAGTATAATAAATGCTATATTCATAAAACCTATATATTAAATATATTATATCATTATTAATATAATATATATAAGGATCTGTATAGAGTATGGATTCTTGTATGGATGGGGAAAGATTGACATGGTTCATGGAATGATCATATGTTATTTATGTATTTGTGTGTTGACTGTCTGTTGTTGATAGTGTGTGTGTTGGTCTGTGTTGTGTTGTTAGTGTTTATGGACTGCATAATTAGGGCATGCAGCTTAGCGCAGAGAAAAACCCAGTGAATGGCAAATAGTGCCAAAGCATACACTGACATTATTGTAGACAGCAAGAAAATTGAGACGTACCGTCCAAAGCTTTGTGTTATAATCTAGGACTCTAGTAATGAAAGAAATGTCAAAACCTGAAATTCTGTTCAGTATGTTCCAGACCACAGCTGCAATGACCAAACTGAAGCCCTTTGGAACGGATAGAACATCGCCATCAGCTTCAAGATCAGACTGATGCGTTCCCTGGTCATGTCCATATCTTTTTATGCATGCCAGACGTGGACTTTCACAGCAGACACTGAAAGAAGGATACAGGTAATGAGTGGAGATGGAATGCTTTTGAAAAACTTCTTGATATCTCATACAAGGTTACATCACTAATAGGAATTGAAAAGCAGAACTGAAAACGCCAAATAGTCATATGGAGACTTTCTGACGTCAGAGAAAAAACGCTAACTTAAGTGGTACAGGCAACATCACACGAACGCCAGACTGTCCTATAGGGAACAGTACAAGGAGGGAGACGAAGAGGCAGACAGAGAAAACGATGGGAAGACACATCAGAGAGTGGATGGCCTTGGGAGGAAGGTTTGCTAAGGAAGCTGAGGACTTGTGGAGTGGAGGAAGCTGGTTGCAAAATTTTCAGTGGTGCCTCAACGCGTCTGTGTCTCAGTTTCTGTGTCCTTCGTTCTTACTTTGTGTTTGTGCCTCTATACCGCTGTGTCTCTTTGTTTGGCTATCGGTGTGTTTGTCTGTCTGTCTGTCTGTCTGTCTGTCTGTCTGTCTGTCTGTCTGTCTGTCTGTCACACACACACACACACACACACACACACACACACACACAAACAAACATAACATACACACACACACACACATACTCTCTCTCTCTCTCAAGGAAGGAAGGAAGGAAGGAAGGAAAGAAGGGAGGAAGGAAGGAAAGAAACAAACAAAGAAACAAACAAAAGAAAAATAATAAAAAGAAGAGTAAAAAGGTTAAAGCAAAAAGCGTCAGACTACAAATAAGCATTGACTAAAGATATATATAAAAGAACAGATCTGAATACAAACTTAGTCATACACAAAGCATTGTAAACTGCATCATAAACGCCTCACAAAAAACAAAAAAAAAAAAAAAAGAGAGAAAATATTTAGTGATAAAGAAACCTGTAGGGCCAAGGTACGTTCCTTGTACGTGCCCCGCCAAAAAAAAAAAAGTGTGAAGGAACTCCATTGAAAGAATGAATCACCCACAAGACTGACCAGAGTCTGGCAATGTCCATCACCGTGTGGAAAAGAAGGGAGCAGGATGGAGGACATAACTGTGGAATTCCATTGATGAAAGGAATCATCCACAAGACTGACCAGAGTCTGGCAATGTCCATCACTATGTGGAACAGATCGGGGCAGAATGGAAGACATGAATGTCGTTATGCCTGTCAGGCACTCTAATTATACTAGGGAGTGTCAGGCACTCTCATTTATTTTATTTTATACCACTTTATGTCACAGCAGATTTCTCTGCCTGAAATTCGGGCTGCTCTTCCCGGGGAGAGCGCGTCGCCACATGTGCAGCGCTTACCCATTTTAAAAAAATTTTTATTTATAAAAAAAACAACAACTTTTATATCTCATTATAGGAAGTGTTTTCTTTGGCATAATTATGTGAGGTGGGGAGGAGAGAGTGAAACCTTAACTCAAGATTAACTTTTGACACTTACATTCTCTGTGGCAGTTCCTTCTAACAAGCACTACAGTAGCTCGTGACTTGCTGATGACGATTCGGTTTTTGTTTTGGGTGAAGCAATTGAAAATCATTGTCAGGAACGAAAGAAGGTTAGCCTAGGAAAAGAAAAGGGCAAAACAAAGATAAAGTTAAAAAAACTTCAATGACAGACACCCCCCCCCCCCATCCCGTGCCCACCCCCATCTCTTACGAGCTAATCTCACACTTCTTCCTGTTCCCTAAAAAAGCCTGTGGTTCCAACTTGTCATTCTTCACGGCAGGTTGCTGCTGAAACACTGGAGCTATTTTCGGGAAAAGCAGGAGGAAAAAGGAGAGAGATCTAATTACAGAATATTTGCTATTTTCTTTCAAGGCTGCTACTGCAAGCAAATTAGCTTTCTTTGTGAAAAGTTACAGGTCACGGGTTATTTCGGGTTAGGAGTTGTTTGGGTGCTCTGGTTGGTGTGAAACATTAGTAAAGTGTCATAATTGACTTTGCGTAATAATAGGATTTGCAGTGTTGACGTCACCGTCTTGTTATGACGCACTGGCGTGTTCTACTTCAGACACTATGAGAAGTCACTGTGTTATTGTTCCAGAATTGGAATGGGGAGACAAAGGTAATAGTATTCATTACCCTTGTCCTTGAATTTATTGTGTGTCTTGGTGTTTTTTTCCCTCCCCCTATCCCTTCCCCCCTCTCTCTCTTTCTCTCTCTGTCTCTGTCTGTCTGTCTGTCTGTCTGTCTGTCTGTCTCTCTTCTCTCTCTCTCTCTCTCTCTCTCTCTCTCTCTCTCTCTCTCTCTCTCTCTCTCTCTCTCTCTCTCTCTTCATTTGCTTTACATCTTATATTCTTTGTTTTGATTTTCTCCCCTTTTCTTTAAAAAAGACATTGTTCGTTGTTTGGTTGAGAGGGGTTTTTTTGTTGGTTATTTGTGTTCTTTTATGCCCAGAGGGCTAGATGTAGAAAAGCATGTGTGCTTATGCCATGACACTCTTTAAATAACAAATATTAAATTCGATTTAATTCTCTCTCTCTTCTGTGTGTGTCTGAGAGTTGTATCTGTGTGTGTAGGGGGTGGGGTGGGGGATGGGGGAGGGGGGGGGCAGCTTAAAAGTGCAAGATTATGAATGTATATCTATCTATCTATCTATCTATCTATCTATCTATCTATCTATCTATCTATCTATCTATCTATCTATCTGTGTGTGTGTGTGTGTGTGTGTGTGTGTGTGTGTGTGTGTGTGTGTGTGTGTGTGTGTGTGTGTAAAAAAGCACGTATAAAAGATGTATGTAAGAAAGAAAAAAAAAACCCGAAGCAAATCGAACGTGTAGGGCCTAACTGAACTAGTCTAAGAGCTAAAGTGGTCTTTGTGATAGGCACTAGCTTTTCTCCATCCTTCTATACAAAACTTTTATTCTTTTGACTTGCGTTGTGAGTCTCCAGGGAATTTCCTAAGACAACACTCAGAGACAACTGGATCTAAGTGTTTTTTGGTGACAACACAGACAGAAAAAAAGGATTTTTTTTATACACTTTGCTTTAAGACGGCCATGAGTAGCCTACTGTCCTTGATAGCTAGATCTAAGGGTAGTCTGACACATGTCTCAAATGGATTTTTTCCCTCTGTTTTCTTTCTTGCTCTCTTTCTTCCGTGACTCGGTTAACACTTCAAACAAGGGACTCCTTCTGTCATCCCCTCACCGATAGGACTCGATTGCTAAGTTGTTGTTGTTGTTGTTGTTGTTGTTGTTGTTGTCGTTGTCGCTTTTCCAAAGCATTACTCTGTGTGCTGTCGAAGTATCTTTGTTGTTGTTGTTGTTGTTGTAATTGTCAGCTAAAATTCAAGAATTATTTCCAGTTCTTTGGTTCGTCTTGTCTTGATGTTTTGTTATCGTCCTCAGCAGTGCATTTTATTTGTGTGGTTGAATGCATCTCTGGTTCGGGTGTCTTTGGTTCAGGTTTTTGTTGTTGTTGTTGTTGTTAGTTTCCATTAAAGCTCCTCTTCTTTCTTTAAATTGATTTTTTCTCACTTGAGTTGTGGGTTTTTTTTCATTTCGTTTCCGATATACTGAGGTTCTGGTGCGAAGGCCTGCAAAAATCTTGATTGCCCCTAGGTCAAAGACTCACAGCGCTATTTGGAAGAGTAGGCCAGGTTAGAACAGATTATAAAATTGCAAAACATCATACACACAGGGATTGTGTGCCATAAAAACCCAGCGCATGACAGCTTATTTGTTAGCCTTCAAATCAATAAAAATGAAATTGAAATTAATGTTCTCTCTCTCCCCCTATCCATCTTTCTCTGTTTCTGTCTCTCTTTGTCTCTCTGACTCTGTGTCTGTCTGTCTGTCTGTCTCTGTCTCTGTCTCTCTCTCCCTCTCTCTAAGAATTTCATAACTGACTGGCTCTAACATTGTTCCCTGCTGGTTCTAAGTGCCTAGTTCAGGAGTGA
>CM060337.1:7453047-7455547 GCA_030674155.1 Stramonita haemastoma | reverse complement strand
TAATAATTTATCTTGGTCTGAACATATTAAAAAATTAGCCAAAACCATTGCCTCAAAAATATTTCAACTGCGTAAAATAAAACATTTTTTGTCTTTGCACGCAAGAAAGGTATTCTTTTATTCATATATTCAGTCAAACATTGATTATTCTTCCACCCTTTGGGATCTGGCAAGCAAAAACTTAATGAAATCTATTACTAGAGTCCACAAACGTGCCATTAAACTCGTATTAGACAAACCAGGTTCATTAACAGATGCCGACTATAAAGATAATAACCTCCTTCCGTTAAACTCCAAACTACTTTTCAACAAAGGAACCCTAATGCATAAGATTTTTCATGGCATTGTTCCACCATCACTAAGAGACATGTTTACTGTTAACCAATTTAGACATTCCCACACAATTGATCTTCCATTGCCTAGACTAACATTATATAAATCAAGCCTGTTATATTCTGGAAGCTGGCTCTGGAACAGACTTCCTGTCTTTTTAAAAACGGAAACAAACCATAAAAGATTCAGAATATTGTGTCATGATTTTTTAATGAAAAATACAAACCTGGTGTCACTTTCTCCCCAAATGTACTAATCAACGATTTGTACTTGTGATAAGCCAATAAGTTGTATGCTTTGCTGATTTGTTAACCTGTCTGTTGGTATGTCAAAATTTGTGTCAAACTGTAAGTTCGTCTTTTCAGTTGTGTGATAAATCTAGAGGTTTTGGTACGCCTAATTTTCTAGCACATTTCAGAGCAATTTGCATAGCTATTTACACATATTTATGTAGCCCATGTTTCTGAAAACTCCCTCTATCTTCCTATCCTTGTCTGTCTGTCTGTCTGTCTGTCTGTCTGTCTGTCTGTCTGTCTGTCTGTCTGTCTGTCTGTCTGTCTGTCTGTCTGTCTGTCTGTCTGTCTGTCTGTCTCTCTCTCTCTCTCTCTCTCTCTCTCTCTCTCTCTCTCTCTCTCTCTCTCCTCTCTCTCTCTCTCTCTCTCTCTCTCTCTCTCTCTCTCTCCCTCCCCTGCTGTTACTTGTTCTTGATTGATTTGTTTTTTCTTTGATGCATTTTTATTCTCTTCCTGTCGTTTCCTTCACTGTTTTTCTTTCCATCTATTCTTTTTTGTCTTTTTTCAAACATATTGCTTGTGCTTTGGTGTTTCTACTTATTCCCTTTTAGAGGGCTAGATGAAAAAAAGTCATTGTACTTAATCTATTACCCTCTGTAAATAAAATTTCGTATTCGTATTTCGTATTCGTATTCGTATTCTCTCTCTCTCTCTCTCTCTCTCTCTCTCTCTCTCTCTCTCTCTCTCTCTCTCTCTCTCTCTCTCTCTCTCTCTCTCTCTCTCTCTCTCTCTCTCTCTCTCTCCTCTCTCTCTCTCTGTGTCTCTCTGTCTCTCTCCTTCCCTCCCTTTCTCTCTGTTTCTCTGTTTCTGTTTCTGTCTGTCTGTGTCTGTCTGTCTGTCTGTCTGTCTCTCTCTGTCTCTGTCTCTGTCCCTCTCTCATTTTCATCTCTCTTCAGCCCCACCCCCCTCTCCCATTACTCCTTACTCTCTGTCTCTCTCTCTCTGTCCTTTACCTTCAAACACCTCATCATCAGTCACAAACCAGCTTCACACAGTCGAACAGCTCTCTGTCGAAGACACAGAATTGTAATAATCATATCTAGGCACTATCTCCCAATCTTCCAACACAATTGTGCTCTGTTTACGATGATATGAAACAGAGGGGGGGGGGGGGGGGGGGGGGGGGGGGTGGTGGAAACACACTACGAGCAGCACAGATATTGCTCATAACGCACCAGCCATTAAACGGGTGCTGACAAGGTCAAAGCCAGATTCATGAATGTGAACGTCCATAGTTTGACGTGAAAATGTCCCTAATATTCGTGAAGACTTTTCTGTTTCTATCTGTCTGTCGCTTGCTATTCAGATAAAGGGAATCGTGTCATCTGAAAACTGTCGATAGATCACAACTTTTCAAAGGCGCTTTAATGAACGGGATCCTGTTGTGTCGTCTGAAAACTATCGGTATAAAACACGTTTTCAACGAAGCTTCAATCAAAAAGAAAATCATGCTCATTTAATGAAGGAGCTTAGCTGTTGCAGTTTTTATTGTATTCTTGGTCTTCTGCGCTTGACGTTTTTGTTAAAATGAAAGAATGGTGATAATGATGATGATGATGACAAAATTGGTGATGATAGTGATGATGATGATGATGATGATGATGATGATGATGATGATGATGATGATGATGCTGATGGTGGTGGTGATGATGATGATGATGATGATGATGATGATGATGGCGGTGATGATGATGATGATGATGATGATGATGATGATGATGATGATGATGATGATGATGATGATGGCGGTCACTAACACACACACACACACACACACACACACACACACACACACACACACACACACATACACACACACACGCACGCACGCACGCACGCACGCACGCACGCACACACACACACATATACACACA
>CM060337.1:7443047-7448047 GCA_030674155.1 Stramonita haemastoma | reverse complement strand
GAGAAGAAGAAGAAGAAGAAGAAAGAAGAAGAAGAAGAAGAAGAAGAAGAAGAAGAAGAAGAAGAAGAAGACGACGACGACGACGACGACGAGAAGAAGAAGAAGAAGAAGAAGAAGAAGAAGAAGAAGAAGAAGAACAAGAAAGAAGAAGAAGAAGAAGAAGAAGAAGAAGAAGTAGTAGAAGAAGAAAAAGACTATACTGCACTTTGCAATATTGTACTGTTTTGCGCCAAAGTATATAATAGAATGGTTTCATAACAGCCCATTCAAAACATAATTTTCTCTGCAAATTTGGCTCTGCTCTAACAAATGGCGTTGCTTTTTTGGCACTGGAATGCAATTTGGTTCCCTGTCCATTTCTCTGCTTATTATTGTTTTATTCATTTCTTACAACACAATAGATTCATTTCTTTGTTTTTTTTTTTTTTTTTTTTTTAAATAGTTTTTTTAGTTTTTTATATATATATTTGCTTCTAAGTTGGCTTTTTTCATGTTTACTTGTTTGTGATTTAATGCACTATTGTAAATTTCAAAGAAGCTCTGCTTCTGTATTGTCATAGGGTATTTTACATGAGTGTGAAGTATACAGCACTACGGGCCTCAATTTACTGCATCATTGCAGTAACAGAGCTGCAAAAGACAACAAGAACATAAAAACAGGACTGGACAAGTTACATTCGGCTTTATCTTTTATAGTCTAATGGATTGAATGGAGAGAGAGAGAGAGAGTGAGAGAGAGAGAGAGAGAGAGAGAGAGAGAGAGAGGGAGAGAGAGAGAAGAGAGAGAGAGAGAGAGAGAGAGAAAGCACTGAACACTGAACAGTTTTACTGTACATCAGCCTTAGGCCATTATACAAAACATGTGTGAGGCAGGGGGAAGGTAAACATCATACACTTCCATCGATTTCCAATTTCCAATTCTGCAAATACATTAAGTCACACTTCAATGCCATCTAGTTATCATCAGCCCCATCATCAGTTTTATCATCCACATAATCACTGCCAACAGCATCTTTATTATCTATATCTGTAGCTGCAGCAAGTATATCAAGATCACCATAATTACTTTCATCATCTACGTCATCATCATCAATATCATTCTCTTAATCGTCTGAAATATCATAATTCTCTTCAACCTATGTGTGAGAGAGAGAGAAAGAGAGAGAGAGAGAGAGAGAGAGAGAGAGAGAGAGAGAGAGAGAGAGAGAGAGAGAGAGAGAGAGAGAGAGAGAGAGAGAGAGAGAGAGAGAGAGACAGAACACACACACACACACACACCACACACACACACACACACACACACACACACACACACAACACACACACACACACACACACACACCACACACACACACACCACTTTCTCTGTCTCTCTCACACACACACACATACACACAAACACACACACACACACACCACACACACACACACACACACACAACCACACACACACACACACCACACCACACACACACACACACACACACACACACACACACTGTGACAAAAACACACAGAGACAAAGACACAGAGTCCAGTTTCAGCCTGTTTGAAAACAGGGAACTTTTCAGCCCTCTAGACTAATACGTTAGGCCTTCCTACCGCTAAATCCTAATGACTTCTGAAGTCTTACAATCTCCTACCGGGCACAGAGAAGCCCACAGGACATAAAGGGCGGCTTTCATCTTCCTTGGCCTCGTTCCCTGGGATTGATTCGACCGGAATAGCAAACAGTATCGCTACCCTAGGTGTCTTCTCCGGCCAGCTTAAAAAATGACACACGGGGAGGATTGATGGCCAACCCCCCAAGAAGGTTTGGAGGGGGATAAAAAAGGAAAGAAGATGAAGAAGGAGAAGAAGAAGAATTTGAAGAAGAAGAAGAAGAAGAAGAAGAAGAAGAAGAAGAATTTGAAGAAGAAGAATTTGAAGAAGAAGAATTTGAAGAAGAAGAAGAAGAAGAAGAAGAAGAAGAAGAAGAAGAAGTAGAAGAAGAAGAAGAAGAATTTGAAGAAGAATTTGAAGAAGAAGAATTTGAAGAAGAATTTGAAGAAGAAGAAGAAGAAGAAGAAGAAGAAGAAGAAGAAGAAGAAGAAGAAGAAGAAGAAGAAGAAGACGAAGAAGAAGAAGGAGCAGGAGGAGGAGGAGGAGGAGGAGGAGAAGAAGAAGAAGAAGAAGAAGAGAAGAAGAAGAATTGAAGAAGAAGAAGAATTTGAAGAAGAAGAAGAAGAAGAAGAATTTGAAGAAGAAGAATTTGAAGAAGAAGAAGAAGAAGAAGAAGAAGAAGAAGAAGAAGAAGAAGAAGAAAGAAGAAGTGACACTCAAGTTCATTATACTTTTAATTAATTGCTCATTTTTACTATTTCTGATTCCTTGGTGTCTTATACAGAGATCGCATCGCTAATTAGGAAGTGAAAACCACAATGGAAAACGTCATCGCCCTGTGAAGAGCTCCTGACTTCAGTGAAAAAAACGCAAACTGAAGTGGTACGGGCACGTCACACCAACATCTGGACTGGCCAAGACTGTCCTACAGGGAACATACAAGGAGGAAGACGAAAAACAGAGGAAATGATGGAATGGCAAGATCAGAAATGGGCCAGGCCTTGAGTTGAACGATTTGCTACGGAAAGCTAGGGATGGATGGGGAGCGGAGGAAGCTGGTCGCAAAATCTTCAGTGGTGACCCCATGTCTACAAGACTACATGACAGGTGAAGGTGATCGTGAGTGCACTCGGTATTATAGGACCAAGCGTTCGGATGGCACGTAATCAACATAGCAACTAAAAAAAAAATGGAGTTAACGCTATTCATTTAATAGCCATATCTGTATGAATTTGTAGAAAGTTATTGCCTATTTTCACATGATCTACCAGATTCCTCCACTCCTTGCGGCTTTCAGCATCCCATAGTGTGTCATTCCACTCAAGGCCAGTCCCCTCTATGATGTTGTCTTCCCATCGTTTTCTCTGTCTCCATCTTCGACTCCCTCCTTGTACTGTTCCCTGAAAGACAGTCTTGGCCAGTACAGATGATCGTGTGACGTGCCTGTACCAGTTCAGCTTGCGTTTTTTTCACTGGAGTCAGAGCACTTGTCTCAGACTGGCACACACCCAGATCAAAGAGAGCGGGATTTATGGAGGAACTAACGAGGGCAATGCCTTTTCCCTTCCCCCCAAGAAGTCAGTACTCTTTAACTACTCCACTGATGTTAACAAGGAAGGGAAAACAAGGGGTGGAGGGGGATGGGGGGCAGGAATCAACAGGACTGACATGTAGAAAGATGCTCTGTTATCACTTCAGACGGCATTGAAATTTTGGTAAGCTGCCTTTAATAACCAGAGGACAAGAGCTGATCTGAGTGTTCTTGATGTTGTTGTTAGTGTTGTTGTTGGTGTTGGTGTTGTTATTGTTGTTGGTGTTGTTATTGTTGTTGGTGTCGTTATTTTGTTTGTGTTGTTGTTGGTGCTGCTGCTGATGGTGGGTGGTGGTGGTGATGATGATGAGATTGATGATGATGTTGCTGCTGTTTTATTGTTGTTGATGATGATGATGCTGTCAGTGTCAGTTTTGTTGTTGTTATCACCAGTGTTGTTATTGATGATGCAGTTGTTTTTAGTGATGACACTGATGGTATGATGATGATGATGATGATGATGATGATGATGATCATCATCAACAACGACGATGACGACAACGACGACAACGATGCTGCTGCTGCTGCTAATGATGATGATGATGATGATGATGATGATGATGATGATTTATGATGATGACAGAGTTATTGTTTTTTGCCGTGTTGCTGTTGATGTTAATTTTCTACTTGTTGTTGGTGCTGCTGTTGATGTTGCTGTTGTGCTGCTCTTCGTTGCTGTGACGCATTGATGTTGTTGCTGTCACCATTGTTAAGTTTTGTAGTATAAGAAGAAGACGAAGAAGAGTTTTGAATATATGAGGTCTCAGACAGTTCGGAACAGAACGAAAAACATGATTTACCATTCTACTTTTAATGGCTGTTATGACTCTGACATCAGTTATTTGTTTGTAGTCTGCACGCCTCCCTCATATATCTTACTACAAAACCTAACGCACTACAAAACATGTCTGAAACCGGCACAAACCACGATCAAAGAAAAGGGGGTGTGAGAAGGGTGTGGGTGGGTGGGAAGTTGAGAGAGTGCGGAAGAAGAGTGGGAGGGACTTTTTTTTCCCTAAACTGTCAGCAATCTTCAAAAAAATCCATTTTAGGGTTAAAAACTAAAAAAAAAAACCCCCACAAAAAGCCACAAAACCAAAACAACCCCCCACCCCAAAGGAATACATTTAAACTCTTTTCACTTTAACAGCTTTAAAAAGAGTTACCCCCTTTTACTCCTATCAAAGCGATCTGAGTGGGCAGGGAACCTAACTTTCTTTACATCCACCTGGTTTTTTGTTTTCATTTTTGTTGTTGTGTTGTTGATGTTGATATGGGTGACGGGCACGACGACGACGATGGTTATGATATGATGAGAGATAGACGACGAAACGCGGGCATGATGATGATGGATATATGGTGATAGATGATCTTGTGTGTTTT
This sequence comes from Stramonita haemastoma, assembly GCA_030674155.1. NCBI lineage: Eukaryota > Metazoa > Mollusca > Gastropoda > Neogastropoda > Muricidae > Stramonita > Stramonita haemastoma. The sequence goes on along the minus strand of CM060337.1, from coordinate 7,443,471 downwards.
TTTTTTTTCCTTTTTGTTGTTGCGTTACTTATTTTTGGTGATTTTTTTTTTTTTTTTTTGCTGTTGACTTTGTTGTTTTCTGCTACTGTTTGTGTACACGTCGTTATAAAATCATTCATTTCTGTTTGTTTCGTTCTTTTCATCATTTTTTTCGCGTTCCGCTCGTCGTCGTCGTGTTGTCGCGTCGTCGGGCGTCTGTCGTCGTCATCATCATCATCATCATCATCATCACATCATCATCATCAATCACATCCATCCCTCATCCTTCTCATCCAACAACACTCTTTTTCTTTTTCTTCTTCTTCTTCTTCTTCTTCTTCTTTTCTTCTTTTTTTTTCTTCTTCCTTTCTTTTTTTTTCTTCTCATCATTTCGTTATCAGAGTACTATTGTTACTTTTCCTTTCTTTATATTCCTTTAAACGTT
>CM060337.1:7441520-7442947 GCA_030674155.1 Stramonita haemastoma | reverse complement strand
TTTCTGACGTCAGTGAAAAAACGCTAACTTAAGTTGTACAGGCAAGTCACACGAACGCCAAGACTGTCCTACATAGAACAGTACAAGGAGGGAGACGAAGAGGCAGACAGAGAAAACGGTGGGAAGACAACATCAGAGAGTGGATTAGCCTTGAGTGGAATGGTTTGCTAAGGAGAGCTGAGGATTGCGGGGAATGGAGGAAGCTGGTTGCAAAATTTTCAGTGGTGCCTCAACGCGTCTGTGTCTCAGTTTCTGTGTCCTTCGTTCTTACTTTGTGTTTGTGCCTCTATACCGCTGTCTCTTTGTTTGGCTATCGGTGTGTTTGTCTGTCTGTGTGTCTGTCCGTCGGTCACACACACACACACACACACACACACACACACACACACACACACACACACACACACACACACACACACACACACACACACACACACTCTCTCTCTCTCTCTCTCTCTCTCTCTCTCTCTCAAGGAAGGAAGGAAGGAAGGAAGGAAGAAAGGAAAGAAGGAAGGAAGGAAAGAACAAACAAACAAACAAACAAAAGAAAATAATGAAAGAAAGAGTAAAAGGTTGAAAGCCAAAAAGCGTCAGACTACATAATAAGCATCTGACTAAAGATATAAAAAAAGAGAGAAATGTGTCATCCCTCATTTATAGATTTAAACTAAACGCATTCAGGACAAAATATGTGAAAGATGTAAACTGTATTTGTGGTGAGAAGATTACAAATAGTCATGTCATTTTTAATTGTGAAAATTTAAAAAACATTTTTACCTGCTGTACCTAGTTTGTCACTGGATCAGATTTTGTCTGAACCTTCTTTGCTGTTGGACATAGTGTTAACGTTGAAAAGAAGTCCAATAATCCAGTTTTTGTAGTGTTAGGATTAGTTTCTTATTTCAGCATTGTTAAATGACATTTTTTCAGTTTATTGTTAACTCTTTCAGGTTTTTGTTTTGTTTTGTTTTGTTTTTTTTGTTTGTTTGTTTGCTTGTTTGTTTGTCTAAAATCACGAAATGTGAATAGACGTTAAATTGAAGATAAAAAAAGACAACAGTCATAATACAAACATTTCAGTCTACATGAGAAGCACGACTGTCCATAACACAGCCAACAACAACAACAACAACAACAACAACAACAACAACAAAACACGAAAAAAGATAGAAAAAAATATAGAAAAAGAAGCCCATCAGGCCGAGGTACGTTCCTTGTACGTGCCCGCCCCCCAAAAAAAGTGTGAAGGAATTCCATTGAAAGAATGAATCACCCACAAGACTGGACAGAGTCCGGCAATGTCCATCACCGTGTGGAAAAGAAGGGAGCAGGATGGAGGACATAACTGTGGAATTCCATTGATGAAGGGAATCATCCACAAGACTGACCAGAGTCTGGCAATGTCCATCACTATGTGGAACAGATCG
>CM060337.1:7431520-7434020 GCA_030674155.1 Stramonita haemastoma | reverse complement strand
GACCGGAAGAGGGCGGAGCGTAAAGGTGGTGCTCTCCCTTCGAGGAAGCGGAAGAGGCTGCGTGAGGAGGCGCAACGGCCATGTTGGGGTGAGAAGACGAAGACGAAGAAGAAGAAGAGGAGGAGGAGGAAGAGGAGGAGGAGGCGTTGTGGTTGAAGTTCCAGACGATGGAGGATTGGAGTATGGTGTGGAAGAGGTTGTCCACGTTGATGGGCCCCTCCCCGCCTGTCAGCTGCTGCTGGTATTTCCCCTGAAGCTGCTCCACAAAGTTCTCCACACGGGTCTCCGACTGGGCCAGGGTTTCTGAAAGGATACAAACATATACACGCGCACGCACGCATGCACGTACACACACACACATGATATACAGGCAATGTACTGTAGGAAAAGGTAAGCGTATGATGATGATCATGATGGTGGTGGTGATATGATGGTGGTGGTGGTGGTGGAGGTGGTGGTATGATGATGATGATGATGATGATGATGATGATGATGATGGTGGTGGTGGTGGTCGTGGTGGTGATGGTGATATGATGGTGATGATGGTGATGGTGGTGGCGGTGGTGTTGGTGATGATGATGATGATGATGGTGATGGCTGTGGTGGTGGTGGTGGTGGTGGTGGTGGTGATATGATGATGATAATTGTGGTGGTGGTGGTGATATGATGATGATAATGGTGGTGGTGGTGGTGATACGATGATGATGGTGGTGGTGGTGATGATGATGGTGGTGGTGGTGATGATGGTGATGATGATGATGGTGGTGGTTATGATGATGATGATGATGATGATGATGATGATGATGATGATGATGATGATGATGATAGTGATGATGATGATGATGATGATAGTGATGATGATGGTGATGTTTTCAGTAAAACTTGTCAAGTAGAGGAATTGTTAACTAAAAAGTCAATATTGTATGCCAAAAAAAGAAGGCATTAATACATAGCTACATGCGTAGCTGCATTTATGTGTGTGTGTGTGTGTGTGTGTGTGCGTGCGTGCGTGCGTGCGTGCGTGCGTGCGTGCGTGCACGTGCGTGCGTGTGTGTGTGGTGTGTGTGTGCGTGCGTGTGTGTATATGCGTGTGTATGTGTGTGTGTGTGTGTGTGTGTGTGTGTGTGTGTGCGTGCACAGAAGCCTGAAAAATTGAGTTTTTGTTTTTCTTCTTCTCTATATGCAGTGGGGCAGTAAGTAGATTATCTCCCATGTGATGGAGCGGGGCAAATGCAGCGTTGTGTTTCTATTTTAGGACACACCTGTGAATTGAGCAATGCTCTGTTTCCTTGGATGGGGGTCAAAACACTCCATTTCGCCCTCAGGTTCAAATGTTTAACTTATGCAACCTCTCTTAAGAGGTCACATCCTCATTTATTTATATTTTTTAATTTATTTTTTTACAGCGAGGATAATGAAATAGGCACTCATGTGCTTTTTTCATCCATTCACCGTGTGTATCAAGTTGTGTAAATTTTGTCATCGGCTCCCACTGGAACACAGTGGCCTACTTTTACGAGAAGCGGAACAGGATTGTGCGCAAGATGTTCTGCGTGCATTTGCACTCGGGGCCGCGGTTTAAAGACCCATCCGAAAGACTTTTGGGGAGAGTGGAGTCAGCACTGATTTTAACTCCAGGGGAAAAATCCCTCTCGACCTGGAGTCGAACTCGGGTCGTCAAATTGCGAGCACAATGTTCTGACCACTAGGCTATCCCGTTCCCTGTCTGGCTGTACCCTGTACCTGAGATTCTGTACAAAGATGGGGGGTGAGAATTTCCAACTTTGTTACATTTGTTAGTTCCAACATTCGTTTTATTGCGGATATTTGGTTTGTTTACAATTGTTCAATTGTTTCTCTGTTTCTGGTATCTATTTCTTCTTTCGTGTCTTTTCTTTCTTACTCTCTCATTATGTTTATATATATATTTTTAGCGTATATTCTGTCTTTGTGTGTAGTATATTTTGATGATTTATGTTATTATTTATTTTTTACGTGAGGGATAATAGAATAAGCACTCATTTTTATTTGTTTTTACATCCAGTTCCTGTGTGTATGGAGTTTTATAAAATTTTGGCATCCGTTCCCACCGGCACACAATGACCTACTCTCCCAAAAAGTAAACATGTTTTAACTAGTGCGCAAGATGTTCTGCGTGCGTTCACACACAGGACCTCGGTGTAAAGACCCATCCAAAGGACTTTTGCGGGGAGGGGAATCGGCACTGATGAGAACACCATGGAAAATTTTCCCCTTGAACGGGATTCGAACCCGGGTCAGCAGATCACGAGCATGATGCGCACTGCTCTAACCGGATAACTAGGCCATCCCATCCCCCAATCTTGGAAAGTCAAGAGAGAGCCACGGTCTGAGTAAAACACGAAAAGTAGGAGAGCTACTGTACGTGCTTTATTTCCCGACTGTGCCGATCGAGATGACGGTTCGATTTCCGTACCTATCCCTTCTTCTGTCTGATGTCTGGGGGTCTAGGTGGCGCTAA
>CM060337.1:7419020-7421520 GCA_030674155.1 Stramonita haemastoma | reverse complement strand
TATTATTAACAGAAACAGCATCCAAATTGCTTAATACGTTTTCTCCTAACAGAAGATATTTTAGTGCCAGCTTAATAATTGTATTCTCGCCTTTCCCCTTCCAAATCTATGTACGTATCAGCAAGCACGATGCAATCAGCACAGTCAAAGTGCTTTAGTCTGCTCCTCAGCTAACCCCATTTCCAGCCCCCCAAAAGGGCCTCCTGCCTATGACGTCAACGCATGAATGTCAAGAACTAACTTGTGTGATTGGCTTAAAGGTCGTGTAAAGGAACATCTCTCTCTGTTCATGGGAAGTCAGTGAGGCCCTGTTTTCGCTAACCACGAAAAAAAAAGAAAAGAAAAAAGAGGGGCAGAGGGGGTTATTGATAATATAAGTCAGTGAAAGATCACAGGGGTTATGATTGTCTACCATATTGTAATTGAACATTATGTTTCCCCCCAAAATAAACACACACACACACACACATATGTGTTGTGGTGCATCATATTGTATGTTATCATTTTTATTACGTGTAATACCATGTACCGTTGCGTACACTGTACCAGCTTTTGTTCTGACAGACTTGCTATATTCAAGCTAGTCTGCCCTCTTTGGGGATGTGGTGCTGCCACAGGAATGGCGCCACCCATATGAAATATGCTAATAAAGAATGTAAACATACAGTAGAGCACTTTCCCTGTGCTGTGGGCTCTGTTTCTGTTACAAAATTTAGAATGGGACCCGACTCGCACCGGTTTTTTTGTCACATATTCCTGATATGCCCTTATTCTTGGGGATTTGTATATGCGCGCACATACATGCGCATTCGTGTTTTTGTGTGTATATATATATTGCATCTGTTCTACACTTTGATGTGGTGTATCATATTGTATATTGTCATTGTTATTATCATCATTATCATTATCATTAGTAGTAGTAGTAGCAGCAGCAGCAGCAGCAAGCAGCAGCAGCAGCAGCAGCAGCAGCAGCAGTAGTAGTAGTAGTAGTAGTAGTAGTAGTAGTAGTAGTAGTAGTAGTAGTAGTAGTAGTTATATTGTTGTTGTTATTATTATTTATTATCATTGCTACTATGTGTAACATTGTGTATTGTTGCATACCCTGTACCAGCTGTTGTTCCAGCAGACTTGCTGTATTCAAGTTAGTCTCCCTTCTTCAGGGATGTGTTGTCACCACACGAATGGCGCCACTTTTATCAAAGACGCTAGAAAAGTGTGTTTGCATACACTAGAAGACTCTCTTGATGCTGTGGGGTTCTATTACTGAGCAAAAGTTGGGATAGGACTAGACTCAAACCAGGCGCTTTATTTCGTTTTTCTCGAAATCAAAGAAAGAAACCCCCCCCAAAAAAAACCCAGAAACACATAAACAACAAACAAAAAACCCCAGTAATGATTTTTTTAACCGCTTTGATTTGTGTGTGTGTGTGTGTGTGTGTGTGTGTGTGTGTGTGTGTGTGTGTGTGTGTGTGTGTGTGTGTGTGTGTGTGTGTGTGTGTGTGTGTGTGTGTGTGTGTGTGTGTGTGTGTGTGTGTGTGTGTGTGTGTTTTACAAGATATAGCGCTGTGTAGATTCCATGTATTATATGATGATGATGATGATGATGATGATGATGATGATGATGAAGTGTAGTGGTCAACAAGTTATCCTATCACTGTCAGCGCAACAGGCTTCGTTGCATTATGCACGTGAAACCTGAACTATACTGTCTTCACTCACACAATCATAAGGTCAGGAGATGACCAGTGAACGCGTTGCGGGCACCTCACCTCACCTCACCTCACTTCTCTTCACTTCACTCTACATGGGACCAGGGCCAACGCCACTTCGTGTCTCTGCAGGCACAATAGTTTGAAATACCGTCACTTTGCTGCATCAGCATCACCATTTTGGGCAGTTTTGACCTGAAGCTACAGGTAAAACTGATGGTTGTTTTTTTGTGTAGTATATGGTAGTTTGGGGTTTTTTTTGGTTTTACTTATTTGTTTAAGCAGGTGTTTTGGAGGAGAAGGGGGTGTAAAGTTGAGTCAAGTCAAAAGATCTTTATTGGGGGGTCAAAGATTAATATTTTTCATCTTTCCCTCATATGTGTGTGCGTGTATGTGTATGTGTGCTGGCGCGCGCACGCGCATGTGTATGTGTGTTTGTTTCGTGGTTGTTGTTTTTTATAGGAGGGTATGGGGTGGAGTTACTCCTTGGCTTAAGCTCTGAGGTTTACCAATGGTGAGATTATTGTATATCGGACTGTTTCATGGACCATGAAGGCAGAAAATAGACATGGAGGTTACAAGACAAAAAGTAACGAGGTAGAAACAGTGATAGAAAAGAGGGACCAGAATTTCCAGAAGGATTGGGGGAGTGGGGTGGTGTTTACGCTGGCTGGCCACCGGTATCTTCACGATGGGAGTCCAAATACTTTGTTTTTTGGAGGGGGAGGGGTGGAGTGAATACTGATGTTTACTCATGAAGAGGAAATATCCTAGACAGGACACACACACAC
>CM060337.1:7404020-7414020 GCA_030674155.1 Stramonita haemastoma | reverse complement strand
ACACACACACACACACACACACACACACACACACCACACACACACACACACACACACACACACCACACGCACACACTTGCACACACACGCAAACAAACGCACACACACATTCGCACACACACATCAACGCACACACACATACGCACATACACACACACATACGCACACACACATACGCACACACACATACGCACACACACATACGCACACACACATACGCACACACACATACACATACGCACACACATACGCACACACAACACACATACGCTCGCACACACAATGCACACACACATACGCACACACAACACACATACGCTCGCACACACAATGCACACACACATAACACACACACACACACACACATAACACACACACGCACACACATATGCACACACACACACACGCACAAACACACACACACACACACACACACACACACACACACACATACACAACCACGCAGTTTTACGGATGACTTTCTGCTTTCAGGGGCTGTGGGTCAGGAATCAAGGGCCAGTGACCTGACCTGACCTGACCTGACATGTGTGAGGGCAGCCATCATGACCTGCCTGACCTGTGAGGGCAGCCATCATGACCTCCTTACCTGACATTGTGTGAGGGCAGCCATCATGACCTGCCTGACCTGACTCGTGTGAGGGCAGCCATCATGACCTATATGACGTGACGTGTGAGGGCAGCCATCATGACCTATATGACGTGACATGTGTGAGGGCAGCCATCATGACCTGCCTGACCTGACCTGTGTGAGGGCAGCCATCATGACCTATATGACGTGACATGTGTGAGGGCAGCCATCATGACCTGCCTTTTCTACAAGGGGAGAGCATCAGTATCAGCAAGGCCCATAACCAAGATGGTCGTCAGGGTGGACATGAGGGAAGTGATACGACAAATGATCAAGGACAACAGCGAAGACAACATCAAGGACAACATCGAAGACAACACCGCACATCGATGACAACATTGAAGACAACACGGCAACTCATCGAGGACAACACCGAGGACAACACGGTAAGTCATTGAATACATCATCGAAGACATGACAAATCATCAATGACAACATCCAGGACAACACGGTAAAAACATTGACAGCATGGAGGACATTATCAAGGACATCATCGAGGACAACATCGAAAACACTGCAATTCGTTGAGGATAACATCGAAGACAACACGACAAATTATTGAGGACAACATCGAGGACAATATCGAGGACAACGTCGAAGACAACGCGGCAAAGCATCGAAAACCATATGGCGGACACCATCAAAGACAACACGGCAAATCATTGAGAACAACATCGAGAACAACATTGTTGAGTGTAAGATCGGGAATAGCTTATGTTGTTGTTTTCTTACACGGAGATTTAAAAAAAAAATGATTGAGATTTCATATGTTGATGAAATAATACGCTAGTCTTTTTTGGGTTATAATTCTTTTATTCTTGTAATACGAGGATAATGGAATAAGCACTCTTGCGCTTTTTCCTACATCTAGTCACCGTGTGCATGCATTTTTTGTCAATTTAGTCATGCGTCCGCACTAGCACACAATGGGTTACTTTTTCGAAAAGGGAAACGGGTTTTAACGTGTGCACAAGATGTTCTGTGTGCGTTCGTACACGAGACCTTGGTACCTTTCCAGTCCGAAATCCAAGGCGCTAACCACTACACCATGTTGGCTGGCGCTTTTATTTTAAAATTTATTCATGACTCGGATAATTTTGTGTTTGAAAAATACTTGTTCTGTAAACTTTGATGCCCCAGCAATCCTTGTAGGACTTGCATATTGTGGTGTTTAGAAATTTTTGTTGTTGCTTTTCGTGGTTTCTTTTCAAACAGATGATGGGTGAAGATACAATAATAGTTTGCAGTAGTAGGAGGAGGAGGAGAGGAGGAGGGGAGGAGGGGGGAGGAGGGGGAGGAGGAGGGGGAGGAGAGGGGGAGGAGGAGGGGGAGGAGGGGAGAGAGAGAGAGAGAGAGCGAGAGAGAGAGAGAGCGAGAGAGAGCGAGAGAGAGCGAGAGAGAGCGAGAGAGAGCGAGAGAGAGAGAGAGAGAGAGAGCGAGAGAGAGAGAGAGAGTTATGATAGTAGAATTAAGTTTAACAGTATTATAAACATGGCTTTGGGATGATCTAACATCGATATATCAATCCAAAATGCACGTAGTTTAAAGAAAATATGCAAGTTTAATGAAATGACTGAAATATTTTTTAATGAAAGATTTTGTCTGTACATTACAAAACAAGTCTTGGTTAACGTTTTCTAGTTTTCTTTTATTATTTCAATGATAATGAAATAAGCGCTCGTGTGCTTTTATAGATCCAGTCCCCCCAAGTAAACGGTTTTTTTTTTCAATTTTGACATCTGTTCGCAATGGTGCACAATGGCCTACTCTTCCAAAAAGGGGAGCAAGTTTCGTGTGTGCAAGATGTTCTGTTTGCGTTGAGTGTGTGTGTGTGCGTGTGTGTGCGCGCGTATGTGCGTGTGAGTGCGTGCGTACGTGTGTGTGTGCGTGCGTGCGTGCGTGCGTGCGTGCGTGTGCATATGTAGGGGGAAGGGGGGTGGTAGTGAGGAGGGGACATAGTTTTGGAAGGAGATGCATTTAAGGGACAGTGGTGTAGGGAGGAGGGGGTAGAATACACATGTCTGGATCAGTAGGAATAGAAGAAAATGGGAAGGGGAAAGGTTAGCTGATAGATTTTCACACGGTTCCATTTCGGCATCTTCTTTTTTTTAAATTCTCTTGTGACTTTTTGGGGGCGTAACCTTTCCGTTTTAAAAGTGGAGAAAAGTTGTTACAGGTCTTCAATGACTTGGTCGAAAGCTGGAAATTTAATATAAAAAAATGCGAACTCCCAATTCCAACAAAAACGTATGATGTTGATAGGGTTGGAAATTAGAATAATTTGATTAAACTTCTTCTGCGTTCCCTGGCTATGTTAGTTTTTTTTTTTTTACTCGGAGATAAAAACGATATTTACCGTTGTGTCTAAAGCTACATACTATAGTGTTTACCTGTTCTTGTGTCCACATGCATGTATGCAAGACAGACTAGCCAACGGACTGATAACCCTTACCCCATTCTTAACCTTTAACACTAACCCTAACCCTTTACAACTAACCTTTACAGTTACTCTAACCCTGGCCCGTCATGTGGACACAACTGGCAGGTAGATTCCTTGGTACATGCTGACACTATGGCGAAACATTTTTGCCTCATATGGGTGGGGATGGTTGTAGAACTTTTTTGTCGTCGTCGAACTCTGACAGCAACTACTGTTGTTTATCATGTGAGCAACATGCGTTGTGCTGCCGTTAAGCGCCTGACAAGGCAGGCCCAGCCCATATCATTTCGGAGTAGGAGAGAATCGCTATCGTTTTGTCTCTCTTTTGTTAATGTAAGAAAAATGGACCAAAAGTTGAAGAAAAGTATACAAAAGGACGACAGCAAGAAAAGGAACGAGGCAGAAACATGAAAGAAATGAGGCAATTCCTAGCACAGAATTTCCAGAAGGTGGGGATGGAGATACTATTTATACTGACCCCCGCCCCCGCCCCCGTCCCGCTTAGAATTTTAAGGCAAGACATTTTAGGGAAGTGGATGTGGCTGGGATGTTTAGGTCTGTAGGAATATGTATGAGGACTGGATGTGTGAATGTCATTGATAGATAGGTAGTCATATATAGGGGATAGTTTGTCATCGATAGGGGATAGGTCGTCATCGATAGGGGATAGGTCGTCATCGATAGGGGATAGGTAGTCATCGATAGGGGATAGATAGTCATGGATAGGGGATAGGTAGTCATGGATTGGGGATAGGTAGCCATCGATAGGGGATAGGTCGGCATCGATAGGTAAACATCGATAAGGGATAGGTAGTCATCGATAGGGATAGGTAGTTATGAATAGGGGATAGGTAGTCATCGTAAGTTTGGGGTGGGAGGCGGGGGCAGTTTAGGGAACATATTTTTTAGATATCTAAAAGCCAAAACATAGGGTGCAGATTAAAAACTGCACAACTTTATAATCGGGAATGGCGGAGTGATGGAATTGGGAGTGTGGCGGAGGGGGAAGAGGTGGAGTAGGGGGAGAGGAAGGGGGTATGTATTATAGGACAATGGCGTTTGAAAGGAAGGATAGAAAGTATATTTAGGTCGGTAAGAATGAAAGACTGTGTGTGTGTGTGTGGTGTGGTGTGTGTGTGTGTGTGTGTGTGTGTGTGTGTGTGTGTGTGTGGTGTGTGTGTGTGTGTGTGTGTGTTAGATGTTTCATAAAGAGTGGGGTGAGTGGTTTTTTGTTGTTTTGTGTGTGCATACCTCTGTGTGTGTGTGTGTGTGTGTGTGTGTGTGTGTGTGTGTGTGTGTGTGTGTGTGTGTGTGTGTGTGTGTGTGTGTGTGTGTGTGTGTATGTGTGTGTGTGTGTGTTGAAGTTGGGATGATTTGTAAGTGGGGAGGTGGGGTGTAAGGGAGGGGACTGAACTGTGTGGTTTATTTGTGAAGAGTAGTTATTGAAAGAAGCTGGAGCTTTCTGATTGGGCTTTTTATGTATTTGTTTATATTCTTTTTTAAATGCATTTGTTTTTGTTTGTAAGTCAGATTCCATTGACATATTTCACGCTGATGAATTATTTTTCTTCTTCTTTTTTTTTTTTTACTGATGAATTTTTTTTTGAAATCAGTCCTGGATATCTGATGGCATCTTCTGCGTGTATGTGGTGATCATGTATTAATGTTTTTAATTTTCCATTGCATCTTTTGTTTGAATTTTTTGTTACTCAGATGAGCTGTTAGTTGGAAAACATTGGGTCCTGCAAATGGCCTTTTATATGGATAGGAATGTTTTAGTGCCTTCTTGATGGCTTGTGGTATTTGTATAGATTTGGAGAATAATGGGGAATGAAGACTTAATGCTTTCTTTTTTTTTCGGTTTTTTTTAAAATAGTTTTTTTCCTTTATAATTTTACAATCATCTAATGGAAAAGGAAAAATTGAACCTGCCGTTAAAAGTGCTTTGATAATGGCAGGTTGATCTTTTTGTGCTGGTAGCAGATCTGTTTACTGATCTGCTGGCCAGGTTTACTTAATCCAGTCAGTCTCACGGAATATGCACATGAAATATTAATGCCGTAACTGAAGTGGAAGAGTCCAGTTGAGTCCATTCAAAATTTTATTTTCATATGGTACATTAAGCAATGAATTTACTTTTTTTTTTTTTTTTTATTAAGCCATCTATCTAGCAACCTCCCCCCCGCACCCCCCCCCCCCCCCACCCCCAACAAAAATAAAGCAAAGAAAACCCCGAAACAAAAACATTTTTTAAAATTGTAGTTTATCTATAGTTTTATTTGCGCGAGAAAAAAATCGTCAAGATTGGGGCGTGATTTGTCGATTCTACATACGATATATAAAAAAATTGCCAAGTATCAAAATCCAGTTTTTCGTTAGTATCATACCCAAACAAAACCAAATTCAGTATTTAAAAAAAAGAAAAGAAAACACCTTCCGCATATTGTGGATTTTGTTATTAGGGTGTTTTCGAGATCTTGCCCTAATATATATGGATGTGTTCACTGTCCCACAAGTAATGGCTGATTGGATCTTTTTCTTTTTCACAAAAGTTTTATTTGCGATTATCTAATACTTTTAATTTTTGTCAAAATGCTGTTTGTTGTAAGAATCCAATGACCAATTTTAAGTTGGAACCACTTAAGTTTGACTTCTTTAAATTAACTTGTATTGGTGGCACTTCTGTGTACTGATCTTGTGTTAGAGGATCAATTGCAGATTTTACACCAATACATAAGAAAAATGTATAGAGAAGATTTAATGTTTAAAGTGGAGTGAGTGTGTGTGTGTGTGTGTGTGTGTGTTGTGTGTGTGTGTGTTGTGTGTGTGTGTGCGTGCTGTGCGTGCGTGGTGCGTGCCTGCGTGCGTGCGTGCGTGCGTGCCTGCGTGTGTGTGTGTGTGTGTGTGTGTGTGTGTGTGTGTGTGTGTGTGTGTGTGTGTGTGTGTGTTGTGTGTGTGTGTGTGTGTTGTGTGTTTTGGATGGGTTTAAATTTTAAATCATGAGTGGGCGAATGATCTTTTTGTTCCGTGTGTGTGTGTGTGTGTGTGTGTGTGTGTGTGTGTGTGTGTGTGTGTGTGTGTGTGCGTGCGTGCGTGCGTGCGTGCGTGCGTGCGTGCGTGCGTGTGTGTGTGTGTGTGTTTTGGATGAGTTTAAAATTTAAATGAGTGGGCGAATGATCTTTTTGTTCCGCGCGCGCGCGCGCCTGTGTGTGTGTGTGTGTGTGTGTGTGTGTGTGTGTGTGTGTGTGTGTGTGTGTGTGTGTGTGTGTGTGTTGAAGTTGGGATGATTTGTAGGTGGGGAGGTGGTGTGTACAGGAGGGTACTGAATTGAGTGGTTTATCTGTGAAAAGTTGAAAGTAGTTGTGGATTTCTGGTTGTGCTTTTTATGCGCATTTAATGCACTCGTTTACATTAAAAAATGCATTTTGTTTGTTTGTAAATGGGTTCCATTGACAGATTTTACACTGATGAATCTTGTTTTTTTTCACCGATTTATCATTATTTTATTGTTATTATTATTATTACTATTTTATTATTATTATTATTATATTTTTATTATATTATTATTTTATTATTATTATTATTATTTACTGATAAATTATTTTTTCTTGAAATCCGTCCTGGATCTTCTGTGTGTATGTGATGCTCATGTATTAATGTGTTTTTTCTGTTACATTTTTTTGTTCGAATTTTGTGTTACTCAGTTGAGCTGTAAGTTGAAAAAACATTGGGTCCTGCAAATGGCCTTTTATTGGATAGCGATGTCTTAGTGCCTTCTTGGTGGCTCGTAGATATTTGTATATTTTTAATTAATTTTTAATTTTTATTCTTTTATAACGGGGATAATGGAATAAGCATTCTTATGCTTTTTACATCAAGTCCCCGTGTGTGTGTGTGTGTGTGTGTGTGTGTGTGTGTGTGTGTGTGTGGTGTGTGTGTGTGTGTGTGTGTGTGTGTGTGTGTGTGTGTGCTGTGGGCGGCGGAGCGCAGGTTTTTTTTGGTTATTTTTTTAAGTGAAAAAAGCAGTTAAAGAGTATTGATTGCTACGATTAGTTGTGGATGAATATTTTGGTGGATGGTCGACCACTGTTGTCTTAGGATGATTTAAAAAAAAAACCCTTATCTTAACTTTGATTTATAAGCGGTATCAGAGAAAAAATGGCCTATGACATCACAGGAATTGCAAGCTTTTTTTTATATTTTTTTTTTCGAAGTTATGCAGGAGGCAAAACACGTATATGCAGACTGCTGTAGAATTTATGTTAAGCACTTCCTATGAAGAAAAATGAAGAAAGATGATTGCATGTTTGCACATTAATTTTGTGAATGAAGGTTTTCAGAATTGAAAGGAATATTGTCGTGTGGTAGTGCTTAAGAGAATGACATGGAGCATGTATTCTAGTGTTTACAGAAATGTTTGACAGACAGGTGGTTGTCTTCTAGGTTTTTTAGGTGAGGAAGCGGAGGAAGAGGAGGAAGGGAGGGTTATAGGAATGATTAGGGGGACTGATCATTCATGTTTAGATCTGATTTTTTTTTTGAGAGAGATGATGATGATGATGATGATGATGGTGATGATGATGATGATGGTGATGATGAGGGTGATGATGATGGTGATGATGATGATGATGATGATGGGAAGATGGTGTGTTTTTCTTTTCACAACATAGAATATTCGTTTTTAAAAAAATATTTTTTTAAAGTTAAATGCAAGAAATACATTATATTTTTCGGTTAAAAAAATCAGATTGAAGGCAAGAAATACAATAGTGAGGAGAGGAGGGAGGAGGAGGAAGAGGAAGGTTACAGGAATGTTTAGGAGGACTGGTCATCCATGTTTAGATCTGAGATTTTTTTTTTGGGGGGGGGGGGGGGGGAAGGTTGATAGAAAAATAGTGTTGTTTTTTTTTAAATGAATATTTTACGTTTTTTTTATGAAGTGAAATGCAGGGAATACAATGATATATTTTTCGTTTTTTCATGAGATTGAATACAAGAAATTCAATGTTTTTCGCGTTTTTTGATTAAATTGAATGCAAAAAATAATAGTATATTGTTCGTTTTTTAATAAGATGGAATACAATAGTAGGCCAATTTAATTATTTCTTAAGAGATTAAATGCAAGAAATACAACATGATTTATTATTTTTTCAGTGTTAGCAGAGTTTGGTTTAATAAAATGTCAGTTGAAAAAATCTAGCTCTTTGATAACGTTTGATATTGACAGGCGTGTTATCAGTTTGTAGTAGTGTTGTGTGAAGTATATACATAGTGTCTTTTTTTATTTATTTATTTTTTTAAATGGCATCCAATGTAATATAAAAGGGACCAGGTCTATGACTGCCTTGCATTGAAATAACGTTAGTGTGTATTGGTGGCAGATCTGTGTATTGATTTTCGGCTGGCAGATCGATAACACAGATTTTACACCAATACAGCTTATGAAAAATTGAAAGATTTCATGTATAGTCTCGTAGTTCGTGAAGCGTGCCTGTGTGAGTGTGTGTGTGTGTGGGGGGGGGGGGGGGGGGGGGGGGGGGGCGAATGCTGATTTTTGCTTTTTTTATTTGTCGAATCAAATATTGCAAAAAATGAAATCTAGTCATGTACTGGTCTTTCACAAAGGCAGGAATCCGAGTCAATTATTTATTGCCAGATGCATTTTCAATTTATGGCAAATCGGTGTTGTGTGTGTGTGTGTGTGTGTGTGTGTTGTGTGTGTGTGTGTGTGTGTGTGTGTGTGTGTGTGTGTGTGTGTGTGTGTGGTTGTGTGTGTGTTTCTTTAAAGAAATCTGTAAAGTTGCTGGATATGCAGCTGTAATCAAAATTTGACTTTAAAAAAATTCGCCATAATTTTGGATAAAAAGTAGAGCAAGTTTTGAGATATCACTTTAGAATAGCAATGTTTTATTATTATTTTTTTTAATCCGTGTATATTTTGTCTAACACACTTTCACGTTTGTTGTTTTACCAATTCTGGTTGAAGAAAGCCATTTTTGCCAAAAAAGAATGACATACTTATACTACTCCCATGAAATGGATTGGAAAACTGATTTGTCAGTAGCACTTAAGTTTTTTTGTTTGGGATTTTTTGTTTTGAGTTGCAAATATTATCGGTTGGTTTTCTTGCTTTATTAGTACATTTCATTACAAAACAACAAAACAAAAGAACCCTTCCATTTTGCTTTATACCCAGTTAAACTTATTCTAGAATCTCAAATGTAAATATGAGATGGTTGTATAAAACCGCTAACACTATTGAATTATTGCTATCATAATTCATGTGAGATAGAATCCATACTTGTCTTTCTGAACGCGTGAAAAACGCGTTGCTTTTTATTTTTTTTATAGATACCAAGATGATTTTTGGGTTACGATTCTTTCATTTTCGCTGTATTTCACGACACCCCTATGCAAAATTGATTAAAAACGTTATTTTTTTATGTTTAGGAATTAAGTGGTGGGCACACACCACGGCACTTTGACTACCCAACTGACTTTTTTGAGAAAAAACGAGCTTTACACATTTCTCCCTTCTTTAAAACTTACAAGACGATGCGTTGCACTTATTTATTCGGGTTGTTTTCTGGCTGTAAAGATGACATGGCTGGAATTAAAATTTGCCATTTCTATTTTAAAAGTATATTGCATGCTATTTAAAGTAACTGTGCTTTCTGGCTGTAAAGTTAAGATGATAAATTAACCTTTTTTGTCACTTTGTGTTTTTTAAAAAGCAGATTGGAATGAACACTTTCTTGTGATCTGAGATATGTCAAATGGGTGTGCGAATCGACAAGCGAACAAAATGTCAGTGGGTTGGTCATTGTGTCACTGCTGGTCAGAGCACTGGGAAAAGCCTACCTCCCCCTTCAGCCAAAACAGAAGCTGAAGTCGGGGTTGGGTAGCCGGCT
>CM060337.1:7384020-7386520 GCA_030674155.1 Stramonita haemastoma | reverse complement strand
ACACACACACACACAAACACACTTGATTTACTGCCTCATTCTCTAAAAAGGGCTATCATGTAGGCGTAGCCGGTGGGAGCAGATGACCTTTAGAATACTGCATACACACGGGGACTGGATGTAAAAAAGCACAAGAGTGCGTATCCCATTATCCTCGATATAAAAGAATAAAATAAAAATAAAACAAATAAAATACCACCACAGCTTAGTAGGGAGCGGAAATTCTCAGTACAAGGACAGATGTCCTAGACTATCAACCAGAATATAGGAGCCTCACAAGACAGTGGTGCGATTCCAATGTGGTAATGATAAAGGCCTCTTTCAGAGTATGGGTGTGTACACACCCACAACGTACTCATGTCTTTTCGGCTTATTAAGTCACCTTTTCAAACACACAAACATTTTCTGTGGAGGTGTAGGACAGATGTTTATGGACAAAGTCATCAAATTTCAGGGCAGCTGCATTAAAAGTTCTTGAGGTACAGAGCAGAATATAGGAGTCTAGGTGCTAGCACACCCATAGCATACGGCACAGGATCTACAACAGCCTTGGCCGACAATACAAAGAAAAGGAGATTTGGGAAAGCATCACGATATAATGCAGTACATTATGCACTGTAATCAACATACAGTACATAGTCATGCGTTTTTAGTGTACGAAAAAAAATCTACAGTGCTAATTCAATTCAATTTTGCTTAGTTTTTTCCTTTACAAGTATGATCAGATTTCAGATTCTGAGTACATAAGAAACGAGAAGAAGCCTTTTTCATACGTTATAGTTACTTCTATAACATTGGGGGGATGGGATAGCCTAGTGGTGAGAACATTGCGCTCGCAATTTGACGACCCGGGTTCGATTCCCGTTCGAGGAGAATTTTCTCCTGGAGTTAGCATCAGTGCGGACTCCACTCTCCCCAAAGTCCGGATGAGACTATAAACCGAGGCCCCGTGTGCGAACACACGCAGAACATCTTGCGCACACGTTAAATCCTGTTCCGCTTTTCGTAAGAGTAGGACATCGTGTGCCGGTGGGAACGACAAGGGTGTGTTCTCAGCCCGACACCATTTACATTTTTCATAAACCAGTTAGCTGACATAATGAAAGAAAAAGGTAAAGATGGGGCACAATTATTTGTAGATATCAAGGAACTACTTATCTTATCATTTACAGATGATATGGCATTGATATGAACAACAGGTGGCCTTCAGAATTAGTTTAAAATTCTACGAAAGTGAGATAAAATAAAATTAACCGTTAACAGTAGAAGGCATCCGTCAGTCTGGGAAGTTGCGCTCTAGAGCCTAGAGCATAAAACCTGGGTAAGTAAGTACGGAGGCAATCTGGGTTTCGCATGTTAGATTTGGCGTTCTCCAACTGAATAAAAATGTGCATCGCTACAAGGAATCTAACCATGATAAAATGTGCCAGTTTTGTAAAAATCATATCAAAGAGAGAGAGGAGAGAGAGAGAGAGAGGAGAGAGAGAGAGAGAGAGAGAGAGAGAGAGAGAGAGAGAGAGAGAGAAATGAAAAAAAGGAAGTAAGAAAGAAAGGCAGATAGACAGAAACAAAAAAAGAAAGAAAGACAGAAATAAAGAACGAAAGAGAAATTGAAAGAAGGTAAAAAATAAAAAAGGAAGTATTTTTTATCAAAAAAAAATAAGAAAAGGAAAGACAAAAAGAAGCCGGAAATGAAAAGAAGAAGACAAACGAATGAAACAAAGACCGAACGGAAAAAAAGACAGAAGAGAAGGAAAAAAAAGAGCAAGCCAACAAACAAACCAACGAATGAAAATGAAAAAGAAAGAAAGCAAGAAAGAAAAGATCGATAAGCAAACAGTCAGAAAGACAAACAGACAGACAGACAGACAAACGAAACAGAAAGGTAGACAGACAGACTGACAGACAGTTAGACAGAAAACAAAAAGACTGACAGACAGACAGACAGAAAAGAAAGAAAACAGAAAGACAGACAGAAAACAACAAATGCAGACAGACAGACAGAAAGAAAGAAAACAGAGACAGACAGACAGAAACAAAAAGACAAACAGACAGAAAACAAAAAAAAAAAACCCATCACACACGGGCAGAAGAGAAAAGTGCAGAGAGGCAAATATTTCTTTTCGAGAGACATATATCGCGGTAAAACTTTTTGGCTCCAATATAAAGACGTACTTTTATGGTTTCTGTACGCTAACATGGAGATGAATTAGAAAGATGCTTGAACATTCCTGCCGACTCGGGTTCGATTACCGTTCAGCGGGATATTTTCCCTGGAGTTAACATCAGTGCAGACTCCATCCACTCTCCCCAAAAGTCTTTTGCATGATACTATAAACCGAGGCCTCGTGTGCAAACGCACACAGCACATCTTGCGCACACTTAAAATCTGTTCCCCGTTTAGCAATATTCGGCCATTGTGTGCAGGTGGGAACAGATGACAAAATTTACAAAAACCGCATATACATGCAGACTGGATGTACAAATGCACACGAGTGCT
>CM060337.1:7379020-7381520 GCA_030674155.1 Stramonita haemastoma | reverse complement strand
CCTTCCATTATGGAAGCCTCCATGTGATTTGGGGGGATATTGTCTAAACACAACACCAGTAGGGATAGCCTAGTGGTCAGAACATTGCGCTCGCAATTTGACGACACAGATATGATTCCAGTCCGAGGGGATTTTCTCCCTGGAGTTAACATCAGTGCTGACTCCACTCTCCCCAAAAGTCCTTCGGATGAGACTATAAACCGAGGCCCCGTGTGCGAACGCACGCAGAACATTTTGCGCACACGTTAAATCTTGTTCCGCTTTTCGTAAACATAGGCCAATGTGTGCCGGTGGGAACAGATGACAAGATCCACAAAACTCATACACACGGAGACTGGATGTAAAAAAGCACATGAATACTTATACCATTATTATCGATATCAAAAAACAAAAGAAAGGAAAAGAAAGACAGATATATATATATATATATATATATATATATATTATATATATATATATATATATATATATATATATATATATAAGTTTAAATATTATATAAATAAAGATGAAACAAAAATCCACCGAAGCTGTACTATAGATGATTATATAATGGAGAACTTAAAAATAGCCGAACACGCGTATACTTATCTAGAATTTTACAGTGATTCCCAGGTGTAATGTGTAAGACGAAGTGTATATAATTATACTCTTCCTGATACACAGAAGGTTAAGCAGGGGAACGTTCAACACCTATATTATCAAAAAAAGATAGATTACGACCGCCTAAGTTATGGAACACCTTTACCTTTTTACCTTTGTTAAAATCAGAAGAATCAGAGATGCTAGTCTTTCCCGCCAAACATTTTTGTGTGAAGTCAGAAAGGTTACCCAACAGATTTCTACGATAATGGATTGGTACTTAAACGATTGTCAGAGCCTCAAAAGTATCCAAAAAACGAATAAAAGTAAGAACAAACAACGAGTAGATGATCAATAGTCCATGCTCTTTGGCCTCCTATCGAACTTCCATCGCAAAAGAAGTCTGTGTTTTGATTAGCTAAGGTTCCTGCTTTCGCAATAAGGAGTTAGCTTTTTGTTTTTACTGTGTTATTCTCTCTCTCTCTCTCTCTCTCTCTCTCTCTCTCTCTCTCTCTCTCTCTCTCTCTCTCTCTCTCTCTCTCTCTCTCTCTCTCTCTCTCTCTCTCTCTCTCTCTCTCTCTCTCTCGATATCAAACGGTTATATAATTATGTATATTATATATATATATATATATATATATATATATATATATATATTTATTATATATATATATATATACATACATACATATACATATATATATATTTATTCATATACATATATATGTATACATAGCGCTTTCTTCTTTGTCTCCATTTGACTGGTACTATATTTCTGAGCCTGTGTGTAATCCTGCGTGTCTGTCTGCCTGTCTGTATTTATTTCTTTGTGTCAGTCTATGTGCCTGTCTGTCTGTCTGTTTGTCTGTCTGCCATTTTTTTCTATCTATACTTAGCTTGGAAACTCAAGATGCGTGAATTTCAAGGTTTTGACTCTGGAAAAAATCATTATAGAGAACATATACAAAAAAATGGCTGGACTATTGAGAAGAAAAATATTTATTTATTCATTGTATTTATTTATTTTATTCTTTTATATCGAGGATACTGGGATAAGCACTCTTTTGCTTTTTTACATCCAATCCCCGTGTGTATGCAGTTTTGTAAATGTCATCTGTTCCCACCGGCACACGATGGCCTACTCTTACGAAAAGTGGAACAGGATTTAACGTTGTGCGCAAGATGTTCTGCGTGCGTTCGCACACAGGGCCTCGGTTTATAGTCTCATTCAAAGGAGATAGATGCAAGAAGGGTGGGTGAGTGGGGGGGGGGGGGGGGGGCATGGAGAAAGAGCTCAATGGACAATCAATATTTCATCGTGTTTAGCTTGAAAAATAAACAACAACAGACGTCTCATCATAAAACGTGTCAGTGCTTTGATTAGCTAAGGTTATTGGTGGTTGTGGTATCGAGTTTTAGTTCCTTTTCTGTTTTATTATTGAGGAGTAAAACGTTTTGTTGTTGTTTGGTTTTTTGGAGGACGATGAGATTTCACAGGCATCCAGACAACGCAGGAGTTAAGAGCTTGCACAGAGGCGCGGACATGACATCTCTCTTTCTCTCTGTCTCTTTGTCTCTGTCTTCTTTCTCTCTCTGTCCCTGTCTCTGTCGCTTATCTCTATGTCGCTCTGCCTTTCTGTTTCTCTGTCTTAGTCTCTTTCTCTGTCTGTTTACCTCTCTATCTCTCTGTCTCACTGTGTCTCTCTCTGTCTCTGTGTCTTTCTGCCTCTCTCTGTCTCTCTCAGTCTCTCTGTCTCTGTCTGTCTGTCTGTCTGCCTGCCTCTGTGTGTGTGTGTGTGTGTGTTGTGTGTGTGTGTGTGTGTGTGTGTGTGTGTGTGTGTGTGTGTGTGTGTGTGTGTGTGTGTGTGTGTGTGTGTGTGTGTATGTGTGTGTGTGTGTGTGTGTGTGTTCTCTCTCT
>CM060337.1:7356520-7359020 GCA_030674155.1 Stramonita haemastoma | reverse complement strand
CACAGACACACAGAGACACACACAGACACAAGCAGACACAGACACAGACACAAGCAGACACAGACACAGACACACACACAGACACAGACACACAGACACACAGACACACAGACACAGACACACACACACACACACACACACACACACACACACACACACACACACACACACACACACACGCTCAAAAACACACGCTCAAAAACACACACTCACACACACAAAGAATATGTAGGTGTAAGCAGACCTACATATGAACACACACACACACTCTTGTACAGAAACACACTCATGCATGCACGCACACATGTGTGCACACCTGTACACACACAAACACACATACAGTTACAGACACAGAAACACACACACACACACACACACACACACACACACACACACACACACACACACACACACACACACACACAAACACACACTAATAACCACACATGCCTGCAAACAGACACAAGCATGCATGCATGCACAAACACACACACATATGATAATGATGATAATAATAATAATAAATAATAATAATAATAATAATAATAATAATATAATAATAACAACAATAACAACAACGACATTAACAATAACAATAACAACACCACCACCACCAATAATAATAATAATAATAATAATAATAATAATAATAATAATAATAATAATAATAATAATAATAATAATAATAATACATGGAACTTATATAGCGCTATATCTTGTAAAAACAAATCAAAGCACTTGCATTCGACCTATACATCACACAAGCAATCAATAACAATCTATGGTCCTAGCAAATTCGAACGTACTCACACACGCAAGCGCACACACACACACACACACACACACACACACACACACACACACACACACACACACACACACACACACACACACACACACAAAACACACACAAACACACACAAACACACGCGCGCGCGCGCGTCCACACACACCCACACCCACAAAGGCTATACACTTTGTCAGGTAGATGTCGAAGGCGGAGACAGACAAGAGACGGAAACAGCAGGAAAATACACACATACACACAGACACAGACGCAGATACACACAGATACACACACACATACATACATACACATACGCACGCGCACGTGCACACACGCTCACACATGCACGCCAACACCCACACCCACACCCACACACATATAGGTATATATGTATGTATATAGATATAGATAGATAGATAGATAGATAGATAGATAGATAGATAGATAGATAGACAGACAGACAGATAGATAGATATATGGATAGATAGATAGACAGACAGATAGATAGATAGATAGATAGATAGATAGATAGATAGATAGATAGATAGATAGATAGATAGATAGATAGATAGATAGATAGATAAATAGATAGATAGATAGACAGACAGACAGACAGACAGACAGATAGATAGATAGACTAACAGATACACATGTACCACACACACACACACACACACAAAACACAAACACAACACACACACACACACACACACACACACACACACACACACACACACACACACACACACAAACCCACAAACATACACACACACGCACGAGGTCGTAAAACCATCCATTCAAAGCATTTTTTGGAACTCTCTTTTGGGATTATCAGAACCTCTACCATGAAACATTACAGCATGTCCTTAGAGCCAATAAGAAGTAAAAGGAATTGAATGCAGGAAATTACAGTTGACTGGAAAAAAGTAGACTTAACAAACGTAATCCATAATCACACCCCAATAGAAAAAAATAAAACGTAAACTCAACAAATTGAGTCTGTACTCCCCCCCCCCCCTTTAAAAAAAAACATAACATAAGCGCAGATTTGTTACGAATTGCAATACTTTGCTCTGTCACAAATGTGAATCTGAATCTGTGAATAAAAAGAAATATGAAAAAAACACACACAAAATGCCAAAAACGAAATAAAAACGTAAGACAAAAATGCTTCTCTAAAGAACAGAAGATAGATTTCAACAAAGCAATTAGTGAGGAAACTTGTTTTTTGAAATGAATAAAACTAAGTAGAGAACAAACTAGATGTAAAATATACAAGTACAAAAAGAAAATAAAGAAAAAAATTCTACAGAAAGTGACAGAATAAACATAAACAAAAAAAGAAGAAAGATTAAGAAAACTGACAGCAGTGGTTAGTGCGTTGGCTTTCGGACTGGAAAGTCGCGGGTTCGATTCCCATAGAGTCACAGGGATTTTTCGGACTCCGGCCGGCTCCTATCCAGAGTGAGTGTGCTGTGGGCTCAGTGGGGAGACTGGGACCACACAGTTGAGCTTCATCCACTTTACGGATGCGAATTTGAGAGTGTTGCTCAAATAACCTGACCAACAGTGCAGGTGTCTGTATCTCTCAGGCCCGGTTGACGCCGGAGTTTATTATGATCGTAGGCTTAGAGTACAACCCTTTCAAGAAGTCTCAAAGTGGATGAACTTCCACGGCAGCATCATTGCATCATCCTCATTGCCATTGATCAT
>CM060337.1:7336520-7341520 GCA_030674155.1 Stramonita haemastoma | reverse complement strand
TTCTGACCACTAGGCTACCCCCCCCCCCCCCCTGCATTGTTTAGTATCCCAAGCTGGCCTGTGCTACCTTCTCTTTAGTAATATAGCTGCGGCCTGTGTATCTTCCACACCAGCAGATGGTGGATACTGCTGCTGCTGCTGCTGCTGCTGCTGCCTTCTCTGCAATA
This sequence comes from Stramonita haemastoma, assembly GCA_030674155.1. NCBI lineage: Eukaryota > Metazoa > Mollusca > Gastropoda > Neogastropoda > Muricidae > Stramonita > Stramonita haemastoma. Next base: position 7,341,353 of record CM060337.1, on the reverse strand, counting down.
ACTTTATCTAGGAATGTATCCCCATAACATCCTCCCTAATTTCTCTTCAAGGAGACTGGTGCTACGTTTTTTTTTCTTGATCTTATTCCAAATATCAGCGATTAGCTCTGTCTCTGTATCTGTCTCTGTATCTCTCTCTCTCTTTATATATATTATAGGTGTGTGTGTGTGCATGTGTGCATGTGTGCATGTGTGCATGTGTGTGTGTGTGTGTGTGTGTGTGTGTGTGTGTGTGTGTGTGTGTGTGTGTGTGTGTGTGTGTGTGTGTGTGAAAACGTATCTAGCTAGCTAGGTAGTTAAATAGATGCCAATCTCTGTACACACACACAAACACACCTACACACACAGACACACACAGAGACACACACAGAGACACACACACACACACACACACACCCACACACACACACACACACACACACACACACACACACACAACACACACACACACACACACACACACACACACACACCCTTGCCTATCACGCATTATACATTCCCACACATGCCTCCTCTTTCTACCTGCAGCAAGTAAGTAAGAAAGAAAAGAAGTCTACCTGCCCAGACGTGAATCTCCACAAACAGATGGGCATGGCAGAACCAGGGGATGTTTGTGATAGACAATGATCTACAGTCGGCCACCTGTTTTCTGCAAGACTGCAATCTCTCCCCAACCACTCACCACTTCCCCTAACACCACGTATTGGAAACTGTGTATTCCTGATGAAACATTTCTTTATTTAAGGAGGAATATATTTCAGGCTGAAAAAGAGTGTGTGTGTGTGTGTTTGTGTGTGTGTGTGTGTGGTGTGTGTGTGTGTGTGTGTGTGTGTGGTGTGTGTGTGTGTGTGTGTGTGTGTGTGTGTGTGTGTGTGTGTGTGTGTGTGTGGTGTGTGTGTGTGTGTTTGTCAGTGTGTGTGTGTGTGTGTATGTGTGTGTGTGCATGTGTGTGTCTGTGTGCGTGTGTAAGTGTAAGGAAGGAAGTCTACCTACCCAGACGTGTACTATACAAACAGATGGGCATGGAAGAAGCAGGGGATGTTTGGGATAGACAATGATCTACAGACAGCCACCTGTTTTCTGCAAGTCTGCAATCACTCCCCAACCACCCACCACTCCCCCTCACACCTCGCAGACACTTCTTCTACTTAGGTGAAATTGGAAACTTTGCATTTCTGATGAAACATTTCTTACTTAGGGAGGAATATATTTCAGGCTCGAGAGAGAGAGAGAGAGAGAGAGAGAGAGAGAGAGGAGAGAGAGAGAGAGAGAGAGAGAGAGAGAGAGAGAGAGAGAGAGAGAGAGAGAGAGAGAGAGAGAGAGAGAGAGAGAGAGAGGAGGAGAGAGAGAGAGAGAGAGAGAGAGAGAGAGAGAGAGAGAGAGAGAGAGAGTGTGTGTGTTAGAGTATGTGTGTCAGTACGCAGTGTGTGTGTGTGTGTGCGTGTGTGCATGCGTGTGTGTGTGTGTGCATGCGCGTGCGCGCGCGCGTGTATGTGAGTGCTTGTGTTACTTTGTGTGTATATATGTGCATGCCTGTGCGTAAGGTGTTCTGCATGCGTTCACACACAGAATAACTGAGTGTATAGTCTTATCTGAACGACTTTTGGGGAGAAGTTGAATCGTCACTGATACTAGCACCGAGTGCAGTAGAGGCTGGGGATCTTCTTGAACAACATTCGAATACAGACCGGCAGATATTGAGTGCAGTGTGCAACGCTCAAACCACCAGGCCATATATCCCAACTCCCCATGAGCCAGAGGTTAGTCAGAATAGGCAAAGATGGGAAAGACAGAAGACAAGGTAAGCATCCACAGCGGTTCCAGACGAGGTGGACGCCAACATATCCCTTCAATGTCCAACACTAGCAAAGACTATCTCCCCCCAGTGGTATGCTTTAGCACGGGTGTGTTTGTTTTTCATAGCAGCTGGCAGCAGCTAGGCAGCAGCAGCAACAGCAGCCTTCCCTGGTGATAACGGTTTTTACTTTTCTTTTCCTCCTTTACCCCACCACCCTCCCTGCCTTCAAGGAGACTGATAGTACTTTACCTAGCCTTGACCTTTTTCCATACATCTGGATCTCTTAAGCCACACACAAGTTCAAATTGTGTGCCAGTGGCACCAGATAGCATTTACAAAACTGCATACATGCAGGGACTGGGTCTAAAAAAGGCACACTATTGCTTATTCCATTATCCTCCATATAAAAGAATAGATAAATAAAATATATAACAAATATCCTTTGGATAGAACTAGATCTATATGTGCCGATGGAAACAGATGACATTTACAAAACTGCGTACACACGGGGACTACATGTAAAACAAGTACAATAGTGCTCGTTCAATTATCCTCAATATAAAAGATTAGATAAATAAATACAATAAATGAATAAGAAATATTCTTTAAATAAGACTATAAACCGAGGCCCTGAGTGTGAATGCACGCAGAACATCTTGCGCATAATTATGTCACAACCTGTTCCGCTCTTCCGAGGTGTAGGTCATTGTGTGCTGATAGGGACAGATGATTAATTCATCACAAAAACTGCATACACGCAGCAACTGGATGTAAAAAAGCACATGAGTGTTGAATCCATCATTATCAAACTAAAAGAATTTAGATATCATAATTTTGACAAAATGTACATGCCAAGGCTTCTGGCTGATGAATAAAAAGACAGATATTAAATTGAGCTGTAGGGGATGAGAGATCAAAATATATTAAGAACAATGTTCAATTAACGAATCAGTCATTTAAAATAATAAGCGCGCACACACACACACGCACGCACCCACGCACGCACCCATCTACACACACACACACACACACACACACACACACACACACACACACACACACACACACACACATAAATATACACACACACACACATATATATACATAATCATATATATGTGTGTATATACATATGTGTATATATATGTATATATATATATATATATATATATATAATATATATATATATATATATATATATATATATATATAATATATATATATATATGTGTGTGTGTGTGTGTATCTGTGTGTGTGAGTGTGTGTGTACATACACATACTTCTAGGATAATGCTCAAAAAGAAATAAAAAACCTTTCATAAAATGTCTTCTTTTTTATCAGTGAACAATAAGTCTATCTGTTTGTCTGCCTATCTGATAGATCTGTCTCTCCGTCTTGGTTTTTAGTAAACAAGAGCTATTAGTCTGCTTGTCTGTCTGTCTATCTGTGTCTGTCTGTATGCGTGTCCGTTGTCTGCATTAAATTTCTTGCCCAACTTTGTTGTATAGAAGTAAACAAGAAAATTAGCCAGGGTTTGGAAGGAGTGTTAGAGACAAAGCCTCCCAGAATCTGTCTCTGGCAATTTGAAGACCTGGGTTCGATTCCCGGTCGAGGAGATTTTTCTCCTGGAGTTAACATCAATGCAGACTCCACTCTCCCCCAAAGTCCTTCGGATGAGACTATAAACCGAGGCCCCGTATGCGAACGCACGCAGAACATCTTGCCCACACGTTAAATCCTGTTCCGCTCTTCGTAAGAGTAGGTCATTGTGTGCCGGTGGGAACAGATGTCATTTACAAAACTGCATACACACGGAGACTGGATGTAAAAAAGCACATAAATGCTTATTCCATTATCGTCGATAGAAAAGAATAGATAAATAAATAAATAAACAGATAAATATCTCTACAGGCTTTGAATGTCATGCAAAAGGAAGCACTAAGGAATTCTGATGGCACTGACCCCATAATATGACTTTCTCTGAGAGATAATTTATCAGCAATGCCACCAGACCCGAAGCAGTGTATCTGTACTTTTGGCAGGTAAACAAGCCCCAGGTGTGAAAGACACATAGACTCCCGTAGAGAGGTCGATATCTTTACGTTCCATGGCCTCTGTGTTTCAGCTGAAATGGAACAGGAGAAGGTGGAAATGGGGTGGAGGGGTGGGGTGGGGGGGCAGATTGTGGGGGAGAGGGGTGAGGGGTGGGGGAGAGGGGCATGTGTGTGGTACAGAATGTGTGAAGTGTGGAAAGTGTGTGGTGGTTGTAGAGGTGTTATTGTTGTAATTTTGGTAGTATTGGCTATGATACTAATAGTAGTAGGGAGAGCAGCAGCAGCAACAACAAAAACAACAGTAACACCAGCAGCAACAACAACAACAACAGCAGCAGTAGCAGCAACAACAACAGCAACAACAGCATTAGCAGCAGCAGCAACAACAGCAACAGCAGCAATAGCAACAACAATAGCAACAGTAGCAGCAGCAACAACAACAAGAACAACCCCAGCAACAGCAGCAGCAGCAACAAAAGCGGCAACAACAACAACACCAGCATTAGCAGCAGCAGCAGCAGCAGCAACAGCAGCAGCAGCAGCAGCAGCAACAACAATAACGGCAGCAGCAGCAGTAGCAGCAATAGCAGCAGATGGAGCCGTATTTTTAATCGTAGTTGTAGAAAATTAGTATTGGTAGGGATAATGACAGCAGTGGTGGTAACAGCAGTTTGAGTAGGAAAAGTATCCATAACAGCAGCACCAGTAGTAGTAGTAGTAGTAGTAGTAGTAGTAGTAGTAGTAGTAGTAGTAGTAGTAGTAGTAGTAGTAGTAGTAGTAGTAGTAGTAGAAGTGGTAGTAGTAGTAGTAGCAGCAGCAGCAGCAGCAGCAGCAGCAGCAGCAGCAGCAGCAGTAGTAGTAGTAGTAGTAGTAGTAGTAGTAGTAGTAGTAGTAGTAGTAGTAGTAGTAGTAGTAGTAGTAGTAGTAGTAGTAGTAGTAGTAGTAGTAGAAGTGTGTGTGCATGCGTGCGTGGTGTGTAT
>CM060337.1:7311520-7316520 GCA_030674155.1 Stramonita haemastoma | reverse complement strand
CACACGCTACCTTAGATTCATGCCTAAGTTGGATGTGCTGGGACTGACTTGTCAGGCTCTTAAAAGCAGCACAACGCATTTTCACTCACATGACAGCAATTGTAATTGTCTGAGCGTATGACTAAGAAGAAGACTGAAACTATCAGATCAGCACCTTCACCTTCGCCGCCTTTACCTGTCCCGTAGTCCCGCGGACCGTAGGGGCACCACTTAAGATTTTACAACCAGCTTCCTCCACTCCCCACGGTCCTCTGCCCTCCGTAGCAGGTCGCTCCACCCAAGGCCTGTCCACTCTCTGATGTTGTCTTCCCATCGTTGTCTCTGTCTGCCTCTTCTTCTCCCTCCCCTTACTGTTCCCTGTGGGACAGTCTTGGCCAGTCCAGATGTTCGTGTGACGTGCCCGTAAAACAGTAGCTTGCGTTTTTTTCCACTGAGGTCAGGAGCTCTTCATATGGTCATACTAAATGAGAAGTTTGCGTGTGACTTTCATTTTGAAAGGTATCTTGCCATATCGGTAGCTATATTCCAACTTCAGAGGGTTTTAGGGTATAATATAGAGAAAAATAGAAAACAGCACCTGTGCCCACTTGAGAGGAAGGTGGGGTGAAAGTAAAGTACAGTTTTCTCGACTTGCTCCTTTCCCCTTTTCATACTAAATGAGAAATCTGCGTGTGACTTTTTTTTTGAAAAGTACCTTGCCATATCGGTAGCTATACTCCGACCTCGGAGGGTTTTAAAGCATAATCATAGAGAAAAATAAAAGACAGCACCTATGACCACTTGAGAGGGAGTAAGGTGAAAGTAAAGTACAGTTTTCTCGACTTGTTCCTTTCCCTCTCAGCTTCAGACGTAGAGAAGATCCCTCCCTCTAAGTGTTGCAGTAAACCACGTTGATCTGGATAAGCCGCTTTTCTCCATGGGTCTCACTCACTACTCCCAAACCCGTCGCTCTTGATCCGATCCCCCTTCTCCACTGATATAACTACTCTCTCTCTCCTCAGAGTATTCTCTGCATCACGCCTGCTGGAGAAAAAGATAATTATTATGTCCAGTGGGGGTGGTAAAGATGTGCGTAACTACCTACAGACGATTATTGTAAGAGATGCATTCAATGATTTTGAAAAGCTTGCTTCAATTCAATTCAAAATACTTTATTATCTCTAAAACAGAGAAATTCCAGTGGGTTACAAGCCATATAATTATAAGAACAAAAACCACGTAAAAATGATATCAATATAATACAACACAGTTCGTGGGATTTTATTTGAAATCGTCTCTCCTGTAGAGTAGCTGGGGTACTGTCATCATAAAATAATAACATTCCCACTTTTTTGTAATAAAAATTCTGTGCTAGGAGTTTCCTCTTTTCGATCCCTCTCGTTGTTTCTGCCTTGTTTCTTTCCTTCCTGTCACCTCACTTTTCTCAATGTGCTGCCATCTGGGTTCATTCTTCTGCCCTTGTTTACCCTCCACAATGACTTGAAAGGTCATTCTCTCCCTCGCCGAAGTCGAATGTGGGTGAACAGACTTGCCAGGCGCTTAACGGCAGCGCAACACTTTTTTGTTTGATTACATGGCAGACAGCAGTAATTGCTGTCTAGACGTTCGCTGAAGGTCAAGAAGTCGATCTCAAATGGTTTATTGTGGAAAAGTTGCAAGTTGGGTGACAGAGGCTGGTTCTTAGATTGAGAAATCTGTAAGATTTCATACATTACAGGACTGCTTTAATGGTTTTTTAAAAATTTAGAATATGATGGATAACTCATTTAATAAATTATGTTTATATTCATTTGATTCTGAATGGGGAAACACGACCCTGTGTGTTGTTGTTAGCTAATGGATAGTATCTAATTGCTAATCCAATGTTTAACGTGGTCAAAGCATGTATGTTAGTGGGTGTGCACATCCTTAGGCACAACTTCTCTCTCTCTCTCACACACACACACACACACACACAAACACACACGCACACACACACACACACACACACACATATATATATATATATATATATATATATGTATATATGCACACATATAATCATATGTATGTATCATATATAATATATATAATATATATATATATATATATATATATATATATATATATATAATTATATATATAGTAGGCACCCACCAGTCTCGGAAGACTATGGAGTTGCGCTCTAGTCTTTAGAACGCAAAGCCTGGATAAGTAAGTATGGAGGGCAAGCTGTTACCTATGCAGCAGACCCCCCCCCCTCCTCTCAACATCACTGGAATGATTCATTGGAAAGGCAATGACCGATACCAATGGTTCCAGTATATATATATCTAAACTACTTAGACACAGTAAATGTAGCGCTTTTGTATCATTTATACAAGAAGGTATGGGGACTGTGTTTTCCCTAGCTGCCTATGCTTGTGTGCACACACCATCAGACAGAGGTTTGTGCATTCTTTTTCTCTCAGGATAATTGCTTTGTCACCCTGGGTTCAGCTACGGTACTCTTTAGAGGCATACCACACCTAAGTCTGTTATCCCTTGAAACAAGCAAACAAAGTACATGAGTCTAAAATGTTGACGACACACCTTGGTAAGATAACGAATAAAAATAATATAGAAGATTTCAGATGGGATTTGAACCACATGTAGGTATATATTTATCTAGAGAAATAGTTATAGGTATATAATGTATATAATGCACGCGCACACGCGCACACGCGCACATGTGTGTGTGTGTGTGTGTGTGTGTGTGTGTGTGTGTGTGTGTGTGTGTGTGTGTGTGTGTGTGTGTGTGTGTGTGTGTCCTTGAAAACAAACTAGAAAAAAAACAAGAGCTTAAGAAGAATTTTTTTAAAAAAATCACCAAATAAAGTGCAGCATCATGTCTCCATCTAGACCATCTATGCATCCTGTGTAGCTGCTGCATTGGCAGGAACGCTTTTTCTACAAGCAAGCCCTGTGCACGAGCAAATCACCAGGAACTGGATAAGCCGCTTCTGTCCCCGGTCCAAATACCTGCAGACCATTTACACATAATCCTCTTTCCTGGTCCTAGGTTATCTCCACAGACGAGAGAACATAAGCCGCACTGCACCACGCGGAATGTCTGGGATAGACTAGACAAGAACTGCCGACACTTATATCACTGAAGAATTGTCAAGTTGGATATGGTGACAGGTTTTAGCAGCAACAGCAACAGCAGCAGCTTACAGTTTGATTTAACACGCATCTAATCATGTACATGCATGCATGCAACCGCACACATTGCGCACACGTTAAATCCTGTTCCGCTTTTCATAAGAGTAGGCCATCGTGTGCCGGTGGGAACAGATGACATTTACAAAACTGCATACACACGGGGACTGGATGTAAAAAAAACACAAGAGTGCTTATTCCATTATCCTCGATATAAAAGAATTTTTAAAAAGTGAAAACGAGAACAACAGTAGCAGCAACACAACCTCTCTATTTTGTTTTTCGCTGCCTCATCTTAGTTCTCTGTCCTGCTGTTCCCACGCCATGTATTTCAATCTCCCCGCCAGAGCCATACCCAGATTTATGTCTCATCCACAAGGTCAGAAGTCCACAGGGAGCCTATCAATATCAGGCCGCCATGGAGCTACTAGCCAGAGGGGCCTTGCATTGCTGCTGGGTCACTTTGGTGGTGTTCAGTGGTGCCTGTTCTGATCTAACATACGCAGGACACCACCTACTGAGCCCCCTACTGACGACAGTATTAGCTCAGTCGCTGAGTCAGACTGTCACCCACCTGAGGTGGCGACCACCACAACGTCCCTCCAGCGACCTTCTCCCATGAACCTCTAACCACAAAGGCTTTGACACAAACTCACCACAGGCACATAAATGTATGGAGAAACCAAAACTAAGGTCACCACGAGATCGGAGCAACAGGGGCCACCGAATTAGAGGAAATTCTTTTCTTTTCTTTAATTGAATGGTGACTACTGGTAATGGGGATGACGTAATGATGCTGATATAGAAGTGCATATGCTTTGGGATTACTTGACAGGGTTGTGCTCTACGCTTACTATCATAATATATCCTGCCGTCAACCGGACCCGAAGGATGCAGACACCTACAGTGTGAGTCAGATAATGTGAGCAACATCTCAAATTCGCATCAGTAAAGTGGATGAAGCTCGATTGTGTGTTCCAAGTCTTCCCAGTGAACCCACATTACACTTACTCTTGAAAGGATCTGGCTGGAGTCCGAAAAATCCCTGTGACTCTTATGGGATTCGAACCCGCGACCTTCCAGTTCAGAATCCAAGGCGCTAACCACTGCGCCATGACGGCTGGTCTGGCCTATTTTGTTGTATGACGATTTCTATAATAAGCAGTATATTACATAATCATGTATATGCATGTTTGTCAGTCCTGTTCGACGATGACCTCCAAAACTGCAGAGGAGGCTGGCAGGTGCTATTTTGAAATAGGGCAGGAATTTGGCTACAGTGGAGGTGCTTTGCCCACAGTACACCCCCACTCTCTCAGCCAAGAGAGCATAAGGACAATCAGCGTTGGAGATATTCTCCAAAGGTCAACTAGCCCCCAAGGCTGTAGCACATAAGCACTGTACAAGTCAAGCCTCCTAGTCAGAGAGTCATAGTCGATCACTAAAGACTAAGCTGTAAAGTGGGATTCCATGAATGGGGAAGAAAGCCACTGATCATACAGCTTCTCACTTTGCTGCTTCCCCCAGCGTCAATGGTTAATCAAGATCTGTGATGAAGCCCAGGCGCTGAAGGCACACTGTATACAGTTGAGACAATGCATTGTGGAACAAACAACAGCAGGCAACGAGCTATAACTTCATTTTCATCATGATAACGATTTTTTGTCAAAGATTCGAAAAATTAGCTTACTATAAGTTTTTAAAAAATCTTAACAAGCAGCATTTGAGGTTTTGTTTTTAAGGGACATTCCTTAAACATGATGTGACTCTTTCCGCTCTGCTTCAGCGCTCTTTAGAGGTCCCGGCGGTATATATATATA
>CM060337.1:7289020-7301520 GCA_030674155.1 Stramonita haemastoma | reverse complement strand
TCCGCAACCCTTCCCTGGCCTTCTCCCAGCGTTTAAACGAATTGGGCGGGGAAGGGGAGGGGGGCAGGGGGAAGGGGGGAGAGGGGGGAGCGAGGAGGGGAGGTGGGGGGAAAAGTAAATGAGGGGAGAGGTGCGATTTATAGGGTAGAGTTAGAATGGATGTGGGTGTGTGTGTGGGGGAGGGGGAGGAGGGGATGGGGGATAAGAGTTGAGAGAGAGAGAGAGAGAGAGAGAGAGAGAGAGAGAGAGAGAGAGAGAGAGAGAGAGAGAGAGAGAGAGAGAGAGAGAGAGAGACAGACAGACAGACAGACAGACAGACAGACAGACAGACAGACAGACAGACAGACAGACAAACAGAGACAGAGACAGAGAGACAGAGAGACAGAGAGACAGAGAGAAATACAGGGGAAAGTCACCACACAGGCAGACATAATAGACAGACAGAACATCTTGCGCACACGTTAAGTCCTGTTCCGCTTTTCGTAAGAGTAGGCCATTGTGTGCCGGTGGGAACAGAAGACAATATTTTTACACAACTGCATACACACGGGGACTGGATGAAAAAAACACATGAGTGCTTATCCCATTATCATCGATATAAAAGAATAAGATAAAAAATAAATAAAATAAAGACAGACAAACGGGTAGAAAGAAAGGCAGATATATAAATCGCTGACACATGTGGTACACACGAAGGTTGATACAGACAAAGAAGACTAGACAGAGCTAAAAATAATAAAGATAGCAAAAAAAAAGTTCCTGACAAGCTTACAAAATCAGTACCAAAAACAAAAAAACAAATAAAAAACAAAAACCAGACGAAGAAATCGAGACAATAAAAATATATTATGTTGAAAGAATATAGAATAAAATAAGGATACAGACATCTTAATCTTTTCCTAGACAGAGAATAGAATAAGCTGAAATTGGTCAATTTAGCTGCTGTCGTCAACTTGATGCATAGTTTGAATTTTATCTCTTTTTTTCAACTTAAAAAAAAATTCAGAATCTTGTTTTTTTATGTTGCGTTGTTATAAAAACTACAAAATATAGAAACGGTTTTGTTGAAAGAGATAGAGAGATAGAGAGAAAGAGAGATAGATAGATAGAGAGATAGAGAGAGAAAGAGAGAGAGAGAGAGAGAGAGAGAGAGAGAGAGAGAGAGAGAGAGAGAGAGAGAGAGAGAGAGAGAGAGAGAGAGAGAGAGAGAGAGAGAGAGAGAGAGAGAGAGAGAGAGAGAGAGAGAGAGAGAGAGAGAGAAAGAGAGAGAGCAACAGCAACTACAAGTACATCTACATCTACAGCAACGACATCAACAATAGCAACCATTACAAGTACAACAGCAGTAGTTTGTATGAGAGTGAAACATTTGATTGGTCAGTTCTTGTAACTACTGTGGCTGTTGTTACTGCATATGTAGCTAGTTTTCCTACTACCTCTTGCTGTTGTTGTTGTTGTTGTTGTTGTTGTTGTTGTTATTGTCGTTTTTGAGTCCGTACGCAGCGTGTGGATTAAAAGTAACAGCATTTTCATAAACTTGGTTCAGCATGTTTCGAAGTAAAGCACTGGAAAGTGTCTTGCTTGCATGTTGTGGGTGCTTCACACTATTAGGTTATCCAGTTTCCCAGAAGAAAGTGTAAACGTCATTCCCACTGAAATTCCAGCTACAAACACCACACTAACAGTCTAGCTGACAACTAGAATACTTCTAATCGCCCATACCCTCTTTGTCAGAAACAGAAAACCGAGAGCTCATTTCCGACTCTCCGCTATTCTTTCTCTGCTCATCTCCCCTACCTTCTCTCTGCTGTCTGTAACTCTCCCTGCCTGTATTTTTCTCCCTCTGTCTACACCTCTGCTTGTTGCCTCTGTGTTTTTTTTTTCTATGTTTTTATCTTGTTGTTTGCCTTTATGTTGTTGTTATTGTTGCTGTTGTTGTTATTAAGCTGGGGTTTTCTTTGACTGTTTTTGGTGCAACTGTTCTTCTCATCATTGTTCTTTGTGCTGTTGTCATTGTTCAGCTACGTTTGTCATTATAGTTTTTGTGGTCGTGATGATGGTTTTTGCTTTAGTCTTCTTCCTGTTTATTCGGTACTAGTAATAGTTTTGTGTGTGCTTTAGTGTAACGCACAATAATGAATCATGACGACTCCTAATTTCCCATATTGAGTTCAGCTTCCATGACAAAACTCTAGTTTCTTTCCCATTAAAGTTCCAGCTACACATCATCCAGTTGACTGTAGACAGCTTGAAAAATAAAGTAGTTTGCTTTATAGTTTTTTTACAGAGAAAAAAGACAAAATTATGATCTTCTTTGATTTTCTGTCGCTTAAGAATACCTAACTGACAGCTTTGTTGGTTATTATTGTCGTCATCGTCATCACCATCATTGTAAATGTTGTTATTGATATCTAAAGTAAAAGGAGCATAACTTTCATATGCTTCAAGACAGAGAGGGAGAGAGATACAGACAAACTTATAGACAGAAAAAGAACAGGGACAATGAGTTATTGAGAGAAAAAAAATAGAGAGACAAAAAGACAGAGATAGAAAGAGACAGGGAATGAGACAGACAGAGGCAGAGACACAAGAAGACAGAGAGAGAGAGAGAGAGAGAGAGAGAGAGAGAGAGAGAGAGAGAGAGAGAGAGAGAGAGAGAGAGAGAGAGAGAGAGAGAGAGAGAGAGAGAGAGAGAGAGAGAGAGGACAGACAGACAGACAGACAGACAGACAGACAGACAGACAGACAGACAGACAGACAGACAGAAAGAGACAGACAGACAGAGAAATTGGCAGAGAAAGACTAGTGCGTGGTCGGAAATGAGGCCTCGGTTTTTTTCTTTTCTGACGGAGAGGTGGGTGAGGAAGAGGTATTCTAGCTGTCAGCTGGGTTGTCAGCGTGATGTGTACCGAGAATTTCAATGGGAAAGACGTTTACATTAAGTTGTTCTTTTTTCTCTGGGAAACTGGAATAATCCAAGACAGTGAAGTTCCCTCAGAACATTAGCTTGAAGCGCTTCTGCACATCCCTTTGAAATAATTATTATACGTAACCTAGTTTCTGACAAATAATTTTGTTCCTTATAGTTCATATAGCAATAGTAGTAGTAGAACGTTTTGTCTAAGACAGAGTATATATATATATATATATATATATATATATATATATATATATATATATATATATATATATACATACACACATATATACATGTATATATATATATATATATATATATATATATATATATATATATATAATGGGGGATGGGATAGCTCAGTGGTCAGAGCCCTTGATTTCCCCAAGTCAAAGTTAAGCAGCATCGAGCATGGTTACCAGTTGGATGGGTGACCGTTTACGCCCCTTGGCTTCAATACAGTCCCCCAGTTCAGCCAGCTGTAAAAAGGGTACCTGCCCTCTTCTGCCGGCCTCAATATGCTGGCCCCTAGAGAAGCTGAGGTCTCTGATGCCTCGCTCCCCAACGATCACACAGGTTATGGGACACCTTTTCCTTATATGTATATGTGTATATATATATACGTATATATATCTATATCTATATCTATATATGTATATAATAGATATGTATATAGATATGTATATATATATAGATATGTATATATATATATATATTAGCTTACTGAAAGCATCTCATTGATTTCATCTCTTAAAGGTACTTCACCATATTGGATCCAGTTTTCATGACTCAGCTTTCTTCTGTCCCCATTGTAATTCAAGCAACATCATTATCGCACTGACAAGGGTGAGCTAGAATAATTCTAACGTGCCAAACTTTTCCTCAGAAATAAATACCCATCTCCATTCTTCCGATTTTTTTCTTAGGTTATCTTTGTCTGTCTCTATCTATGTCTCTGTCTCTATCTCTGTCTGTCTGTCTGTACGTCTCTCTCTCTCTATCTCCCTCCCTCCCTCCCTCCCTCTCTCTCTCTCACTCTCTCTCTCTCTCCACCCTCTTATTACTCTCTCTCTCTCTCACTCTTTCGACTTTGTTTTTATGTCTGTTTATTGTGCTGTCTTTGTCTCTATCTGTCTCTTTTTCTGTGTCACTGTTTCTGCCTCAATGTCTGTTCTTGTGTTTGTCGCTTTGTCTATCTCTCTGTCTGTGTCTGCCTGTCTGCCTGTTTCCCTGTCTGTCTGCCTGTATATCTGTCTGTCTGTCTGTCTGTCTGTCTGTCTGTCTGTCTGTCTGTCTGTCTGTCTCTCTCTCTCTCTCTCTCTCTCTCTGTTTGCATTTTATTTCTCTTTTAAAAAATTAAATCTCAATAGGAGCTGATTCCCCTTCTGCTATATAACACTGTTCATTACTTTTATGCTTTGTTGTTATATTATTGTTGTTATTGCTGCTGCCGTAGTTGTTGTTGTCTTCGTGTATGCTGCTGATGTCATTGCAGAGTTGTGTTTGTTATTGTTGCGTCTACCCTTGACACCTGTGTCATTATTCATTTCAATGGTGTGTGTTCCAGGCTAAGAATGTAGCCATATATTTATTGCAATGCACTAGACATCTCTAATAGGACGGGCCGGGATAGCTTAGTGGTCAGAACATTGCGCTCGCAATTTGACTATCCGGGTTCGAGTCCCTTTCCAGGGGATTTTCCCCCTGGAGTTAACATCAGTGCTGACTCCATTCTCCCCAAAAGCCATTCGGAAGAGACTGTAAACCGAGGCCCCGTCTGCGAACGCACGCAGAACATCTTGCGCACATGATAAATCCCGTTCTGCTTTTCGTAAGAGTGCGCCATTGTGTGCCGGTGGGAACAGATGATAAGATTTACAAAACTGTATACACACATGGACTGGATGTAAAGAAAAACACACGTGTGCTTATTCCATTATCCTCGATACAAAAGAACACATAAGTAATTTTTAAAAAAAATACATAAATAAATAAAAATAGATAAATAGAGAAAGAAAGACAGACAGACAGACAGAAAGAAAGAAAGAAAGAAAGAAAGACAGACAGAAAGAAAGAAAGAAAGAAAGAAAGAAAGACAGACAGACAGACAGAAAGAAAAAAAGAAAGAAAAAAAGGAAATAATTCTTCCGTTATATCATTATAGGAGGAATTTTTTCAATATTGAGTTTCACTTCCAAGAAACGGCTTTCATTTTTCCCATGGAAATTCGAACTGCACAATACATTGACGGCAGACAGCCAGACTAATGTTACCTTGGCGAAATCTTTCTCAGACAGTAAAGGCCTATTAAGTTTCTCTTTCCTCTCTCTGTCTCTTGGGGCTGTGTGTCTCGTAGATCCATTTGTCTACCAGCGGCATGTCTTTGGAATTCTTTGCCAAGATTTCTCTATCCCCTGCCTGTCCCTGTCCTTTTTGGGTATATTTGTTGAGAGGGAGGGAGAGGAGGGGACCAATGTTGTTGTTGTTAATGTTGTTGTTGTTGTTGTTGTTGTTGTTGTTGTTGTTGTTGTTGTTGTTGTTGCTGTTGTTGTTGTTGTTGTTGTTGTTGTTGGGAGCTAGGGCATACGTCACGTAGTTGAAAGCGAAGAGAGAGAAATACCAAAGAAGGTTGAGGAGAGAAATATAATGGGATGAAGAAAGGGAGAAGGTTTCAGAACGATTTGATGAATGAATGAATGAATGAATGAATGAATGAATGAATGAATGAATAAATGAAATAGAGACAGACAGACAAAAAGATAGATGGATGCATGCGTGCAGATGGACATATAGACAAACAGAGAGACCAAGACAGACAGACAGACAGACAGGCATGAGAGAGAGAGAGAGAGAGAGAGAGAGAGAGAGAGAGAGAGAGAAGAGAGAGAGAGAGAGAGAGAGAGAGAGAGAGAGAGAGAGAGAGAGAGAGAGAGAGAGAGAGAGAGAGAGAGAGGAGAGAGAGAGAGAGAGAGAGAGAGAGAGAGAGAGAGAGAGAGAAAGAGAGGAGAGAGAGAGAGAGAGAGAGAGAGAGAGAGAGAGAGAGAGAGAGAGAGAGAGAGAGAGAGAGAGAGAGAGAGAGAGAGAGAGAGAGAGAGAGATGGCAGGTCTGGCTGTGTGATGTCAAGCTGTTGTGGAATTCGAATTTCAATGGGAAAGGCGAAAACCCGTTTCTTGGAAACTAAATGCCAAATGGGAAATTGCCTTCAGGCGAGCGTTAGTATTGTATAGAGCATAGCAATAAAACACAGAAGTGTATATTAGTTTCTAGCACGGAATGAACAACAACAACATCAACAACATACAAAATTCAATATCTATGATCCCTTTATATCATTAAAACTTTTTCTCAGTTGCAGAGCACGACCTAAGACACCCATTGTCACGTATGTACGTACGTACGTACGTACCTACGTAGGTGCGTGCGTGCGTGCGTGACTGCATGCATACATGCATACATACACACACACATACATACATACATACATACATACATACATACATACATACATACATACATACATACATACATACATACATACATACATACATACACACACACACACACACACACATACATACATACATACATACATACATACATACATACATACATACATACATACATACATATCATACATACATACATACATACATACAACATACATACATACATACATACATACATACATACATACATACATACATACATACATACATACATACATACATACATACATACATACATACATACATACATACATACATACATACATACATACATACACACATACAAACATACAAACATACACACTCACATGGAGAAAAGTACTTTCCGGTCTCTCAAATCATTATTGATCATATCTCGATCAGAAGATCATTGTCTTCATACACATGGTAGTCTGAAGTAACGAACGAACGAATATCTCAGTGGAAACCAGCAAACACTTGAGACGGTATGTAGACAGCTATGGATCCTATGGAAATGATGAGGATATTGCTGAATATTGCCAGGAAATTGAAGGATCTGCTTTGTGGCCAGTTATTCTGGCAGGAAAACCCCCCTTTCTTTTTCTTTTCATTTTTTGTTTTATATATCTTTGTTCCAGAAATTCTGTGTGAAATTGGTGTGTGTGTGTGTGTGTGTGTGTGTGTGTGTGTGTGTGTGTGTGTGTGTGTGTGTGTGTGTGTGTGTGTGTGTGTGTGTGTGTGTGTGTGTGTGTGTGTGTGTGTATCACAGTATGTGTGTGTATCACAGTATGCATGTGTGTGTATGTGTGTATTACATCCTGCTCGACTGAAGAAGAGACATAAAGACAGGTAAAAGAATAGAAAGGAGAAGACAAAGAAGGCACACAGAACACACAGAGTTAGAAAGACAAAGACTCTAAGAGAGACAGGGGAGACACATATAAAAGGACAAAAGAAGAAAACAGTGCCAGCTAGAAAAAAAAAAGAATAAGAGACAGAGAGACTAAAAGAGACATCGAGACATAAAAAATAGGTTGTTTGTTTGTTTTTCATTTAAAGTGTGTTTACCCTAGGTAATCTTAGACTTAGAAAAATAGATTAATTGGAGAAAATAAACAGAAAAGATGACAGTGATAGACAGACAAAGAAAAACAAAAAAACGCAAAGAGACGGACAGAGAGACAAGGAGACACAGCTATTATGATCGGTAGGAGAAGGCAATTAACAGACATACATAGAGATAAGACAAAAAGACTAAAAGAGTTAGAGAGAAAGAGAAAAACAGATAGGAAGAGGAGAGAGGGGGGACACAGACAAACGGACAAAGAAGGAGATAATCAAAGACAGACAAAGAGATAGAGAGAGACAGGGAGACACAGAAAATTGGAAGGGAAGGAGAATTCACAAAAGAATTGCGAAGAAGAAGAATTGCGAAGAAGAAGAATTGCGAAGAAGAAGAATTGCGAAGAAGAAGAATAGCGAAGAAGAAGAATTGCGAAGAAGAAGAATTGCGAAGAAGAGTTGCGAAGAAGAATTGCGAAGAAGAAGAATTGCGAAGAAGAAGAATTGCGAAGAAGAAGAATTGCGAAGAAGAAGAATTGCGAAGAAGAAGAAGAATTGCGAAGAAGAAGAATTGCGAAGAAGAAGAATAGCGAAGAAGAAGAAGAAGAAGAAGAAGAAGAAGAAGAAGAAGAAGAAGAAGAAGAAAGCGAAGAAGAAGAAGAAGAAGAAGAAGAAGAAGAAGAAGAAGAAGAAGAAGAAGAAGAAGAAGAAGAAGAAGAAGAAGAAAGAAGAAGAAGAACAAGAACAAGAAGAAGAAGAAGAGCAAGAACAAGAACAAGAAGAACACGAAGAACAAGAAGAAGAACAAGAACAAGAAGAACAACAACAAGAAAAAGAAGAAGAACAACAAAAGGAAGAACAAGAAGAAGACGGTGACGGACAGACAAAGAGAAAAGACAGACAACAAAGACAGATAGAGCGACACACACTTCTGTTGTTGTGTAGTGAAGCAAAAATACAGTGAGCTGTCCATTCCCAAAACAGTATTCCAGCCTGAAGGACATTCCTTTGAAGCTGCTTTTATCTTTAAACTCCAGTTACCGCTTCATTAAGCCCTTAAATCATGCATGCAGCTAAACGCTTTAAATCGTGTGTGTGTGTGTGTGTGTGTGTGTGGTGTGTGTGTGTGTGTGTGTGTGTGTGTGTGTGTGTGTGTGTGTGTGTGTGTGTGTGTGTGTGTGTGTTGTGTGTGTATGTGTGTGTCTGTCTGTGTATGTTTGTGTGCGTGTGTGTTTGTGTGCGCGCGCTATTGTTTTAATGCTCGACTCCAGGGAAATGACAAAGAAAGGAAATGTCAAATTTTGCATCGTATTACCTGGTGAAAATAAGGGATTGGGTTTTCTTTTTTTCAAAGCATTTTAAAGCAAAACAAAACAAAACAACGTCTTATTACTTCAGCGCAATGTGGAAGAAAAATACAGAGTTAAAATCAATTGAAATCTTAAGATAACTAACCTGACCTCCATCCACCTGCCTAAAATTACTCTCTATGTCGTAGAAGTGGGTAACATTTCTAATCAGTGACATTTTCACTGACTGACAGCAAGTGTCCTGGAGAAGATGATAGTAATGCTAAATTTGAATTTAGATCTACTTGCAGAGTTGTACGCTGTATGTAGTACTGCATTTCATGAAATACTCTAAGTGTCAGATAGCCAAAATATATACAGACAGTTGAAGCGTTGTCTTGTAATTTAGACACTACTCTCAAAACAAACAAGCACAATACGAACAAAAAAACCTACCCGGATCCATATTCAGAAAAACAAAATATGCTCGATTGACATGTACTAATATTTTTTTTCTCACTGAGCTGCAGGTAATATCAATTGATTGATCTTTCCAACAATTATGATTGGGAGGGGGGGGGGGGGTAGAGATTATGATTTATTTTTAAACTTCATTGGACTGCCCTCTCTGATGAGGTAGACAAGAGCAAAGTGAAGGCACATAGCTTATATCATTATAGGCGACGGGCAAGGGGAAAGGAAAGGGTGGGGGCGGAGAGGGGAGCGAAATCAGGGAGGGTGTCTTTCACTTCAGAGGATGCAAAAGAGGAAAGAGAAGTGACGTCATGATAAAGGACAGGGGAAATGACTCCGCCAGCATAGCTAGCAGCCTGAGGGGGAAGTGGAGAGATAAGGGAGAGCAGCGGGTAAGAGGGGGGGGGATGGGAGAGGTTGGAAAATGAGTGACTGGCAGGATGATTGAGGCCTGCACTACGTTGTTTCCCAACTTACGCTGACTGCTTTCGTGTTCTGCTTGCCTATTTGAATTATTATTCCTGAAGTGATAATGTGGCTACCTTTACGGTGGGCAAAAAATGGCCGTTTGTCACAAACTCTAACCACTGGTGAGTTTTAGAGCTCTAGCCGAGGAACGAAAAAGCAAAACTGGAGAAGAGTTGGTGATGACTTTATATGTTGTTAGTTGTCGACATTTAGATGTGTTATTTTCTCTGCACTTTTTTTTTCTAATCTTTGTTACTTTGGACTTAGATGGTAAAACTATCGTTTCTGTTGGGTGACACGCGTTTTATATTATATATATATATTTTTTTTTTTAAAAGGAATGCATCTAAATGTCATACTAATCCTTTGAATACCTCTTCATCATGCCCATTCCACAGAAACAAACACAAACAAAAGCGAACAAACTAATATCAAGAAAAAATCCCCCCCCCCTTTTCCAACCCCATAAACAAAACTAAAAAAATTAATAGCTTACACATACAGAACAAAATAGGATCTCAAAACCCACTATGGCATAACAGGATATTACTAACAGGCACGGAATTCAATCAGAAACTAGTGCGAAATGAACTTGTGTTTCCCGTTTGATCTCTGTAAAACAGGGGGAAAAACACCGCACAATTTCTTACGAAAATAATAAATAAACAAACGAATAAAACACAGAATGTACTTATGGTAATAAACTTTCAAAAAGTCGAAAAAGCCCTCTATGTTCTCTTTATTCATTATTATCCTAATAATTATTAATACATTGTGTATTTTTAGATAATGCTCCCATATTCACTAGCTTTGTTTGTCAAACGAAACCAAATAAAATTCATGTGCCCAGTGGGACAGCAAACAGTGATGTTTATGTATACATAACTTTTCCCCCTTCTTTCCTATTTCTGTATGTGCACATTTCCACGTTGTACGTGTTTGTATGTTTCTAATATTGCAATAATGTTTATCTCATTTACTTTTCTTGACATCTTGTGTACGCACAAGAATTAAACGTCCATAATTATAGAAGCTGGATACGTAACGCAAAGTGGACATTAAAACAAATATGTTCTAATGGACGATCGACCATCTGCAGAATGCATCATGAGTCCCAGACAGAGAACATGAGCTATAAACTAGAAAAATGGCAGTCAGTGTCCGAAGCTGAATGCAGTCTGCCAAAGTTAGGGTCACTGTCCGTTTCCTTCATTGCACAATACAGATTGGTGACCTTTCACCTCGAAATGAGTCGCTTTGCGCCTGACCTATTTTTTTTCCTCGCTAGTAGTCATTTTTAGGCAGGCTAGGGTCAGGTTGTAAATTTTAGATTTCGATAGTTTATAGAACTATGATTTTTTTTTCATACCTTGTACTAACGTCTTAAGGTATGACATTGTTTGCTTGTGCATCAAAAACCCGTTTTAAGACACCCAAGCCTTCAGCTTGACTCTCTTTTACGATAACAATTGTCTATTTCCTATTCTACCTCTTCATGGCGCTAACCACTTCAAGATGCGGTAGAATTTTTTTTTTTTTTTTTTTTTTTTATTGCTGTGTCTGATTCTAGTTTGTTTTTCGCATTGATTGACGTTATGATTACAGATTGATGTGAAGTTAACAATGCAAAATTCACTTTTGGTTCAAAGCAACTTAGTGTTGTTGTTGTTGTGGTGGTGGTGGTAGTGGAGGGGTGGGGTAACACTTTTGTGTTTCTACCATTGTTCATTCTTTTGACAGGTCTACTTTAATTTATTTTTTATGTAATTATTTATTATATTGTTTTATTTCGAGAAGGTGGAATAAGCATTCACGTAGGGTTGTTTTTATATCCGATCTCTGTTTTTATACAAGTTTGTTTAATTTTGTCATCTGTTCCCACCAGCACACAATGGCCTTCTCTCTTGAAAAGTGGAACAGGTTTTAATGTGTGTGCAAAATGTTCTGCGTGCGTTCGCGTACAGTACCTCGGTTTCTAGTCTCATCCGAAGATGGAAACTGGATATCTTCATACAAAAAAAAACAACCGTTAATAGGCCCTGGTATACTCTCTCTCTCTCTCTCTCTCTCTCTCTCTCTCTCTCTCTCTCTCTCTCTCTCTCTCTCTCTCTCTCTCTCTCTCTCTCTCTCTCTCCCTGTCTCTCTGTCTCTGTCTGTCTGTCTGTCTGTCTGTCTGTCTGTTCTACCTACCTACCTACCTACCTACCTACCACCACCCACCCACCCACCCACCCACCCACCACCCACCCACCTACCTACCTACCTACCTACCTACCTACCTACCTACCTACCTACCTACCTACCTACCTACCTACCTACCTACCCATCTCTCTGTCTGTCTGTCTGTCTGTCTGTCTGTCTGTCTGTCTGTCTGTCTTTCTTTCTTTCTTTCTTTCTTTCTTCCAGAAGAATTGTTTCTCCTTTTTCTCAGTCCTTCACGCACCTTTTCACATCTGATGTTTAATCTCTTCTCTTTTTTTTCCTCCGGCCATTTTTTTTGGGTTTTGGGTTTTTTTGGGGGGCCATAACTTTACCTTACCAACCAACGACAAAACAAAAATATCACGTTGAAAAAAAAACAAGTCTCTAATGTTTTGTACGTCCTTGACATGACCAGACAGGATAAAAATAGACACTACCTACAATGCATGTAAACCGAGTGGAATAAAAAAAAAAAAAAAAAAGAATCGATAAATTTGCCTCCCTGCTTGTGCTTTCTGGCACGTACACCCTGAAGACGTTGAAGGATTTCAAATTTCTAACTCTTTACCCCCCCCCCCCCTTTTTTTTTTTCTAGGAAAGGGGGTGGGGGAAGTGGGGGG
>CM060337.1:7273803-7278920 GCA_030674155.1 Stramonita haemastoma | reverse complement strand
AAGGGGGGGGGGGAGGAGGGAGAAGAAGAGATACAGAAAAGAGACAGGGAGACGAAGAAAAGCATCCCTTCCTCTAGAGAAAGAGCCAGAGAGAAATAGACAGGGAGACGGAGAGACAAAGAGAAACGCCCCCTTTGTTGTGTACTGAAGCAAAAACCAGAGAGAGCTGACAGTTCCCCAAACTGCATTATGTCAGCCTGAAATACGGCCTTTGAAGCTCCTTTCATCTTTAAACTTTAATGCTAGCTCCATTTAGCACCAAATCATGCACGCAGCTCATCTTTGTGTTTTGTTTTTTAAAGCGGGTTTTTTTTTTTTTGGAAAAAAAAATCGTTTATTTTTGAGGATAATGGAATAAGTACTTATACATGTGCTTACGTGCGTGCGAGAGCGCGCGCGCGCGTGTGTGTGTGTATGTGTGTGTGTATTGTTGTTGTTGTTGTTGTTGCGGTTGTGGTGGTGGTCATTGCTGCTTTTGATGCAAATGCTAGTATTGCTGAAGCTGCCGTGTTGTTGTTGTTATGTCTGTGTTGTTGTTGCTCTTGTTTGAATTTATTGCTATTTGCGTAAAATATGGTTGTTATTGGTGACTTCAAATGATGGGAAGGGTAATTAATTAATGAGTAAGGTACAAAGTCATACGGGGAGCTATTGCAAAGTGGGATACACAAAATGGGAGAGTAACAGTTATTATTTTGAAGTACCTTTCATCCTGCAATTATTAAACCTCCTGTAGCATTTTCATACGCTCATACACACCACACACACACACACACACACACACACACACACACACACACACACATGCACACACACACACACACACACGCACACACATACATACACACACACACACACACACACACACACACACACACACACACACACACACACACACACACACACACATACTCAAGTTTTTATGATCTATACTCTCGAACACAGACTTAATCAAAATACCGAGTACAAACAGCTTGTGGCCTTGTTTAAAAAAAAAAGATGTATAGACAGACAGACAGATAGATAGATAATAGACAGACAGACAGACAGACAGACAGACAGACAGATAGATAGATAGATAGATAGATAGATAGATAGATAGATAGATAGATAGATAGATATGATAGATAGATAGATTGAGGCAGACAGACAGAGAGGCAGACAGAAACAGAGACAGACAGACGGGCAGACAGACAGGCAGACAGTTTAAACAGAACAAATAAAAATAACCGCGTCACTAGTATGCACTGTTACTTTCTTTCTCTCTACGGTACGCAAGCACTATTGCCTCTTCGCCCTTCCTACCCAGTTGATTGCCTGGGTATGGATCAACGTAATATTTATTCAGCCGCCTTCTTTTTCTTCTTCTTCTTCTTCTTCTTCTTCTCTCTCTCTCTCTCTCTCTCTCTCTCTCTCTCTCTCCTCTCTCTCTCTCTTCTCTCTCTCTCTCTCTCTCTTTTTCACTTTTGGTATTTTGTAGGTTTGGGCTGGTTTTTTTTTTTTTTTTGTTTTTTGGGGGGTATTTTGGGCGGGTTTTGCTATTCCTTAATCAGGGCAATGTCCCGATGATTGATTTTGATTTGATTGATTGATTTAGTCTTTTATATCGAGGATAATGGGATAAGCACTCTTGTGCTTTTTTTTTACATCCCCGTGTGTATGCAGTTTTGTAAATGTCATCTGTTCCCACTGGCACACGATGGCCTACTCTTACGAAAAGCGGAAACAGGATTTAACGTGTGCGCAAGATGTTCTGCGTGCGTTCGCACACGGAGCCTTGGTTTAAAGTCTCATCCGAAGGACTTTTGGGGAGTGTGGAGTCAGCACTGATGAAAAGAAATGTGTATGCTTACTCTGTTACCCTTGGAAACTAAAGATCATTCATTCATTCATTCATTCATTTATTCATTCGTTCATTCATTTATTCATTCATTCATTCATTTGTTTATTTATTTATTTATTCATTCATTTATGCATTCATTCATGCATTATCTGTCTCTTAGCTACTGCTATCAGTGAAATAGTTTGTAAACAGAGACCAAAGGGACATCACTTGCGCAATCATTCACCAGGGGAGCGAAATCAGACGATTGGCCGTCACTTCAAAGACCACCAAGGAGGAAACGGAACTGACGTCATGAGAAAAGGCAAGGGAAATGACTCTGCTGCTATAGCTTCTAGCCTGGGGTTCTTATGGAAAGGTAGGCGATGTTTGGTAAAACGAATAGAGAAAAAAAAAGTGAAATGTTGGAAAATTAATTAAGGATGACAAGCACAATGGATGCGGTATTTCAAACTTCGTTGTACAGCTTGACGGATAAATTTGTTTTAATTGTATAAACATATCAAAAAAAAAGAAAGAAAATAAAGTTGAAAAAGAAAGAAAAAGAGAGAATAGACCAACAGCTTTTTTTTTCATAAATCTCTCTCTCTCTCTCTCTCTCTCTCTCTCTCTCCTCTCTCTCTCTCTCTGGATCGTAGAGTCGTTACTCCTTGCGTTTTAAAATGCATGAAATCATCGTCATTCAGAAAAGCTACAATCCTGAGTAAAACATGCATGAAAACAAGGAAAATCTGTAACCTTTTTGATGATTTTGACAAAAAACCTACACATTAAAGAAGTATAAAAACAGTCTTTACTCTTAGCATACACGGCTTTAGAAGAATATTTTTCTCGGCTGAAAACGAAAGTAACAAAACCGCACACTGACACACACACACACACACACACACACACACACACACACACACACACACACACACACACACAACACACAACACACAAATGAGGGACTGGATGAAAAAAAAAACACATGAGTGCTTATCCGATTATCCTCGATATAAAAAATAATAATAATAATAATAATAATAATAATGATGATAATAATAATATAATAATAATAATAATAATAATAATAATAATAATAATAATAATAATAAAATAACACACACACGCACGCACGCACGCACGCACGCAGTGTTCCCTATTATTCTTTTCATTCCTTTTATTTCGAGGATAATAGAATAAGCCCTTATTGCTTTTTTACCTCCAGTCCCAATGTGTAAGCGATTTTGGTAAATTTTGTCATCCATTTCCACCTGCACACAATTTTCTACTCTTCCAAAAAGCGAAACAGTTTTTAAACGTGTGTGCAAGATACTCAGCTTT
Source organism: Stramonita haemastoma (assembly GCA_030674155.1). Classification (NCBI taxonomy): domain Eukaryota; kingdom Metazoa; phylum Mollusca; class Gastropoda; order Neogastropoda; family Muricidae; genus Stramonita; species Stramonita haemastoma. Next base: position 7,275,751 of record CM060337.1, on the reverse strand, counting down.
CGTTTGCGCATGGGATTTCAGTTTATAGTCTCATCCGAAGGATTTTTTTTTCGGGGGCGGGGGGGTTGCAGTCGGCACTGATGTTAACTCCAGAGGAAAAGATTCGAACCCGGGTCAGCAGATCACGAGCGCAATGCGCATCACTCTAACCGCCAGGCTATCCCGTTCCTCTGTACACAATACCATACACAATACAAGTGTCTCTGCAAAGCATGATTTTATGTAGCCGAAGCTATTGCCTTTGTAGGCTTCAACACGAGCTTACCACATACTTGGAAACCGAAATCAAATTTACAGTCGTCATAACACCAGGAAAAAGCGACAGACAAACAAACAACTTGGATGGCAATGGCCAGTTACGGTGATGGATGTTATGATGATGTCATAGACGCTGAGCTATATTTCAAAATACGTCACATAACCATAACTGACACTTTATTTCTTTCTTCGTACGTCACTTTCACTTAGGTCAGAGAAATGTAAGCATCAACGCTAGGGAGTTAAAGCTTCACTTCCAAAATCGTTTCTGAAAAGCAGATAAGCACATTCATAGGATTAGCTAAATGTTTATATTAATTTGAAGGAAATGATCAAACAAAAAAACGAGAAAGCAAAACCCAAAGTAAACACCAGACGAAAAAGCTGGCCAGCAAACAAAAAAAAAACATTCCCAAAACAAAACAAAAAAGAAACAATAATTTACAACGAAACCAAAAATAACTTAACATCATAATTATTATAAGATCAACCAACAAAAATGACGAAACGTTCATTTCTACCTTACCTGCTGCTTTTTACAGCCCCCCCTTCCCCTACCCCTCTCCCTTACAATGCACAGGAAACCTTCATTTATTCATCAGCCACACGACCTGACTGCAGAAGAATAAGCGATATTTTTTCCTTCTTTTTCTCTCTCTCCATTTTCTGCCGTAGAGGAACAGACTATACCCATAGTCGGCTTAAAAGTGAAGGGACAATTATTCAACAGGGGGACGCAATCAGACGGTTCTCTGACACTTGAAAGGCTGCAAGAGGAAACGGAAGTGACGTCATCACACCACCAGAAAGGGAAATGACTCTGCCAGCATTGGTGCTAGCCTTGAGATCCCGCGGACAGATAGGGGGAGTCCTACAGGAAGAAGGCAGAAAGGGGAGATAAGTGAGCGTCCCCACACATGCCCATAGGGGTATTAGCGTGAAGGGCTGGTTTGATAGGGGCTGAGTATGCTTGGTTTTTTAATCAGTTATCATCATGGGTTAAGTTTTGTTGGTTGATTGGTTGGTTGGCTGGTTTGCTGTTTGATAGATGGTCTATTGTTTTTTGTGTTGTTTTTACTCAAGGCTTTTGTTTCTTTGATATTGTTTATTTTTGATAAAAATGAATTGAATATTTGTTGAAGTCAACTAAAAATCACATACAATAATTGTCAAATAGTCATAATAAATGATTATTGATATTTCATATAACATAATAACATTTACAGAAACATACAAACAATCAGAAACATACGTGTTTTTTTCTTCTCTTTCGCATCGTTGCCCATACATTTATTTATTTATTTATTCTTTTATATCGAGCATAAGGGAATAAGCATTCGTGTGCTTTTTTCATCCAGTCCCCGTGTGTATGCAGTTTTGTGAATATTGTCATCTGTTCCCACTGGCACGTAATGGCCTACTCTTACGAAAGGCGGAACAGGATTTAACATGTACGCAAGATAATCTGCGTACGCGCGTGCGTTTGCACACGGGGCCTCGTATATAGTCTCATCCGAAAGACTTTTGGGGAGAGCAGAGTCAGCACTGATGTTAACTCTAGGGACAAAACTTCCTCGAACGGGAGTCAAACTCGGGTCGTCAAATTGCGAGCGCAATGTTCTGACCATTATGCTATCCCGTCCCATAATATACACATAACATAGTGTAAACATAATATAGTACACACGTT
>CM060337.1:7261303-7268803 GCA_030674155.1 Stramonita haemastoma | reverse complement strand
ATTCCTGACTACTTATTTCTGGAATGTTCTACGGAAGACCAGGCAACAAGAAGAGAGGTATAAAAAAAAAAGTTTTGCAATACAAAGAATCACTGTTGGAGAAGAAGAAAAAGAAGTTTCGTGTCTGCTAAATTGAACTTAATTCTGTATGTATGTATGTATGCGGGTACGTACTTGTATTTATTTATCTTATTTGTTATATCGAGGATAATGGAATAATAACTCTTGTGCTTTGTTACTTCCAGTCCACGTGTGTACGTAGTTTTGTAAATTTTGTCATCTGTTCCCACCGGCACACAATGGCCTAATTTCGTAGAGCAGAACAGAATTTTACGTGTGCGCAAGATGTTCTGCGTGCGTTCGCACACAGGGCCTTGCTTTATAGTCTCATCCGAAGGACTCTTTGGGAGAGTGGAGTCAGCACTGATGCTAACTCCAGTGGAAAAAATCCCCTCGAACAGGATTTGAGTCCAAATCGTCAAATTGCGAACGCAATGTTCTTACCACTAGGCTATCCCGTCCCTTTTAAACATGCGTGTGCTTGTGCACGTGTTGGTTCATGCACACATGCATAGGCACCCCCCACCCACACACACGCACACACATACATACACACACACACACACCACACACACATACACACACAATTGCATGCTTGCCTCTCTGTCTCTGTCTGTCTGTCTGTCTTTCTTTCTGTCTGTCTCTGTCTGTCTGTCTGTCTGTCTGTCTGTCTGTCTCTGTCTCTGTCTCTATCTGTCTGTCTGTCTGTCTGTCTGTCTGTCTGTCTGTTCTGTGCATGTGTGCACGTGTGCGTGCGTGTGTGGCGTGCGCGCGCGCGCGTGTGTGTGTAAGTGTGTGTGTGTGTATGTGTGTATGTGTGTGTGTGTGGGGGGGGGGGTATTTGTGTGCGTGCGCGTGTTTAAGTGTTAGTGTAAATGTGTGTGTGTGTATATAAGGGTATAAGTGTGTGTGCGTGTGTGTGTGTGTGTGCGCGCGCGTGTGTGTGTGTGTGTGCGTGCGTGTGCGCATGTGTGTGTGAGCGCGCGCGCTCGCGAGCGTGCGTACACACCGCACACGTGTTTTTCTATTATGTGTGCTTGCCTGCATGTGTGCATGCACGCATTTGCACGTGTGTGCGCGTTTATATGTGTTTGATAATAATATTCTCTCTTTAATATTCCACACTGCAGAGCAGGAAACAGGGCGGGCTGCAGAAATTGGCGTTGCATAATTCAGTGGCATCCTGCATGACAGGGCATTCTCCTTCCCTGACGCTTCAGCAATGAGAGACGATCATCACTGTGCTGATTTGGAATTGCAGCTTCTCCCTCCAGTCTTTCATTGATCTCTGACTCTTGCTTCTCTTGTCTCTGCTCCGTCATGTTTATGTCAGCTGTTCCTGTCTGTCTGCCTGGTCTTGTTTGAGTTGTCTATCTGTCTTTCTGTTCTATCTGTCTTGTCTTGTCTTGTTTGTCTTGTCTTGACTGTTTGTCTGTTTGTTTGTTTGTCTTGTCTGCCTTGTTTGTCTTGTCTTGTCTTGCTTGTTTTGTTTTCTGTTTGTCTGTTTGTCTTGTCTGTTTGTCTGTCTTGTCCTTGTCTGTTTGTCTTGTCTTGTCTTGTCTTGTTTGTTTTTTCTGTCTCGTCGGATTCTTCTCTGTTTCTATGTTTGTCTGTTTGGTTTTTAATGTTTATTTGTTTTGTGTTGTGTGTGTGTTGTTGTGTGTGTGTTTTTTGTGTGTGTTGTGTGTGTGTGTTTGTTGGTGTTTTGTGTGTGTTTGTGTGTGTCTGCCTGTCTGTCTGTACTGTCTGTCTGTCTCTCTATCTTCTCTCTATCTCTCTCTCTCCGCCTGTCTGTCTGTCTGTCTGTCTGTATGTCTGTATATCTCTCTCTGTCTCTCTCTCTGTCTCTCTGACTCTGTCTCCAAAAAGGGCTGTCATTAGACCTAATCCCCCTAAAAAAAAGAACTTGCAAAGTAAACATGTTGCGAATCCTGTTTCGAAATCATAGTTATAACAATGCCAGAGAGAGAGAGGGGAGGTAGCAGAGTAGAGTGAGAATGAGAAGACTGGACCCGAGAGCAGGAGAGAGAGAGAGAGAAGAGAGAAAAGAGAGAGAGAGAGAGAGAGAGAGAGAGAGAGAGAGAGACGAGAGAGAGAAGGAAGAGAAGAGAGACAGAGAGAGAGACAGAGAGAGACAGAGAGAGAGACAGAGACAGAGACAGAGACAGAGACGAGAAGAGACAGAGAGAGACAGAGAGAGACAGAGAGAGACAGAGACAGAGACAGAGACAGAGAAGACAGAAGAGACAGAGAGACAGAGACAGAGACAAAGACAGAGACAGAAGACAGAGACAGAGACAGAGACAGACATAGACAGACGGACAGACAGACAGAAAAAGAGAAGAGAGAAGAGGCAGAGACGAGAAGAGAGAGAGAGAGAGAGAGAGAGAGAGAGAGAGAGAGAGAGAGAGAGAGAGAGAGAGAGAGAGAGAGAGAGAGAGAGACAGAGAGAGAGACAGAGAGACAGAGAGAGGTAGAGAGAGACAGAGACAGAGAGACACAGAGGGAGACAGAGGAGACAGAGAGAGACAGAGAGAACAGTGACGCAGAATGATGTAAAAGTATTCCTGTTGCAATGCAAACAGTTCCTGAAGGACAACAAGGATCAAGAGAAGTGAATAAGATTGCTGTAAAAATGACCCAGAAAAAAAGCACGATTATAATTATTCACCTTTTGCCAATAGTATTCAGAATGCGTGGCATAATGTCTGCGATATTTGTTTTTGGTAAAATTATCTAAAACGGATAAAACAGACACTAATGATTATCTTCATCTATAACAAACTCCAAGTACAATTTATTTATTTTATTTATTTTATTTATTTATTTTATTCTTTTATATCCATTTTTACATCCATTTCCCGTGTGTACACAGTTTTGTAAATGTCACATCTTCCCACCGGCACTCAGTCGAATGATTTTCTACTTGTATTAAAGGAGAACAATCCTCTGAAGTAGAAGAATGGCTACCTGTATGGTAAGATAATTACGAAAGTCATACACACAAAACTTTTCATCCAGCTTGCTCGTATAGGTAAAAAGGTAAAGGTGTCCCATAACCTGTGTAGAATGTAGGGGAGCGAGGCGTCAGAAACCTTTGCTTCTCTAGGGGCCAGCATGTTGAGGGTGGCGTCCATCTCCTCTCCCTCGCTGCTTTACTTTCCCTGACGTTAAAGAGGGCAGGTACCATTTACAGCTGGGTGAACTAGGGTAATTGCACTGTAGCCAAGGCGCGTATTGGTCACCCATCCAGTTGGCAAGCACTTGCTTGCGTTTATAGGCTTACTAAATCAAAAGAACCTCAAAAAACCTTAACTGGTGTGATAAGTGCAAACAAAAACCCAAGCGTGACCAAGTGCAAATTCTGGAAGACAAGTAAAGTGTTCAAGCTAGGAAACGTCCAACGACAACAACAACAATAGCAATAACACAAAGACGGCACGTGCACAGGTTGTTTAAAACTGTGGGGTTCATTTTGTTTTTTGCATTATTTTGGCATGTTTTCCGGAAGATGAGACAAAGGTATGAGAAGAGAGCAGGTTGCAAGAACGAACGAAGCCAAAGACGTATTGTTTGTCTACTTGAAGCACATGCAGACGCACCTGTGCATGTGCACACACTCACATATTGACACACACGCATACACACATACATACACATACAACCACTCACGCACACACACATACACGCAAACAAGCAGCGATGCGCTCACACATACAAACACACACACATGCACACACACACACACACACACAAACACACACACACACACACAACGTGCGCGCACGCGCGCAAACAAACAGCGACGCACACACACGCACACACACATACACACACACACACACACACACACACACACACACACACACACACACACACACACACACACATACATACACACACGAACACGAACACGAACACACACACAAATATATACACAAGAACACACACTAACACACATAATTACAGTTTTATGTAGAATTTATACAGTCCAGAAGAAACTATTTTCAAAACTGCATCCCTTCGGGTGGGGGATCGGAAAGAGAAATAGGAATTGAATATATCCGCAGGTGTAGGTATGCAGATACATATTCATGTAGGTGCTTGTGCACAAATCGAAAAATGGGTCCTGAGAAGATTGCAGACTCTCTGGTAAAACTTGAATACAAACGAAACCAGCCTGTGTACATGTGGCTTGGCGCCAACCATAATGATTTTCCGTTTCTTACTTGGAATGCTCTTAGCAAGACAGAACAAAGACGAGAGACATGACCAGGTTTGCAGAAGAAAGGATAATGTTGTAGGGAGTTCATGTTTGCCAGTATATGCCTATACATACACGAGCATAAGGACACATTTGTGGCACATTTACGCATCCATATACACACTCATGCATATGCCCGTGAATGCTTGTGTATGTTCGCATACAAAAAAGTGTTATTTAATGAATTCTTACAAACCTTAGTTGTTGTTGTTTTTGTTTTTACTTTGCAGAGCTCTCTCTCCTATCCAGGGAATGTATATCCTTACGCTGTCCACTTGAAATAAAAAAACAACCCTGCAGTATATTTTAAAAGCCTACCTGTATGGAGGGATAGGGGGCGGAATAGCTAAGTGGTCAGAGCGCTCGCTTTCCCCCAGTCAAGTTAAGTAGTGTCGAGCGTGGTTACAAGTTAGATGGGTGACCGTTTGCGCTCCTTGGCTTCAGTAGAGTCCCCCAGATCACCCGGCTGTAAATGTGTACCTGCCCTCTTTAGGGTCAGGGAAGGTAAAGCAGCAAGGCAGAGGAGATGGGCGCCGTCCTCAACATGCTGGCCCCTAGAGAAGCTGAGGTTTCTGATGCCTCGCTACCCTACGAACACATAGGTTATAGAACACTTTTACCTTTTTTTAACTTTACCGTACTTGATGTCTGAAAACGCCACATATACTGAAGTATTTCACCACTTCAAACTATGAGTATACTTGTAGTTCTACATTATAATAATAATAATAATAATAATAATAATAATAATAATAATAATATAATAATAATAATAATAATAATAATAATAATAGTAATAATAATAATAATAATAATAATAATAATATAATAATAATAATAATAATAATAAAATAATACATGGAATTTATATAGCGCTATATCTTGTAAAAACAAATCAAAGCGCTTAAGCAACATTATAAGCAACAGCAGCAGAAAAAAGGAAAACTTCACAACAATCACTACCATGACTATCACCAACAACATCTACAACATGATAACAGCAGTACCACAGCATCAACAACAAAATCTTTATTGATAATTAAAAAAAACCCTACTACATCAATGCCTATGGCAGCAACAACACATACCCACACATCTGTGCACACGTGCACTGGCAGGAGAAAGCACGTACAACCCCCTCCCCTCTCTCTCTCTCTCCACACACACACACACACCTACACACCTACAAGCACACACACACACACACACACACACACACACACACACACACACACCTCTCTCTCTCTCTCTCTCTCCTCACTCTCTCTCTCTCTCTCTCTCTCTCTCTCTCTCTCTCTCTCTCTCTCTCTCTCTTTCTCTCTCTTACTCGTACGCAGGCGAAGGTTAATTGCTTCTTTGATATTCCATACCCCCTCAGACGACTGTTTAGCTGCAGCAGAGATAGGAACTGTATAATTCAAATACAGCTTGCATTCCGGGGAAACATTTCCTGATGTTGCAACTTGTGCGCTCGTTATCATGGGCGAGTAAAGTCTGGGCTATCTTGATTTCTCTGCTATGGCTGATTTTCTTCATAATTGTGTGTCTGAATTTTCTGCTCCACTCAGTGATTGTGTCTGTGTATTGTCTTTCACTTTCTCTTTCTCTTTGTGTATGTGTACTGTGTGTGTACTGTGTGTGTGTGTGTGTGTGTGTGTGTGTGTGTGTGTGTGTGTGTGTGTGTGTGTGTGTGTGTGTGTGTGTGTGTGTGTGTGTGTGTGTGTGTGTGTGTACTGTGTGTGTACTCTGTGTGTGTGTGTGTGTGTGTGTGTGTGTGTGTGTTTTGTGTATGTGTATGTGTGTGTATGTGTGTCGCTCTCTCTGTGTCTCTCTGTCTCTCTTATCCCCCTTTCTTTCTCTGTGTCTCTGTCTCTGTGTCTCTGTCTCTGTGTCTCTCTCTCTCTCTGTCTCTGTATCTCTGTTTTCTCACTCTTTCTCTCTGGCTTTGCCACTCTGTCTCTCTGTCCCTCTGTTTATGTCTGTCTGTATCTTTCTTTATGTCTGTCTGTCTGTCTACCTGTCTGGCTGTTTGCCTGTCTGTCTGTCTACATGTCTGTCTGTCTGTCTACCTGTCTGTCTGTTTTGTCTCTCTGTCTGTTTGTCTGTTTGTCTGTCTGTCTCTCCTTTCTTTCTTTCTTTCTTTCTTTCTGACTCCTATTACGTACTCATGCCATAAGAAATACGAAAGCTTTTAGCCATAGAAAAAAGCAGTTGATAAAACAATTGCCAAAATTAGGGTTTGTGATACTGGGAAGTGGTATGAAATTGGTTGAAATTGGAACAAATTTAGAACGCTTAGATTAAATGTGAATGTAATTCTGGAACAGCTCTTGTTTCAAAAGAAAAGAAAGGGCAATTTGAAAAGAAAAAAAGTGCATACAAACACACGTGCACACTCAAACACGCACAGGTAAACACATATGCACGCACGCACACACACACACACACACACACAGCGCGCGCAATCACACACACATACATATACATACACACGCACGCACATGCGCGAGAACGCACACGCGCAGACACACACATTCACACAAATACATACACACATACACACACGCACACATACATATTTATTTATTTATTTATTTATTTTTTTATATCGAGGATAACAGAATAAGCAATCATGTGCTTTTTTTCATCCGGTCCCGTGTGTATGCAGTTTTGTAAATATTGTCATCTGTTCCCACCGGCACACGATGGCCTACTCTTACGAAAAGCGGAACACACACACACACATACACACACACGCGCGCGCATATGCGAGTGCATGTGCTTTTGCATGCGTGCGTATACGCTGAATGATAGCAAGTCTTAGAAGAGAGAAAAGCAGGAGCAGTATTTGTCGTTCGATCACCTTTAAAAATTCTAAACAGCCAACCTCCCCCCTCCCCCCCCCAAAAAAAAAAAAGAAAACAGACAAAAAAAGTTCAAAGCAAATTCCTACTAACTGCTCATTGTCTTTGCTGGTTCGTTCATTTTTTTTCTTTTATCTTTATTTCATGCCAGTTTGGATCATCCAGCTTAATTATTCATATGTATAGAAAATCAAGTTGAAATTCAAAGTCGTTGATACCTGTCATCTCTTTAGAGATATTCAGGATTATGCAATTAATTCTCAGGAAACAAAAGCATATCTTAATATTTGTTGTTCACGTGTACCCTTCATC
>CM060337.1:7236303-7256303 GCA_030674155.1 Stramonita haemastoma | reverse complement strand
TGTGAAGTGGAGCAACATTAGAACAAAGAGAGAGAGAGAGCACTTTGGCTTCTTGGCAGTGACAGATATAATGTGAAGTGGAACAACATTAGAACAAAGAGAGAGAGCACTTTGGCTTCTTGGCAGTGACAGATATAACGTGAAGTGGAACACCATTTAAAGAAAGAGAAAGCACTTTAGCACGTAGGGAGTGACGTGATGTGAAGTTGAACAACATTAAAACAAAGAGATAACACTTTAGCTTCTCGGGAAGGACATACAAACAGAGAGAGCACAAACACACACGCACACGCACACACACACACACACACACACACACACACACACACACACACACACGCACACGCACACCACACACACACACACACACACACACACACACGCACACACACACACACACACATGCACACACACACACATGCACGCACATGGTATGGAGGATTTGTAACAGCTTGTGTTGTGAAAGAAATCAACTAGCGATATACCCCCTCCTCTTCCAAAAAAGCAACAACCCAAACAAACAAAAAAAAGAAAACAAAAAAACATACAAACAAGAAAACCTGATAATTTTAACATGATAAATTAAAAGAAAAAACAACAAATACAATAATCCTGACAATTTTAACAGGATTAACAATTGATCTGGATCGAAATAGCAAAACCAGCAAAATAAAAGTACGAAGTCTCACGTCACAACAAGCTATTTTGTGAATGTTCTGTTGAAAAAGTGCCTGGTAATACAAAATTTAAACTGTCATAATTTAAAAGCATACCGGGTGTTACAAGTAGATTACAAGTTTTGAAACATGACATGCATTGTGGGGAGGGGGAGGGAGATTTACAGCTGTCCAATTTCAGAGAGAGTTGGAAGAAAGCACAAAGAAGTAACATAATTATTGCTGTTGTGTTTTTTTTGTTGTTGGTTTTACATCCACATTCAAGCATTATACAGGAAGTATCTTCATGTAAATCAAATCAAAGAATTTCCCCAGTGGGAACGCCGTAGGCCTGTCTGTCCCACCTGGAAATTCTGTGCTAGAAATTTTCTCTTTTCTATTACTCTCGTTATTTTTCTGCCTTGTTCCTTTACTTCCCATCAGCTCCTTATTGTCTAATTTCTGCCTTCGTGGTCCATTTTTCTGCCTTTTTTTCCAGAAAGATAACGATTCTCTCTTATGCCGATGTCGAATGCGCTGAATCTGACTTGTCATGTGCTTAACGGCAAGCGTGACGCATTTTCGCTCATAAACAGACAAAAAAAAGTTGCTGTCTAAGTGTTCACGAGGAAGAAAAGAAGAATATTAAAGAACTTGAAAAAGGGAAAATCTGCAGCCATTGAAAAATTGTGAGAGAGATTTATCCCCGTGAACTCTCTGAATAGGATTAGGGGTTTAGCTGCTTTCACCATTGTCTGTCTGTCAATAAAAATTCACTTAAAATGAAATCTTTATAAAAAATAAAAACTGAAAAAACTGAACAAAAGTCTGGAAGGAAAATCATTTTTAAAAAAAGGGACAGAGATTTCTCTGGCTTAGTGACATGTCTGGTCAACTGCTGTCAGCGATTTTCCGGCCACCCAGTTGAGATTCTTTTGATCTCCCTTCAATTCTCCCACTACCCACCTCCCGCCTCCTCACATTGCCCTCTTCCCCACGCTTCCAATGATTTGTTCCCCCCACACGTTCCCCCAACCCTCCTCCACTCCTACTCCCCAGTCTGCTTATTTGTGTTCTGTCTGTCTGTCTGTCTGAGTGTGTGTGTGTGTGTGTGTGTGTGTGTGTGTGTGTGTGTGTGTGTGTGTGTGTGTGTGTGTGTGTGTGTGGTGAATGTGCGTGCATGTGTAAAAAAGTACACACAAATACACATCCACACACGCAAACAAGCACACACACTTACAGACACAGACACAGGCACACACAGACACACACACAGACACACAACCACAGACACACACACACACACACCACACACACACACACACACACACACACACAACCACACACACACACACACACAGACACACAACCACACACACACACACACAGACACACACACACACACACACACACACACACACACACACACACACACACACACACACACACACACACACTGAATTATTGGGAGATTTCTCCCCCTGTGGGGATTTCAGTAGAAATAGTATAAAAGATAAAAAGGTAAACGTGTCTCATAATCTAAACGATTGTAAGGGAGCGAGGCATCAGCGACCTCAGCTTCTCTAGGGGCCAGCATATTGAGGGCGGCGCCCATTTCCTCTCCCTCGCTGCTTTACCTTCCCTGACCCTAAAGAGATCAGGTTCCCATTTACAGCTGGGTAAACTGGGGAGCTGTGCTGAAGCCAAGGCGTGCAAACGGTCACCCATCGAATTGGTAACCACGCTCGAAACTGCTTAACTTTGACTAAGGGAAAGCAAGTGCTCTGCCCACTGAGCTATCCCGCCCCATAGAAATCTTTAGAAATAGTATCCCCACCCAATTGTAGTTCTAGGATATTTCTATTTCTATCCCTGTCTATGGGTCTGTCTTGTTTCTTTTCTTCCTGTCACCTCCTTCTTTTCTATTTTCTGCTTTTTTTTATATTCCATTCCCCTAGTTTTTTCTTCCAGAAAGATTTAACACGATGACATTTCTTTTCCGTGCCGCATTCGAGTGCGCTGGGCCTGACTTGTCAAGCTTTTAACGATAGTTCAACGCATTTTGGCTATAATTATCAGACAATAGCTGCTATCTGAGCTTTAAAAGAAGAAGAATAAGAATGCGAAGGAGAAGAAAAAAAAAGAAGAATGCAAGGAAGAAGAATATGAAAAAGAAGAATGCGAAGAAGAGAATGCAAAGAAGAAGAATGCACAGAAAAAGCAGAAGAGATGCAAAAAGAGAAAAAATTGCAAGAAAAGAAGAAGAAGAAGATGATAAAGAAGAAGAAATGAAGAGAAGAAGAAGAAGAAGAAGATGATGAAGAAGAAGAAGAGAGGAAGAAAGAAGAAGAAGAAGAAGAAGAAGAGAAGAAGAAAGAAGAAAGAAGAGAAGAAGAAGAAAGAAGAAGAAGAAGAGAAGAAGAAGAAGAAGAAGAGAAGAAGAAGAAGAAGAAGAAGAAGAAGAAGAAGAAGAAAGAAAAAAGAATGTAAAGAAAAAAAAGAGATAAAGACAAGGAGACGAGAGCATTCAAACCAAACTAGACCTCAAGTGAAATAAATTCAAAACATCTTGTATAGTTTTGGTTATCATGGAATAATACATTGGCATAGCACTCCATTTCTGAAGAAGTTCATACATACTGGTAGACATTACTTTGTTTCCTTTACTTCCTTAACTGTGGGCTGGTTAAGGATGTTATAGATCAAAAACATAGGGAAGTGTTTATCAAAAGGGCCACGAAAAAGACTGCGACGTTTGCTTAGTTAGGTCAATACATAATTGTCTGTCCGAGAAACAGAGGTAGCATTTGGTGTACAGGATGTCTGGGTTTGTTGAATAACAATGAACCTAATCGTCTCTCTGTCTCGATGTCTGTCTTTTTCATGTGCCTCTCTGTGCTCCTCTGCATTGCTGTGTGTGTGTGTGTGTGTGTGTGTGTGTGTGTGTGTGTGTGTGTGTGTGTGTGTGTGTTGTGTGTGTGTGTGTGTGTGTGTGTGTGTGTTAGCGCGCGCGAGTGTGTGTGTGTTCAAAATCATTTAAAGTCTTTTCACAAATTGTGATAATAGACCGGAGAGAGAGAGAGAGAGAGAGAGAGAGAGAGAGAGAGAGAGAGAGAGAGAGAGAGAGAGAGAGAGAGAGAGAGAGAGAGAGAGAGAGAGAGAGAGAGAGAGAGAGAGAGAGAGAGAAGAGAGAGAGAGAGAGAGAGAGAGAGAGAGAGAGTGTGTGCGCGCGCGCGCGTGTGTACGTGTGTGCGTGTGCGTGTGCGTGCGTACGCGTGTGTGTACGTGTGTGTAGGGGGGGGGGGGGGTGAGTATATATCCTAGAATCTGTCCATATAAAGAGAAGGAAAGAAAACAAAAATAAAAAAAATAAAATCACGAAGAGCCGATAATCAGTACTGTAAACACTTTTTGTTCGGAAATTCTTCCTTATCTCAGTGAATCGTCTGATTAACTTCTGTCGACGATGTTTCAGATGACTGGACTAAATCCTCTGCATCTACATTATTATTATCTTTAACAGCCTCCCCCCCCCCCCCCCCCCCTCAAATTGTCTTTTTTTTCTCGCAAAACTTTCTCTCCCTCGTTTGTGGTGTTCTTCTTTTTCTTTATTTCGTTCAAACACGCGCACACGTGGGCTCATGCAAACACAGAAGACAGACAGACGGACAAACAGACAGACAGACGCACAGATATATATATATATATATATATATATATATATATATATATATATAATATTATATATATATATATATATATATTATTAATATACAATGCACGCATGCATACGCACAAAGACAACAAACAGCAGAACGCACAGTTATATATATAATATATGATATATATATTATATATATATATATATATATTATATAATATATATATTTTGTTATATATATATAGTATATATATATAGGTGTGTGTTGTTGTGTTGGTTATGTATGTATGTATGTATGTATGTATGTATGTATGTATGTATGTATGTATGTATGTATTATATATTTATTTATTATTTATTATTTATTTATTTACACACGCATGCACACACGCTCACACACAAACCCCACCTAAAAAAACAAAAAAATCAAAACGATGTACTGAATGGCGAAAATGTCACAGACAAATTAATCCATCAAACAACAAAAAGCACACACAAAGTGCAAATACACACAAAACAAAATTAACGAACAACACAATATCCAAATAAGCAGATTCACGAACTTTATATCCAAAACAAAATAGAAGCACACAAAAACCAGAGAAGCACAAACGAACAAAGCAAACAACAATAAGCCAGAAACAGACCAGAAAAAAGACAAGCAAACGAAAAGAGAATAAAAATACAAGCATCCCCCCCACCCCCCAAAAAAAAAAAAAAAACCCAACAAACAACAACACACAAAACCCCCCAAAATTAGAAGAGATGAAACCTGACTAGCACAGGCATTGTTTTTCTCCAGAAACATGCGTAAGACACGCAAAATGACAGCTTTGGTTCGGGTTAATTCATTCCACATCGATTCCTAGAATCACTTTCATTTTCCTTTTATTTGCTATGTGCTTTTTTTTTTTCTCCTACAAAGTTGATCGATAATATTCAGGAACACTACTGAAACGGAGAAGTAGAGGAGGAGGAGGAAAAGGAGAGAGGAAGGAGGAGCAGGAGGAGGAGAAGAGAAAGAAGAAGAAAAAGGGAAGAAAACAACAGCAACACAACAACAACAGCAACAACAGCAAACAAACAACATCAACAAACAACAACAAAGGAAAGAGAAGGAGAGAAAGAAACAGAAAGAAGAGAGAGAGAGAGAGAGAGAGAGAGAGAGAGAGAGAGAGAGAGAGGAGAGAGAGAGAGAGAGAGAGAGAGAGAGAGAGAGAGAGAGAGAGAGAGAGAGAGAGAGAGAGAGGAGAGAGAGAGAGAGAGAGCGGGAGAGAGAGAGAGAAGAGAGAGAGAGCAGAGAGAGACAGAGAGAACAGAGAGACAGAGAGACAGAAGACGACAGAGAGAGACAGAAGAAGAGAAGAGAGAAGAGAGAGGAAGAGACAGACAGACACACACACCACACACACACGACAGCAAAGAGAGACAGAGAGAGATGGATAAAGATATAGAGAAACAGAGAAGGAGAGACAGAACACAGAAAGACAGTCTGATAGATACGAAAAAAAAGAGACTAAAAGTAAGCTCTTAAAAAAAGAACCTTTCACAAGTCTGAGAGCTCCTCAAAACTTTTTTTATGTACACAGAATGACACAAGCAGCAAAAGAAGTTTGCTTTAGGAAAAAAAAAACACAAAGAAAAAACCCCGTCTTTCCTCTGACCAAAGACAATGGAGGGTACAGTTTCCTTCTTGCAAAGAGGACAAAGGCAAATGGCTTTTGGCTTAGAATCTTACACTGCTTAGGACAAGCGCGCGTGCAGTGAACAGAGAGCTTTCTGACAACAAACAGGAGTCACTGTACAAGATAGAAGCCTCAAGATTGCCTTTAGGCCTATTACCCTTTGTTGTTCCACTGCTACTTAGAACACTACTACTACTACTACTACTACTACTACTACTACTACTACTACTACTACTACTACTACTACTACTACTACATACTACTACTACTACTACTACTACTACTAAGCGCTTTGATTTGTTTTTACAAGATATAGCGCTATATAAGTTTCATGTATTTATTATTATTATTATTATTATTATTATTATTATTATTATTATTATTATTATTATTATATTATTATTATTATTATTATTATTACTACTACTACTACTAACTACTACTACTACTACTACTACTACTACTACTACTACTACTACTACTACTACAACTACTACTACTACTACTACTACTACTACTATCTCTTGCTTGAATCTGTCCTGCTCTGGGCTAGAGCGCTGCAGCTAACAGTACTATCTTTACACAAACAGTCACTGTACATAAGCCTCGTTGCTCTTAGCTGCATACTTTGCTGTTCACCTACTTAGACTACTACTACTACTACTACTACTACTACTACTACTACTACTACTACTACTACTAACTACTACTACTACTGCTGCTGCTGTGCTGCTACTTGCTACTACTACTACTCTACTACTCTACTACTACTACTCTACTGCTACTCTACTACTACTACTACTACTGCTAGCTGACTGCTGCTGCTGCTGCTGCTGCTGCTGCTGCTACAACTACTCCCTTTTCTAATTCTGATCATTTGTTTTTCTTTTTTTTAATCTATAGCTTACCACTCAGTATTTGAATTCATTACTTTTGTCAGATTTTTTTTAATGGAATCATCCAGTAGATTTACCTTTACACACACCCCCTCCCCTGTCTTCCCCCTCCCCATCCCTCAACTGAAAACAAAATCGCGCTATGTTGAAAAAAAAAAAGAAATACAGCAAAGGAAAGAACCGATCATGACAACATTGTACAAAAGCTTAGAAAAAATTAAATGATTGTTATATCTGTTTGAATGATTGATGTAACGATAGTCACAAATATTGGTAAGATAGTGACAGTGGTTATTGTAATAGTTTTCAAAGTTTAAAGATGAGATGGATTTTCATTTTTTTTTCTTTATTTTTTGGTTGGAGGTTGGTTTTCTGATTTTTTCACTCACTAACTTGTCTTTATGTCAACATGTAGGGAAAAGTGATTTACCTGTGGATATTGAAATACTGTTTGGCTGTTAACCAACTTGTCTTAGCTGTAACAACAGTTATTCATCGTTTGCAGGCAAGTCAGTAGGACAATGTACCAGCTTAGGCATTTCGAAGAACAAACCCGATCTGTGTGTGTGTGTGTGTGTGTGTGTGTGTGTGTGTGTGTGTGTGTGTGTGTGTGTGTGTGTGTGTGTGTGTGTGTGTGTGTGGTGGTGTGAGTGTAGAGGGTAGAGGGAGAGAGAGAGAGAGGAGAGAGAGAGAGAGAGAGAGAGAGAAGAGAGGAGAGAGAGAGAGAGAGAGAGAGAGAGAAGAGAAACAAGAGGAGAGAGAGAAGAGAGAGAAGAGAAGAAGAGAGAGAAGAGAGAGAGAAGACAGAGAGAGAGACAGAGAAGAGACGAGAAGAGACGAGACAGAGAAGAGAGAAGAGAGACAGAGACAGAGAGACAGAGACAGAGAGAACATAAAAGCTCTTGTACCGAATTTAATGGCAAGGAAGGAGGTGCCACATATGCACAAACATCTATATATTCATCTTGCCTACATGTCTTTGTGCGCACAACTTTCTTGCATATGTGTGTCTGGGTTCTTATAAGAAAGGGTGTATAGTTTTGTACACTCGAGATCTTTCCGAACGTCACTCTCTCTTTCTTCTCCCCCTTCCCCGTCTCTCTCTTTTTCTCCGTTTTCTCACTCACAAAGGACACATTAGCACTCAAACAGACAGACAACATCCCATAAGTGTATTTTTAGCAGACGTTCCTGTGAAATACAATCTTATAAAAGCTCTAAGAGGGAACTGGAACCTTAATGGACATGGAGTATAGCAGAGAAGGGAGCATTTCAAATCAGACACAATGTCTCACAGGAATATTGGATTTGCTGTTATTGATCCAGCACGGTTGTTGTTGTTGTTGTTGTTGTTGTTGTTGCTGCTGCTGCTGCTCTTGTTGTTTTTTTCTTTTGTTTGTTGTTGTTGCCGGTGGATTTTTGTATGTTATCCAACTGTATACCCTGGGGATCTCCTAGGATATCGATGCTTTTAGACTCGCTACCCCCGCCTAAATAATCCTAGGTCATGAAAGTACACAATGGATGAGAAGATGGTTTTGTGCGACTTGGTTGAACAAAAAAACTCCATATATAGGCAGCAATACTCCGATTTCAGAGGACTTTGGTTTTAAAAAAAAGAGGAAAGTACAGGATGTTATTCCAAGAACTTGTCATGGCTGAAGTACAATCTCAAATGCTATTACACTCAGCTCACAATAAAATCTGATAACATTGTTTTGTTGTTGTTGCCCTGGCCATGAGTTTTCGTTTGTTGCTGTATTTTTTTTTATTGCTTATAGTTTCTTGGCCGCAATTAACTTTTAGGAAAGATTTTTGCATCTTGAAACTCATCGTGTCATTTTGATTGTCATGGAAGATATTTCTTTAGGCTTATTCCTGAATTTGGAATACGTTTGCGTAAATGGTGGACGAAACATGGTCGCATGCGCAAAAATCACATCATTAGTAAGCCTCAGACCTCTAAAAAAAAGAACAAAAAAAACCCCGTTTGTTTAAAAGAAGGATGGAAAACTGATATGGAAGTATGTTAGCACGGTTGTGGGTTTATTTGTCTGCATGTTATCTTATACTGTTTTTTATGTTTGCCTTCTTGTTTACACTATCTTTTATTAGATAGAACTGTAAAATCACAGCTTTTCAATTCCTCAGCATTTTTGACCGAAGGCAGCTATTTATGTGATCCTTTATCTCTCTGATGACTTAGTAACCATTCTCTAAAATACAATTGTAAAATAACTTTGCCCGTTTGTTTGTTTGATTTTTAATATCATTGTAATAAGTTGGTTTGAATAATATCAAGTTATAGTTGTGGTGGGTTTTTTTTCCTTTTAAATGTTTCATCATATACATGTATATACAACTCTTTCATAGCAAATGAGTCACCAATTGGGGTCATCGATTTAACCTATTCATGTAATGAAGCCAAGTTTAAAACAGGCATGGATGTGTTATGACATTTGTGTGTAAGGTTGTCAGCCAGCTATTTTGGGTGTAACTTTATAATCATGGTATACATTTCGAATCATTCTTTTCTGTTCCATCTGGCTGGGAAGCGATACTAGTTTTGATGTCGTCTTACAGAACATCTTGCACGACACAACGTGTACACGCTAAATCTTTCCACTTTTCCGAAGGGTAGGCCATTCTGTCCTCTGTGGGAACGAGTGGCAAAATTCACTAAACCGCATACAATCGGGGACTGAATGTAAAAGAATAGTTCTTGAGTTCTTATTCCATTACCTTCAAAATAAACGAAAAAAAACAACACCTCAATATGATATAAAATAAAACAAACTATTAATTATCTTCTTTCATTTGTTTTTAGTTTTTTTTCTTGTTTGTTGTAAGCTTTCTCTGTAAGGGGACATACTTCCAGCCATTACAAGCACATTGTGGAAAGATTATTGTAATATATTGCGTTGTATGTATTGCATACCACTTTAATTAAATCACGGCAGATTTCCCTGCGTGAAATTCGCTACAAGAGCAGCACCAACCATTCTTTTTTTTTCTTTTTATGTCTTCAACTGTTTTAATTCCATAATTATTGGAATGACTTTTTCTACAGCATTCTGCCAAGGACAGGTCTCTTATTGCCGTGGGTTATTTTACGTGCGCTGAAATAAATATGTAACTCGTCACAAGAGCAGCGTAACCTTTTTTGTTTGTTTTTCCCTGTCTGCAACTGTATTTAATTTCCTATCAGAGTAACATTTTCTGCAGATTTTTGTCAGGGACAACTTTCTTAAAGCCGTGAATTCATCTGTGCGCGCTCAATAGTTTTGAAACAAAGGAAACCCCGATTTATATTCTCATCCGAAAGACTAGCACCTAGACCACGACTCACGATCTAGTCAAATTCAAGTCATTCATTCCAGAATAAAGAATATTTGGGTATATGGAAGTACATAAACAAAGCCATCTAAATCATAAACAATCGATTGAGGGTGCGATCATCTAGCCACAGAGAGGTTACCCTCCAAAACAGGAAACTACCATCTGAAACACACACACACACACACATACACACACACACATACACCACACACACACACACACACACACACACACACACCACACACACACACACATACACACACACACACACACATTCATACACAGACACATATATTTGATATAAAAGAATCAAATAAAAAAAAGAACTAAAAATAAACGTACACACACATATACAACACACACACAACACACACACACACACACACACACACACACACACACACACACACACCACACACACACACACACACACACACACACACACACACACACACACACACACACACCCCAACCGCCCCCCCCCCCCACAAACACACACATAAACACACACACATACACACACGTGGATAAATCGATTTAAGGCGGGAGTTCTCCTTCATTAATCACTCTTTATCCACAGCCATTAGCCCGAAAGTCTGTGGACCTTTTTGAAAGGACGTCGTAAGTTAATGGCCAATCTTTGGGGAAACGCTAACTAATGATGACAGAAAACGTCTAGGTGTGCCACAACAAAACACTGGTATTAAAACACACGTGCGCGCATACAACACACACACATACGCGCGCGCGCACGCACACGCACACACATAAGCGCAGCGCACACACGTAAGCGCACGCACACACACACACACACACACACACAACACACACACACACACACACACACACACACACACACACACACACACACACAACACACAACTAAATGTGAATAGACGCTAAACTGAAGACAACACACACACACACACACACACACACACACACACACACACACACACACACACACACACACACACACACACACACACACACACACACAGATGACGATACAATAAATATAATATATATATATATATATATATATATATATATATATATATATTATATATATAACACGTGGACTGGATGTTTAAAAACACAAGAGTGCTTATCCCATTATCCTCGATATAAAAAATAAAATAAAATAAATAATAAATAAAACACATACGCACACACACACACGCGCCGCGGCACACACACACACACACACACACACACACACACACACACACACACACACACACACACACACACACACACACACACACACACACACACACACACACACACACACACACTCATCAAGAGGCAATCGATAGTTTATTCAGAGAGACTGTACTCAGAGGCTGTATATTCGCTTTATTTCTTATTAAGGATAAAAAAAGCTTGATCCTATAAAAATGACCGTACGGCCCGGGAGTAACGGGGGGGGGGGGGGGGGGGGGGGGGGGGGGGGGGGGGTGGGGGGGGTGTAGGATGTTTTGCTTTGTTTTTTCTCTTGTTTATTACCTTTTTGAGTTTCTGTTGAAATGCTGCACTGATATTTTTCATTATTGTCTATCTGATTTAAAACTGTCTTGGTATATGAGACATTTTACATTCTTTTAAAAAACTTTTCCCCTTTATTTAAAAGTTATCATTGAATGTTTCAAACATAGAAACGTTGCTTTCGTGTTGTGTCTTCATGTTAACGTCTGTTACTAGAAATATTAATTATTAGACATGTAATGGGTAGGGGGAAAGTGATGAATTAATGTCAGTGTGTTTGGACAAATGATTGGAGAAAAAAAAAGATAAAACTGATCTAACCATCACAAACTCGTGGAATTATACTTTCCTTTCTTTTTTTTCTCTTTCGATTATTTTTAAAATCGATGAAAAGAGGAGCGGAAATTATATTTATGTTCCAGTGTGTGTGTGTGTGTGGGGTGGGGGGGGGGGCGGTGTTTCGGATTGATGGCTCATTTAAAGTATGTGTGTGTCAATACTGCTATTACCTTTCAGCCGCAGAGATAGACAGATCGAGAGACATAAGCAAAAACATACAGAAACACAGCACAGACAAAGGCTCCGACGAGAGAGGAGAGAGAGAGAGAGAGAGGGAGAGAGAGAGAGAGAGAGAGAGAGAGAGAGAGAGAGAGAGAGAGAGAGAGAGAGAGAGAGAGAGAGAGAGAGAGAGAGAGAGAGAGAGAGAGAGAGAGAGAGAGAGAGAGAGAGACAGACAGACAGACAGACAGACAGACAGACAGACAGACAAGACAGACAGACAGACAGACAGACAGACAGGACAGACAGACAGACAGACAGAGAGCAGACAGACAGGTGCAGAGAAGGACAGAGAAGAGAGAGAACAGAAACAAAGACAGCAACATAACAGAGAGACAGAGTCAGAAAGAGACAAAGACTGACAAAGACAGAGACAAAAACAGAGACATAGACAAGAGACAAGACAGATAGAGAGAGAAGAGACAAGAGAGAGACAAGAGACAGAGAAAGAACAGAAGACAGAGAAGAAACAGAGAGACAGAGAGAAAGAGAGAGGAGTAAACAGCATCAGAGAAGTTTTCAAGAAAAAAAAAACCAAGTTACAGAGCTGGCCAAACTTTTTGATGGACACCAGAATGACATCAGCAGAAAGATGGTTCAGGCAAAACTACTTTTCTGAGACTAAAGACAATCGGTGTTCGGTGTGTCTCTCTTCTCCTAAAGAGAGCAGAGTAAAAAGAAATAATAACAAAAATGGAAATAAGTGGTCAGTTTGCTTTGAATCGTATGTCGTTCATACAAAGGTTGCAGGGCGGTTGTAAGCTGGAGGGAACGAAAAGTATTATCTCTTTTGATGTATACTCTACTACTACTACTACTACTACTACTACTACTACTACTACTACTACTACTACTATACTACTACTACTACTACTACTACTGCTAGCTTCTCTGCTGCTGCTCTGTATACTACTACTACTACTACTCTATACTACTGCTGCTGCTGCTGCTGCTGCTGCTGCTGCTGCTGTGCTCTATACTACTACTACTACTATGCTACTGCTCTACTACTACTACTAACTACTAGCTACTCACTAACTCTACTACTACTACTACTACTACTCTACTACTACTACTACTCTACTACTTCTACTATACTATGCTACTACTACTGTACTACTACTACTACTACTACTACTACTACTACTACTACTACTACTACTTACTACTACTACTACTACTCTACTACTACTTCTACCCTTACAACATCTAATTTTACTGAGCTTTACTTCCCCCCCACCCCTATCTCATTTTTTTTTCTGTATTTTTGCTCACTCAGAAAAAAAAAGCAATAGTCTGACGAGATTTGATCCACACGGACACCTCTTGCTGGCAATCCTAACAGTCAGAATCCTTTGAAAAGCTATTACTGGGGATAGGATAGCTCAGTGGTCAGAGCACTCGCTTTCCTCAAAAACGAAATGTTAAATAGCATCGAGCGTGGTTACCAAGTGGATGGGTGACCCATTTACACGCCTTGGTTCAGTACAGTCCCCCACATCAGCCAGCTGTAAATGGGCACCTGCCCTCTTTAGGGTCAGGGAAGGTTAAGCAGTGAGAGAGAGGAGATGGGCGCGCCCTCAATGTGCTGGCCCTTAGAGAAGCTGAGGTCTCTGATGCCTTGCGCCCTACAACCACATAGGTTATGGAAACAGTTCTATGTTCTACCTCTTTAAACTGAGGATTGAAGGCTTTATGGACATTGGACAAATAGAAAATACGGCGACAAGATCTATCAGTAAATATTCTTAGAATGGTTGGACAGTTTGTAAAGGAATCACACAAATCAATAGATTAAAAAAACACAAAAAAACACCGGAATACATCCTTTCAATGCTAACAATTCGTTTTGTTTTGAGTAGATCAAACTGTTTTGAAATGACAACATTGGAATTTTAGTTTAATGATTTTCTTTTATGATGATCAGGGTGATTTTATCATTTGTGTGTTTGTGTGTGTGTGTGTGTGTGTGTGTGTGTGTGTGTGTGTGTGTGTGTGTGTGTGTGTGTGTGTGTGTGTGTGTGTGTGTGTGTGTGTGTGTGTGTGTGTGTTTGTGTGTGTGTGTTAGGGGGGGAGGGGGGGGGGGTGGTGTGTGTGGGGGGTGTTTGTGCATGTGTGCATGCGCGCGCGCGTATGTGCGTATGTATGTGAGTGTGTGTGTTTGTGCGTGTGTGCGTGCGTGCGTGTGTGTGTGAGCGCGCGGAGTATTTGTGTGTGCGAGTGCGTGCGCGTGCGTGTGTGTTTGTGCGTGCGGGTGTGCATTGTGTATATGTGTTTGTGTGTGTGGTTGTGTGTGTTTGATATGTGTGTTGTGCGTGTGTGTTGTGCGCCTGCGCGCGTGTCGTGTTTGTTGTGTGTGTGTGTGTGTTCACGCACAGATACATAGGCAAACACCGACATGATAATCAGCGGGCTAAGGGGACACAGAATGGAAGCACCACTTGTATTTTCTCACTTAACGCAACCGGGGGAAATTGAATCCCCCCAAGTAATAGTATGGCAAGCAAGGGCAGCAGAGGATGATTATGATATTGTCCTCGCTATGAAAGAAAGAAAGAAAGAATAAATAAATAAATAAAATAAATAAATAAGTTAATTCATAAACAAATAAATAAACACATACCGAAAAAGAATACGGTGTATTTTATGGAAAAAAGTATTGCAGAATTCAAGGAAAGAGAGTTCCAAGCATCTTTTTATTAAAAAAAAATTGCTAGGAATTCTCCGTTTGCCTGTGTGCCTGTTTGATTGTGTGTCTGTGTGTCATTCTGTCTCTGTCTGCCTGTCTGTTTGTGTGTTTGTTTGTCTGTGTGTCTGTGTGTCTGTGCGTCTGTGTGCCTTTGTGTCGTGTGTGTGTGTGTGTGTGTGTGTGTGTGTGTGTGTGTGTGTGTGTGTGTGGTGGTGTGTGTGTGTGTGTGTGTGTGTTGTGTCTGTCTGTCTTCCTGTCTTTTCTGTCTGTCTTCTCTTCTTCTTCTCTCTCTCTCTCTTCTCTCTCTCTCTCTTCTCTCTCTCTCTCTCTCTCTCTCTCTCTCCTCTCTCTCTCTCTTCTCTCTCCTCTCTCTCTCTCTCTCTCCTCCTCTCTCTCTCCTTCTCTCTCTCTCTCCTCTCTCTCTCTTCTCTCTCTCTCTCTCTCTCTCTCTCTCTCTCTCTCTCTTCTCTCTCTCTCTCTCTCTCTCTCTCTCTCTCTCTTCTTCTTTTTGTAGTGAAACTTGCATACCTTTGACAAAAACTTCTTGTAACTTTTCTCTTCTGCAGTTCAACAAACTAGTTCTCAACCTGGCAAAACTAGTAAATCTTTGCAATCAGATTAGGTCACTGTTCACTTTGACGTCATGCAGTCAAGTCAATGACAGTAATAGTTAACCTGAGCCCTCCCCCCCCTCCCTCCACGCTCCACGCCGTAAAAAAACAAACAAGCAAAAACCTACAAACCCCCACCCCCTGAATCCTCAAGCTTATCCAGATATGAACTGTTTGTGTGTGTGTGTGTGTGTTGTGTGTGTTGGTGTGTGTTGTTTTGTGTGTGTGTGTGTGTGTGGTGTGTGTTGTGGTTTTGTTGTGTTTTTTTTTGGGGGGGGTTGATCTTAAGATTGAAAACATGTCAGAGTTACTGAAATAGAATTTTTTGTATGACGGTAAATTCATAATTAATATGTTTGCTATGAATACCTTTTTTTAAAATCCCGTATTTGCTATATTTCTTACATTGCTTGCTATCTGATGAAGCAAACAATGAATGTTTTTGGCTGACTTATAGTTTGCCAAGTAACACATTTTGATTGATTATAGTTAATGGAAAAGTTATTTGCCATTTAACAGCGTTGGTCAATAATCATAAGCTACTTAAACCCAAATAGCATTTACTTTCATTTTTTTTTTCTTTCTTTTTTCTTATTTTATTATCTATTATTTATTATTATTCTATCTTTATCATCTATTATTTATCTATTTATTTATTCTATCTATCTATCTTTTATCTTAATCTATACCTACTATAACTAATTGCTTTTTCTTTTATACCGAAAGCGATGGAATAAGCACTCATGATGCTTTTTTACATCCAGTCCCTGTGTGTGTGTGCAGTTTATCTTGTCACTGTTCTCCGCGGCACACAATGGCCTACTCTTACGAAAAGCGGAAAATGATTTAACGTGTGCGCAAGATGTTCTGCATGCGTTCGCGACACGGGGCCTCGGCTTTTAGTCTCATCCGATAAAGTCTGTGTACACTTCATTCCAGTTTCATTATATTTCGATTGCCTATACTATTTTCTAGCTTTAGTATTCCATCATCAACATCTACAGTATTTTTTAAACAAATAAGTGACCACGTTGATTCATACGTTATTTGACCTATCTGCTTTAAAATATAGTTTAAAACAGACACACATGTTATAATATTTATACGGAAGCCTACAAACCACGAACTATTTTCAGTGTGACAGAAATCTTCCTCTTTGCTATACTTTTTGAAACAAATCCGTTCCAACTGGTTGAATGTGTCAAAAGTTCTTAACAGACGATTGTAGTTTCAATAACTTTGTGAAAAAAAATCACAGACCTTTTGTGTTTTTTTTTTTTTCTTCGAGTTTTTTGGTTTTCTTTTTTTTATCAGGAAATGGTGGGGGGGGGGGGGGGGGGGGGGGGGGGGATATTTTTTCAAGATGATATCATTTTAGCCATAAAACAGCTTTCTTTCCTCATACAGCTAAACTCTGAGAAAATTCCAGAAATTCAGGAAGAAAAAGATGAATGAAGCCTGGAAATGTATAACATTGATTGATAAAAAAGAATAAACTTTGAAGAGACAAATTTAATGCACTAAAACTCACTCACTCACTTACTCACACAGACGCACAGACGCACAGACACACACACACACACAACACAAACACACAAACACACAACACACAAACACACACACACACACACACACACACACACACAACCACACACCACACACACACACACACACACACACACACACACACACACACACACACACACACAAAACACACAAACACACACAAACACACACACACATGATGTCCTCACAAAGAGATGTGTCACCCTTCATCACACTCTCTCTCTCTGCCGGCACTCCCCAGGGATGCCAGCTATTCCCCACGGAATTCAGCAAATCCCCTAATGAGCAGAGACCAGAAGTGAATAGATAGTAAAGGCATAATTCTTCTTCAGGAAAATACAAACAAAGGATGCAAGGTAGGCGCTGCATTTGTGGCAATGCGCTCTCCCCGGAGAGAACAGCCCGAATTTCACGCAGAGAAATCTGCTGTGACATAAAGTGGTATAAAAAAAATAAATAAATAGATAAACAAATAGAGGTGGTCTGGACTAAGCTTATCTTAAAGAAAAAAAAAGACAGAATAGAGGAA
Organism: Stramonita haemastoma; assembly: GCA_030674155.1. NCBI lineage: Eukaryota > Metazoa > Mollusca > Gastropoda > Neogastropoda > Muricidae > Stramonita > Stramonita haemastoma. Next base: position 7,238,625 of record CM060337.1, on the reverse strand, counting down.
TCATGCATGTTTGCCAAATGTTGTGGTCTAAAACTGCCTTGTAATCAACATATGGTGTTATAGCCCCGCGACCACATAGGCATATCAGGGTATCACCTCGTCACATTTAAAACTCGTATTAAGTGTGACTATGTACAGTTAACGTGGTTATAAACCAAAACAAAGCGTGTTAAATGTGTTTTAACACGAGAACAATCCTCTTTCCACCCTGCGTATTAATTTTGGCAGACGCATCACTCGTGGCTTCTTCATTGGCTAGTACGGATTGGTAATCTAGAGGTAACTCGTCTACCTTGCGGCAACGTCTGCAGGTTTTTATTTTTTATTTATTTATTTATTTATTTATTTATGCATTTATTTATGCATTTATTTATGCATTTATTTATTCTTTTATATCGAGGGTAATGGGATAAGCACTCATGTGCTTTTTTACATCCCGTCCCCGTGTGTATGCAGTTGTGTAAATATTTATCTGTTCCTACCGGCACACAATGGCCTACTCTTACGAAAAGCGAACAGGATTTAACGTGTGCGCAAGATGTTCTGCGTGCGTGTCACACGGAGGCCTCGGTTAATAGTCTCATCCGAAAATTTTGGGGAGAGTGGAGTCAGCACTGATGTTAACTCCAGGGGAAAAATCCCATCGAACGGGAATTGAACTCGGGTCGTCAAAAGCCAGCGCAATGTTCTGACCACTAGGCATGCCGTCCCCTAAGATTCCCCAGGTTCGATCCCTGTGTTAGTCGAACGCAACAGTCTGGTCTTGAAGCTGATGGGAAATGTTTCTGTTGTTCCAGAAGACTTAATAAAAATTATTTATTTTTTAAATGCATTATCTTGTTTTTTTTCCTTCTGAAAACGTCAGTTAATTTTTTCATTAATTCGTGTAAATACTTTCTTTTTCTTTTTATTTTTTTTTCGGGCAAGGTGTATAATCCTTTGAAGTGTATGTTTCCTAAAGATGCTTGTATTCATCCATATTGCAACACCGTCTACATATTGTACACAGGTTTTATTATTTGAAAGGATTTTCAGTAAGTTAAGGAGCAAGAATAACCGAAATAATAAAATGAATATAGGAGCCAGCTATTTTTGACCCTGCGGAGCGCAATATTGGCGTCAGTGTGCCTAAAACCACATTCCGCTGTGTCGTCTTTTTCTTTGTCCCTTCACTTGGAAAATCAATATCATTCCACACATGTATTTGGATATTCTTTATGTCGGCACACAGGAATAGCATTGCACCAGTTAAACTGGCAGAGCTTCCGAGAAGATAAACAAATTAATAAACACACAAGAACAAGGATGAGGATGTAAAAAAAAATCCCTAAAAATAGATAAAAGGTAAGCAAGTGTGTACATGTATGATTACAACTAAAACACAAAATATTTAAAGATAGTGTAGATCTTATACATGTATTAATATTTTTTCATGTATTTAGTGTAGTGTCTATACTTTTTCTAAATCAATTTTTTTTCTGTTTCTGTCAAGTTCTGTCTTCTTTTGTCTGAGGTCTATGTTGTTCTCTGTCTCTGTTTTTGTCGTGTCTATCTGTCTCTGTCTGTCTGTCTCAGTTTCTGTTCTCTCTGTCTCTATGTCTCTTGTCTGTCTCTGTCTCTGACTCTTCTTGTCTCTCTTGTCGTGTCTATAGTTTGTTGTGTTTGTTGCGAGTGTGATTTTTGTTGATGGACAGGTGTATGTGTTGAATAATGTGTTTCCTGTTGTAATGTCCGTTTGTCTGTCTGTTCCTGTTGTTTCTGTCTCTTCTTGTCTTTCTGTCTCCTCTCTCTCTCTCTCTCTCTCTCTCTCTCTCTCTCTCTCTCTCTCCTCTCTCTCTCCTCTCTCTCTCTCTCTCTTTCTTTCTTTCTTTCTCTCTGGCTTGCCGTGTCAATAAATTCAGTTTATCTTGCTGTTTGTTCAGGACCCGAGACTGTGATTTTAATTATGACAAGGCACATCTTAATTTATTGAAAATACATGCTCGTTTTCCTAGTTTAATTCTTCTTGATTCTTTTTCCGTTTTAATTCATACTTTTTTTGGGGGGGTTACTTTAAAACTAGTCTTGTTTATTCTCTTTCTTTTTTTTCTTTCGTCTCTGTCTCCATTTCTGTGTCTTTGTCCCTGCTTCTCTCTGTCTTTCTCTGTCTGTCTCTTTTTTTGTCTGTCTCTCTGTTTTTGTCTCTGTTCTTTTTCTTTCTTTTTCTCTTTTATTCTTTTCTATCAAGGATAATGGAATAAGCACTCATTGTTTTTTTTACATCCAGTCCCCGTGTGTATACAGTTTTGTAAATGTCATCTGTTCCCACCGGCACACGATGGC
>CM060337.1:7191303-7193803 GCA_030674155.1 Stramonita haemastoma | reverse complement strand
TCACCTGTCCACTGGTATGGTTACATCTCACCTGTCCACTGGTATGGTTACATCTCACCTGTCCACTGGTATGGTTACATCTCACCTGTCCACTGGTATGGTTACATCTCACCTGTCCACTGGTATGGTTACATCTCACCTGTCCACTGGTATGGTTACATCTCACCTGTCCACTGGTATGGTTACATCTCACCTGTCCACTGGTATGGTTACATCTCACCTGTCCACTGGTATGGTTACATCTCACCTGTCCACTGGTAAAGCTATATCTCCCTGTCCACTGGTTAATTCACCTGTCCACTGTATGCTTATCTCCTGTCCACATGGTAAAGCTATATCTTGCCTGTCCACTGGTAAGCTATATCTTGCCTGTCCACTGGTAAAGCTATATCTTGCCTGTCCACTGGTAAAGCTATATCTTGCCTGTTCACTGGTGTAGCTACATCTCACCTGTCCGCTGGGTATAGCTACATCTCACCTGTTTGCATCATCCAGTTCTGTGTTAGCCGCTGCATGCATTGATAATGACATGATCCTCCATTTGCTGTGGTCTTTGCTGGCCCAGCTGACTTCATGTATTCTCGTGCCACAGGATTTGGTGATGTTGTCAATGAGAGAAGATAGTCTGCTTTTCCCTTATCGGTTTTACATTGAATAACAGCCTTTTTTCATGAGGTTTGTATCTTCCTTTCCTTGCACTTGGCCTACAGATCCTGGTTTCCATTCATTTATTAAATTATGAAGTTTTTCATGTTCCAATTTCGTGTATTTCTGCATACTACTTTTTTTTAAACAGGTGAAATGTGATACATCTTGTGGGAGAGAAATCATTGAGACAAGACACATTTTATTCTTTTTCACGTCTAGCGCTTAGCTAACAAGCAAATAAGGGAGGGGGGATGGAGGCAGGTAGGCTTATTTAGTCTTTTTTAATCTACTTATTCATTTAGCTCTTCTTCCTTTGTTTTCTTCATTATTGATATTTTTTTAAAAAATATTTTTATTAGACATGTGTTCAGGTGCGTAAATCTAAACAGTATCCCAAACAGAAAAAGATGCAAATCATCAAACAAGATTAAAAACAACAACAACAACAACAACAACAACAACAAAGAGATAGATGATTGACTACATTAATAGCTAACTAACCAACTAACTTTGAGATGAGATACCTTCAGGTGATGCCTAGCTGTTCTATTCTGCTTCCCAAGGAGGTTTGTTCCCAGTACAGTTCAGCAGTCAGCAATCGATGTTCCACAGTCAGACGCTGACGTAAACTGGCAAAGTTTTAGTTCTATGGTCTCCAGGGATGCTATGTTTGTGTAAAATTGATTCTCCTCCTCCTCCTCTTCCATGGAATAAAAAAGCAGCTTCTAGTCTATATATATTCCTTGTGGTGAATCATAAGATGTATACGTGATATGTGCTGAAGACACTTTGACTTGTTTGATAGCCTTCATAATATATTTTTTGCCGTTTTTTTGAAAGTTCTGGGTTTCTTTTTAATTTTCTTTCTTTTTTTTGGCTTAAATTCTTTCTTTATGTTTTACTTTTTTTTCAAAATTATGAGATGCAGATGTATATTTTTTAGCAAATGTTTGAATTTTTCGATGGAATAAATTCTAGGACTCTTGATGTCTTTTTATTTCGTAATGTATTTGCTACGAAAAGAGCTCTTTCACTTTTGATGTTTGTCCTTCGGATGAGACTATAAACCGAAGCCCAGAGTGCGAACGCTCGCAGAACATCTTGCGCCACTCGTTAATACCTGTTCCGCTTTTCGGAAGAGTATGCCATTGTGTGCCAGAGGGAACAGAGGACAAAATTGACAAAGCTGCATACACACGGGGACTAGATGTAAAAAGCGCATGAGTGCTTATTCCATTACCTCGAGATCAATCAATCAATCAATCAATCAACCATCATCAATCAATCAATCATCAATCAATCAATCAGTATATAAATAAATAAGAAATAAATAAATAAACAAATGAATAAATAAATCAATAAATTTGCAATATAATGCATTTTATGGAATAAAGTTTTGTTACGCTGAATATCTGTTTCGTAATGTATTGCATGAAATCAAGTTCAGCTGTTGTTAATGTCTATTGTATTGTTAGGTATTCCATGTAGCAAAGCTCTTTTACTCTTAATGTCTGTTTGTATCATAATGTATTGCATGAATAAAGTTCAGTTTTATTAATGTATACTGTATTGTGATATATTCCATTTAAAAGGTTTTGTACTCTTAATGTTTGTCTGTATCATAATGTATTGTATACAATAAAGTTCAGCTACTATTAATGTCTATTGTATTGTGAGTATTCCATGTAATAAAGCGTTGCTATTCTTAATGTCTGCTTGTATCATAATGCATTGCATGTAATAAAGTTCAGCTATTTTAATGTCAGCTGTTTGTATTCTAATGTACTCATGTAGTAAGCTCCGCTACTCTATATGCTTGTTTATAATGTATTGCATGAAATACAGCTCTATA
>CM060337.1:7178803-7183803 GCA_030674155.1 Stramonita haemastoma | reverse complement strand
CCACGTTTTGGGAATACTTGGTTTTCCAGGAGTTTAAACGCAGCTTAAATATTATATTTAAAATGTGTCTTGGGCAAGACCCCAGATCTGAATTTTCGCGTGGATAAAGTTTATGCATGTGATTCTATAATAGTGAAATAATTCCATGAAAATCTCCATCTGTCTCTGTCTGCTAGGTTCTACCATCTCCTGTAGCCCACCTTGACCATTATCATAAGGGACGCTCGATACACAGGATGCTGCTGGTCTATCCCCTGCCCTCAGTCTTAGTTTTGTTTAGAATTACTGTCGTCATCAGTTTTTTGTATGTTTTGTTTTCATGACCAACGTATTCCAGTCCGCGCTTATATACTTCAGCCGACGTTTGTCTTTGCACTGAGAGTACATGCATCAGGAATGCTTTCATTTGTTCTTCTATCTGACCTCTGGACACTTTGAAGTTACCCGTAGAAACACATTTATTTGTGGCTGTGTTTCTTGGGGTGATTATTTCTCACTTTCGTAGTGTCCAAGCGTCTGACCCATTCAGCAATAAAAGGCAGATTAGTGTTTGGCAATGCTACTTTTGACACATTCAGGTATTACTCTGTTTTTTTCCCCAATGTTGTTTGATTGAATCATCTTCTTTTCCTCGCGATACCGATCTAGCTTTGACGTTTTGTAGACAGGAGCCTTTTTCTAAGAAGCCTAAATAATTGATATTTTGAAATATTAGGTATAGTTGTGCCAATTTAAGTAGTCTCTAACTGCATGCACCTCCATAGCAGCATCTTTATATATATATATATATATATATATATATATATATATATATATATATATATATATATATATATATATATATATATATATATATATATATATGTATATATATATATACACACACACACACAAACACACACACATACAAACACACACACACACACACGCACACACACACAAACACACACATACAAACACACACACACACACAAACACACGCACACACACAAACACACAAACACACTCTACATGTATACGCGCACAGTACTCAGCATTTGGCGCTACCCAGTGCTGTGTGTCCTCCCTAACAATGTTCTAAAAGCATGTAATGCGTCTCCTGGGACACGATTGTTCTGCAAGTAACACTGTATCATCTTGTATTGCCTAAGTCCCAACACGGCACTTTTCAGTGTTTTCGGAGCAGTGCTGTATGGTTTATATTTTCACACTATGTACACTTCAGCTAGAGCCAAAAACTTGTTTCTGGATAGTGTTGTAGGCAGACTCCATGTCTACATTAAAATGCAAATGTTGAAATAGTATGTACGGAATATCTGCACCTATAAGACATTCTGAGAAGTAACAATGTGTTGAAATATCCATTACAAGAGACAGTACACTCTAAAGTGAGAGTGTAACTGCATTTATGGGCAAGGACTTGAAAACAGGCACACATGCGAACTTCTCATTCAGTGAGTATTTTGTTGGCCTGGAAGCACTTCTTAGGTGTGATAAGTGAGACAAGGTTTGGCGCCTACCCTCTCTAAAGTGTTAAGTTTGAGGAACGCCTAACAACGAGGGAGATGGCCAACGAGGACCATGACCACTACACACAAAGAGACCAATAATATCATTTATATTTATATTTGTACACGGGACGGGATAGCCTAGTGGTCAGAACATTGCGCTTGCAATTTGACGACCCGGGGTAGATTCCCGGTCGAGGGGATTTTCCCCCTGGAGTTAACATCAGTGCTGACTCCACTCTCCCAAAAAGTCTTTCGGATGAAACTATAAACCGAGGCCCCGTGTGCGAACGCACGCAGAACATCTTGCGAAAACGTTAAATCCTGTTCCGCTTTTCGTAAGAGAAGGCCATTGCGTGCCGGTGGAAACAGATGACGAGATTTACCAAACTGCATACACACGGGGACTAGATGTAAACATGCAAATGAGTGCTAATCCGATTATCCTCGATATAAAAGAATGAATAAAATTAATAAAATAAGTAAAAAATTAATTAATTAATTAATTAAGTAGATTTTCCCTGCGTGAAATTCGGGATGCTTTTCTCCGCTCTACACAAGAGATAATGCGTCACCGCAAGTACAGCGTCACCACTTCTTTCTTTTTTCTTCTTTTCCTGTCTGCATAATTGTGTATGTTTCCCTATCAGAGTTTTTTTTATTAAACAGAATTTTACCATAGGCAATTCTCTTATAGCTATGGGTTATTTTACGTGCGCTAGTACATGTTGAATCAACTGGTCAACCTAGTGAGCAGTTAGAAATGCAGATGAATACAACGATTTTGTGTAACAGCAACAACCATAATATTGTCGTCCTAACAACAAAAGCAACAACAGCAACAAAACTCCATCGTGGTATAGAGTCAAACCTGGTTTAATTGAAAGGAAAATAAGATTCTTCAAACAGAATCTTTACAGTAACTCGAACCTTTGTCTGTAGAGTACTATCACATCATTTGTCTGTCAATGTAATCACTGGTAAAATTGTGATATGACTACTGTCATTTTCCCTATCTGACCCCATCTATTGACTCTAATGACTCACACTAATCCACTCTTTTTAATTTTGTCATTTCCAATATTTTGACATCACTACAGTCATTTTCCCTATCTGACTATAGCTTTTTTTTATAATTTACTCTACTGACTGACACTAATCCACTCTTTTATATTTTATCATTTCAAATCCCTGGGTTACCTTTGCTTTCTAGCTCTCTGACAACATTAGCAAAGTCAACATAAGTCAGTTATCTCAAAACTGTCTGTTTCAGTGATCGGTTTTCCCCAGAAAAAGGGACGAAGGCGGAGTAGAATATTGACTCGAGGTAGTCTAGAGGTAACGCGTCTGTCTATAAAGCGAAAAGTCCGGGTCGGAAGTGTGCAGTGGTTTGAATCCCGTTTGAGTCCATAGCTTTCCCCTTATCCATTAGATCATGTGGTGGTCTGGGTGCTAGTCTTTCGGATGAGACGATAAACCGAGGTCCCGTGCGTTACTCATCGTTATTTAACGCACGTATAGGAACCCACGATAACAAGAGGTTTGTCACTGGCAAAATAACATTCTGCCACTCTGATAGGGAAACGAATACAGTTGCACAAAGGGAAAAAAATCTGTGTGGTGCCGCACTTGTGGCGACGCGCTCACCCCGGGGAGAGCAGCCCGAATTTTACGCCGCTGTAAATGGATATCCGCCCTCTTTCGGGCCAGGGAAAGTAAAGCAGCGAAGGAGAGGAGATGGGAGCTAGGTACCCTCAACATGCTGGCCCCTAGAGAAGCCTAAGGTCCCTGATGCCTTGCTCCCCTACGACCACATAAAAGTTAAAGTCTGTCCCGAGCCTAAGGCTCATCAGGCCGGTGCTTATCCTGGTTTCTGTGGCGTTAAGCGACTGAGAGTCATAGACTCCCCCCTGGATAGGACGCCAGTCTATCGCAGGGTCTACGACCACATAGGTTATGGGGAAACTTTTACCTTTGTTATCAGTGTGATATCTCTGTCTTGTTGTTCCCACAACCCTCATTTTGATCTCGCTGCCTCATCCATGCCCAGATTTGCTCTGTTGAACATTCGGAGCCAACAGGTCCCATGGAGCCTATCAATGTTACGCCGTCTGAGAGACACTGGCCGAAATGGCCCTGCACTGCAGCTGAGTCACGATGGTGGTGTTCAGTGGTGCATGATCCTTCTTTATTTATTTGTTTATATCGAGGATAATGGAATAAGCACTCATGTGCTTTTTTACATCCAGTTCCTGTGTATATACAGTTTTGTAAATCTTGTTATCGGTTCCCACCAGCACACAATAGCTTACTCTTACGAAAAGTAGAACAGAGTTTAACGTGTGCGCAAGATGTTCTGCGTGCGTTCGCACACAGGGCCTTGGTTTTTTAGTTTCATCCGAAAGACTTTTGGGGAAGAGTGGAGTCAGCACCGAGGTCAACTCCAGGGGAAAAAATCCTCTCGAACGGGAATCAAACCCGGGTTGTCAAATTGCGAGCGCAATGTTCTGACCACTAGGCTATCCCGTTCCCGATTAGACAAGCGCAGGACACCACCTACTTAAGCCAATAGTGACGACAATGAGAGCTAAGTGATACGCTCTAGAAGACAGAGGTGGTGGGAGAAGTGGGGGGGGGGGGGGGGGGTGACCAATGTAACACCCCTCCTCCTTGTAACCCGCCTGAATTTCTCTGTCTCAAAGATGATAAAGTATTTGAATTGAATTGAACTGATTCGTTCCTGTGAACCTCCTAATAAAAGACTCTGAAACAAATTTACCATAGGCACAGACGTGTTCGGGAAACCGAAAGGGATTTCACCACGAGACCAGAACGACCAGGATCACCAGCTCAGAAAACACTTTGCTTGTACTGCAGAATGATTCAAGGTGAGAAGGATGACGTCATGATGTCATGTCAGGATCGTGAAGGTGCACGCCGTTTGAGACTGCTTGAATGGCTGTGCTCTACGCTTCCTATCATAATCTATGCTGGCGTTAACCAGGCCCGAGTGATACAGTTACCTGCAGTGTTGGTCAGGTGATTAAAGCAACACTCTCAAGAGCATATCTCTAACGTGGATGAAGGTCAACTGTGTGGTCAAAGTCTTCCAATAAATCAATAGCAAGCTCAATCTAACTGAAAGCCGAAAAGGGTAACACAAAAAAAATCTGACTGGATTAAACCCCAGGACTTTCCAGTCCAAAAGTCAAGGCGCTTACCACTGCACCATAGCGGCTGGTTCTAGATTTAGTCCATGTTGTACAGTGCCTCATACAAAGAAGCACTGGTAACAGTTAATTGATTCCACTAAATGTCAGCGAGGCATTCATGTTCTATACCACAATGTCTCCCGCTTTCCGAAGTGACTATACAGTCAAGTATGAAATAATGAAGCCATTCATATAATTATCCACCGCTCACTTTTTGTTAAGCTGACTCAGAGGCATACTTTACCATGCGTAGAAGCATAGTTTATGACGCACTTCTTTT
>CM060337.1:7153803-7173803 GCA_030674155.1 Stramonita haemastoma | reverse complement strand
AAAAAACATGAGCCAACATAAAACAGATACAATCACACATAACTCTGCCAAGACATGCTCATTAGTTAGAACTAGGTACCCATACTTCAGCAGCAGCCTCTCAAGGGATCGGTCTACATTCTATCAACACAGAACATTCTCTGCTGTGTTTACAGATGGCCTTTCCTTACTCAAATTACCATGTTCCCCTCTCTTCCTCTCGCCTGTGTTCATTTTTCTTTTCTGCATTTTTATCTGTCTCTCTGTCAGTCCATTTGCTTACCTACCAGAATTATTTATGTACTAGCTCTCTTCATCTCTCCACCCCTTCTCCCACTTTTTCCTTGGCCAGAGGTTAGAAAAATGCATCATTAAGAACTCCGGAAATAGTCTGATTTTCCTATCGAAACAAATCATGCACTGTGTGTTATCAACAAAAGCTAGAAAAGTAGAACATAAAAATAATATTTACGTTTTTGATTAATCATGACAGAACATAGAAAGCAATTATAGAAATAAAAAGGATGGAAATAATCAAAGAGAGGGAGAAAGAAGACAGCGAGGAGCGAGACGAGAGAGAGAGAGAGAGAGACAGAGAGAGAGAGAAGACAGAAGAGAGAGAGAGAGAGAAGACAGAAGAGAGAGAGGACGAAGACAGACAGAGAGAGAGGGCATCAAAAAGCAAAAAAAAAAGATAAACAAAAAGAGAAAGAGAGACAGACAGACATAGACATACAGAGACAGACAGAAGAAGCAGAAGAGAGAGGAGAGAGCAAGAGAAAAAGAAAAGGAACAGACAGACAGATACTAGACAGAAGCAAACACAAAAGAGTAAATAGAAAAAAATCAGACAGATTGATATTTAGACACACAGACAGACAATAATATAAGAAGGCAACATAAAAAATAGTTATTGAATGAGGAGAAGATACGAAGAGATTCATTTGTCCAGGGAAAACTTGTATGCACAAAGCAAAGTGTTCTCCGTGTGAATGGAATGTACACAGATCCGTGGAGAGATGCTGAAACATTGGCCCTGAGTGGTGAACGTGAAGAGCCAAGTCCCTGAGTGTCTGTGTGATTGCATCTTATCCTCCCTAGCTCCTTTGTTCTTTGTCTGTGGTCTGTCTATCTGCTGTGTTTGTGTCTCTCTCTTGTCCTCTGTTTTCTATGTCTTTCTGTTTTCTGTTACTTTGCTGTGTTGTATGCAACATTGTTTTTAAAGGAGGAAGGAAATATGGATAGATATTAAAAAAAGGAAGACAAAGTAGAACTTTTTTTATTATTTGTGCACAGAGAGATAGAGAGAGAGAGAGACAAACAGACGAGACAGACAGAGACAGAGAGCAGACAGAGACAGAGAGAGACAAAAGGACAGAGACAGAGACAGAGCAGACAGGACAGACAGACAGACAGACAACAGACAGACAGACAGACAGAGGCAATGATAGAGAAAGAGGAGACAGAGAACATGAGAACTAGAGACAGTGAAATACAATCAGACAGAGGCAATAAGAGAAGACAACAATCAAAGATAGATTGACATTTAGGACACACAGAAGCAAAATATAAGAAAGAACAAGAAAAATACTTATAGATAAGAGGAGGAGGAAGATAGAAGAGATTCATTTGTCAGGGAAAACTCTGTATGCACAAAGCAAAGTGTTCTGGTGTGAATGGAATGTACACAGATCCGTGGAGAGATGCTGAAACATTGGCCCTGAGTGGTGAACGTGAAGAGCCAAGTCCCTGAGTGTCTGTGTGATTGCATCTTATCATCCCTAGCTCCTTTGCTGCTTTGTCTGTTGGTCTGTTTGTTGTTATTTTTATTCTTGTCTCTTTCTGTCTCTATTTCTGCTGTACATGTATGTACACCTTTTTTTTAATTGAGGAATACATGTATGGGTAGGTATTAAAGAAAGGAAGAAAAAAAGAACATTTTCGTTGGTTGTACACAGAGAGAGAGAGAGAGAGAGAGAGAGAGAGAGAGAGAGAGAGAGAGAGAGAGAGAGAGAGAGAGAGAGAGAGAGAGGACAGACAGAGACAGAGACAGAGACAGAGACAGACAGACAGAGACAGACAGAGACAGACAGAGACAGACAGGACAGAGACAGAGAGACAGAGAGACAGAAACAGAGACAGAACAGACAGACAGACAGACAGGACAGAGACAGAAGACAGAAACAGGACAGAGAGACAGACAGACAACAGTCACAGAGAGACAGAGACATAGCAACAGACAGGTAAGAAGACAGAAGACAAAAAACAGAGACAGAGAGACAACGACAGAGACAGAGACAGGGAGACAAGACAGAGGAGAGACAGAGAGAAACATACAGACAGATACAATCACCAAAAGACACACACACAAGCTAGAGAAACAGACGCGGGACACAAACAAACAGACAGGAAGGCAGAAAGCAAACATCTGAATGGACACCGGAGGGGTGGAGATAAAAATGGAGTCATTTGAGTGAAGAGGACCTGTCTATCTCTATGTACAAAGCTGAGTGCCTTCCATGTTAATGGAATCAGTAGAGAACTCTTGGGAGATGCCGAAACATTTGTCCTGATATTTACTGTGATAGACCAATTCCCTGACGCCAGTGTGTGTCATTGTTATCTTCTCCGTTCCTTGTTCATTTTGTTCATCTGGGTGTTTTTTTTCTCTGCTTTGGGCTGTGTCTGTTTAAAGTGTTTTCAACTTGTGGTTTTTGAATCAGCTCTGAAAGTAAGATGTTGCATGTGACTGCTCACTCTTTTTATTGACTATTTATTTGTCTTTCTTTTTTTTCTCTCTTTTCGAAGTAATGGAATAAGCTCTCGTGTGCCTTTTTACATCAAGTCTATGCTCTTGTGGGGAGATTCCATTACCTTACAGTAGAATTACCTACTTGTTTCTGCATTTTCTGCCTGTAGGCATGCGATTGGACTTTTCTACATAGACTTGCCAGGGACAGGTATCATTTTGTTGTGGGTTACGTTACGTTTGCTAAATTTGTGTTTTATTAGACCTAATTTATAGTTATGTCCAAAAGCCTCAAACCCAGAACCCATTTAATATGCAAAGTTCGGTTTAAAATGGTTACCAGCCCTTGTGTTTCACTTTCCAAACAGGTGCATGGAGCACAGAAACAGTAGAGAAACAAATACAGTTGCATACAGGAAAAGAAAAAAAATGGGTAGGCGCTGCACTTGTGACGGCACACTCTCCCCGGGGAGAGCAGCCCGAATTTCACGCTGAGAAATCTGCTGTGACATAAAGTGGTAATACAAAATACAAAGAAAATTAATCAATATAGCATGACTAGCATAGCATCAACAGTATGCTATATATGAGTTTAGATACCATGGTGTTATCCTAAACAGGCATGTATGCAATAAAACTTGCTTTCACCATACATATGAAGGAACACGTTTGGGCTTTGATTGCTATTTGGGGAAATATTATATTTTGTCAGCAACATAACACTCCAAATCTTAAAGGCAAACTCCTACCCATAGTTCTGGCATAATCACATAGAATCACAAAATTAAGATGTGTTACAGTCTGTGACATTGTAAAGCAATATTTCTTTTTTAATCTGAAAATATATTATGCTTTCAATGTTTTTTCTTGAATGAAAAATTGACAATTGCCAACATGTTGCCACATTCATTTTATATAATACCGGAGAAAAAGAGAAACTAAAAAAATCCACCAGGGAAGCGAAAGCATAAAGGTACAGATTATAGGACATGCTATCTTCTCTCACTGCTTATACAAGATTGCAACAACAGACAAACAGGAAGAGCAAAAGAGACTGAGAAAAAGACAGTAAAATACAAAAGAGAGAGAGACAAAAAAAACAACAACAGAGAGCACTGTAGACAGACAAACTCTGAAAAAAAAGAAATCACAAAACAGCAGAGCAGATAACCAACAGACAGATTGTGCTACTCCCAAGTCATGGAGTGTTTCTATCTAAATGTGACGTCCACCACGAAATGAGTGGCTTAGCACATTTCCCAATTTTACGCTAGGAGCCATTTAAGGCAGATGGGGGTCAAGTTGTCAATTTTGAGAGTTTGATTGATTATTAAACTATGTCCGTTTATCAACCTGATAACAAAATATCAAGGCATACTTTTTATTCCTTTTGCTTGTGTTTTGAAAATACCTGAGCCCTCATTCTGACAACCTTTTACGAAAATAAACTTGCGCGTTTCTCATTTTGTCACATCCTGCAGTCTATCATTTCAATTTGTAATAACTTTGCACAGAATTGTCCGATTTTCAATTTTTTTTGACTGGATAGCCCTTTTATTGCAGATCAATAACAGTGTCAGTAACTAAAAATTGACCTCAGGTGCAATGCGACTCCTTATGTGGAGGAGCGTCACAAATATGACCACTATCACATCACAAATATAAACGAAGGGACATCAGATGCAGGGTGAAAGGAAACCCACACCACGTCTCAGCTGTGTGGAAACACTTTCCTTGCACTTATCTAGCAATTACTGACAGACCCATGGGGAACATTGCAACATTATAGTGTACATCTGGTAAGGTGAAGTCAGCGTCTATTTTGGAAACTTGGTCATTGTTTTTGTGGGCAATGAACTTGCTTGAAAAACAAGAGTATCCAGAAAATACCCGGCTATATCTACATGCGGTTGATGAAAACAAGGACTGAGTTTAGCTAGGGACTATTATGTCACTTTTTTTCGTCCTTATGCACGCAGTTAAAGTACATTTGCGATTGAATAGCCACAAAGAGAGAGACAGGCAGACAGGCGAAGAAGCAGAGAGACAGAGAGATAGAGAGATAAAGACAGACATACAGACAAAGAGACACAGAGACACAGATAAACATAGAGAGAAATTGTGCTATCCTGATTTGACATTTAGTCAAGAGGGGTAGATTTTTCTTTCCCTTTTAAAAAGGCAAAACCCAGAGTGACAAATATTGCTGACAGATTTATTTTAAAAAAATCATGACTGCATGCTTACTGTCCACCTTTTTCTACTTTAACTTTTTTACAAAGAAGTCAGTGCTCTCTAATTGAATCAATGTCATCAATCATGGGACGGTAGACATTTTGAAAAGGTCATGTTACTAGACAACAGTATAAAAAAAAGACAAAACACTCGTGTTTCTTCATTGTGCTAAGTGGTGTTCTTATTGTCTGTTTCAGCTAACAAAACATGTTTAATAAAAAATGCATATATATTATTATGTGTGCTCAAATTGTCTGGCCTTGTAATACTGTTGTATATTTACATAACACTTCAGGGATGGATACCTAGTGGTCAGAACATTGCGCTGGGAATTTGATGACCCAGGTTCGATTCCAGTCGAGGAGATTTTTCTCCTGGAGTTAACATCAGTGCTGACTCCACTCTGCCCAAAAGTCCTTCGGATGAGACTATAAACCGAGGCCCGCGAACACACGCAGAACATCTTGCGCACACGTTAAATCCTGTTCCGCTTTTCGTAAGAGTAGGCCACCGTGGCCGGTTGGAACAGATGACATTTACAAAATGCATACACACGGGGACTGGATGTAAAAAAGCACAAGAGTGCTTATCCCATTATCTTCGATATAAAAGAATAAAATGAATAAACAAAATGAATAAAACATAAGTATAAATCCTGATTTTCTAATTTTAGCTTTCAGATTATCATCAGACAAACGGTGCTGCTGCCAAGTCCCAGTGTATTTCTATCAATGTTGCTGAGTCCATACCAGATACGAGGGGACATGGATGCAGGTAAGGAACCACACAGTTCAGCTGTGTGGAAACACTTTCCTTGCACTTATCTAGCAATTACTGACGACCATAGGGACATTGCAATGCAAGTGTGAAAAATGGTATGGAGAAGTCAGCAGTCTTATTTTGGAAACTTGGTCATTGTTTTTAGGCAATGACTTGCTTGAAACAGAGCATCCCAGGAGGACCAGACTATTATTATCTTACGCAATGAATGACATATGGACTGGGTTTGCAGCTGCCTGTTTGCCAAGTCTTTTTGTTTTTGTGCATGCAATTAAACTCATTTGAATTTTGAAGTTGAAATGCAGTATCTAGAGAGATAGAACAAGGAATGATTTGAGGTGAGTGTAGCGTTGAGACGAGACACAGACAACACAGTTGACAGAAGTACATGACAGACAGAGAGACTTAGAGGCAGAGAGATAGCGAGGAAAACGAGACACAGACAGACGACAGACAGACAGACAGACAGGACAGACAGACAGAGAGACTTAGAGGCAGAGAGATAGCGAGATAACGAGACACAGACAGACATGATCCCCCCCCCCCCCCCCCTTGGGGATGTTGCTATAAATAGCATCCCCACATGTTGAAATTTTGTGCAAAAAATTTCTTTTTTGCAATCAACTCTTCATTTCTGCTTTAATCGTTTTCTTCCTATCACCTCTTTCTTGTCCATTTTCTGCATTATTGGTCCATTTTGCTGCCTTTGTTTTCCAGAATGACTTAAAAAATAACAATTCTCTCCTAGGTGAATTGGTGGTCTAGGTGGTAACGCACCTTGCCTAGAAAGCAAAAGTCTGGGTCGGAGTAGTTTGTACCCCGTTTGGGCCGAAACTTTTCCATAATCCATTAGACCCTGAGTGGTTGTCTGGTCACTAGTCTTTCGGAGAAGACGATAAACCGAAGCCCCATGTGTTACACATCACTATTTAGCGCACGTAAAAGAATTCACGGCAACAAGGGGGTTGAACCTGGCAAAATTCTGTAGGAAAAAGCCACTCTGTTAGGGAAACACATACAGTTGCATGCAGGAAAAAAAAATGGGTTGGCGCTGCACCTGTGGCGACGCACTCTCCCCGGGGAGAGCAGCCCGAATTGACGCAGAGAAATTTGCTGTGACATAAAGTGGTATAAAATACAAAATACAAAACAATAGTCGCTGTCTATGCGTTCGAAGAGGAGGAGAAGGAAGATGCAGATATAGTTTGCAAAGCCAGAGAACAAGTATGCTTAAATTTCATTTTCCATAGGGCCAAGAACCAGAAAAACAAAAACAAATATCCATCTGTTAAAGCATTATACCATAAATGACAAAGTGCTATCTTTGAAGTGCACAACAATATCTGAAGATGAGAGGAGGACACACACATGAGAGAAGAATGAGAGAAACGATAAGAACGAGAGAGACAGTGGATAGCAGAGAGATAGAGAGAGCAAGAAGATAGAGAAGAATTTAGAGACAGAAAGAAAAATGAGATGAGAAAAAAGATAGAGAGAGATGAATGAGGGCAAATGACACAGAGAGATAGAGAACGAGACAATGAGAAGAGAACAGAGAGAAATTAAGAGAGAAAGATGAGATAGAGAGAGAGAGAGAGAGAGAGAGAGAGAGAGAGAGAGAGAGAGAGAGAGAGAGAGAGAGAGAGAGAGAGAGAGAGACAGACAGAGACAGACAGACAGACACAAGATACACACAGACACACAGACACACAGACACACAACAGATAGCACAGACACACAGACAGACAAACAGATAGACCAAAAAGGAGAAATCAAAATAAACATATATGGTGAGATAAAGGGAGAGTACAGAATCACAGACAGATCTACAAATTAAAAACAACAGAGAGAGACAGAGAGTGTATTAAACACACAGAGGATCCATATCAGAGAGAGACAAAGCCTGGTCTGTGTTAACCCAATCAGGACAACCTTTGGGAACTGCGGGAAGAATGTCTTCCACCCTGTTTTTGTGAAAGAGATATTTCCCATGGCGTACATGAGACTAGATGTCCTTTTTTTGTTGTGTTCATTTTGTTATAGTCGTTCTCACTCGTAGACAGAAATAGTAATGTTGGTATGCTTGATATATTATTTGAATTATCCAATCAAAGGCTTTGCATTACGACAAAAAATTCCCAGTAACGTTGATAGAGGATCAGAACAGTAGTTTTAAACAGTTTCCGTACAAGATGTAGGTGGGGTTTTTGTTGTTTTTTAAAAAAATTATTCTTTCATATCGAGGATAATGGAATAAGCACTCATGTGCTTGTTTACATCCAGTCCCCGTGTGATTACCGTTTTGTAAAACTTGCCATCTGTTGCCACCGGCACACAATGGCCTGCACTTACGAAAAGCGGAACAGGATTTAACGTGTGCGCAAGATGTTCTGCGTGCACTCACACACAGGTCCTCGGTTTAAAGTCTCATCCGAAAGACTTTGGGGGAGAGTGGAGTCAGCGCTGATGTTAACTCCAGAGGAAAAATCCCCTCGAACGGGAATCGAGCCCGGGTCATCAAATTACAATACAATTTGTATGCGTACTGTATATCAGAGTGTTCGACCTGTTCCGATGGCTCTGTTCCTGTGATTCAATTTGTATTGAATTTCACTTGTCTGTCTGTCTGCTAAGCTCTGTGGCGCACTGGAGACCGTTTCTGTAGGCCGCTGTTTTCTTTGACAACAAACTGGTGTCAGATACTATCTCCAAGTCTTCTGTTACTTATGTTATTTCTTTGTCTATCTGTCTGTCTATCTGTCTGTCTGTTTCTCTCTCTGTCTGACTGTCTGCTTGTCTGTGTGTCTCGGTCTCTCTTTCTCTGTGTCTGTCTGTCTGTCTGTCTGTCTGTCTGTCTATGTATCTCTCCCTCACTCTCTGCCTGTCTGTCTGTCTGTCTGTCTGTCTGTCTGTCTCTATATATGTATTATATATATATAGAGAGAGAGAGAGAGAGAGAGAGATGAGAGATGAGAGAGAGAGATGAGAGAGAGAGAGAGAGAGAGAGAGAGAGGAGTAGAGAGAGAGAGAGAGAGAGATGAGAGAGGAGAGAGAGAGAGAGATTGTAGTGATGATGATGACAACGGAAGTTTTGGCACTGCAGTAGTAGTAGCAGTAGCCATAGTTGTCATGTGGTATCCTACATGCTTGTGGCAATGACAGAACTCGTAAATATAGTTTAATGGTGACATGCCTCCCCTTCCTATCTTCCTCTTGACCATCGTCTATTATGTCTCTCTGCTGTCTACTCGCTCATTGTTGGATGGGGATTGGAGTGGGGGTGGGGGTGGGCGCCATTTCCCTGGGCTGTTTTCTTTCCCACCAACTGTTTGTCAGAACCTCTGTTTCTCTCTGTCTCTGTCTTCTTTGTTTGTCTGTCTCTCTGTATGTCTTTATCTGCCTCCCTGTGTCTGTATTTGTCTGTCTGTCTCTGTCCCTATCGTCTGTCTGTCTGTCTGTCTGTCTGTCTGTCTGTCTCTGTCTGTCTGTCTCTGTCCCTGTCTGTCTGTCTGTCTGTCTGTCTGTCTCTGTCTGTCTGTCTGTCTGTCTGTCTGTCTGTCTCCTCTCTCTCTCTCTCTCTCTCTCTCTCTCTCTCTCTCTCTCTCTCTCTCTCTCTCTCTCTCTCTCTCTCTCTCTCTCTCTCCCTCTCTCCCGCCCCTTTATTCAAATGTCCGGTGTGTAAAACTTTGAGAAACAAGATTATTAAACATCTCAAAAGACTCCCTTTCCACGTGCTATTCATAGCTGCAGTACCTACTAATAGGTACAATTTATAGCGATTTATTTTTCATGCAACCAACAGAAAAAGAGATAACTTCATAGAAAGTACTCCTTGTATTAATGAATACTACATTAATTTTCTAACATTGTTGATTACGACAACAGTGAATTATTTTGTGATGAACATAAATGGATTAAAAAAATTAAGATATGGCTGATGTAACTTTCTTCTTAGTTTTTTTTTTTTAGCCGATGCATTATTTCATATACGTATACGTTGATAGTAATATGTTTATAACACTTATGTCATATGCTCACACTGTATGCCCACAGACAGAGAGATAAACAGACAGAGGTTAAAGAGAGACAGAGAGGGAGACAGAGAGAGAGAAAGAGAGAGAGACAGAGAGACAGAGACACACAGAGACACACAGAGAGATAGATAGATGGATAGATAGATAGGTAGGTAGGTAGACAGTAGATAGATAGATAGATAGATAGATAGATAGATAGATAGATAGATAGATAGATAGATGGATAAATAGATAGTTACATAGATAGATAGATAGATAGATAGATAGATAGATAGATAGATAGATAGATAGATAGATAGATAGATAGATAGATAGATAGATATAGAGATATAGAGAAAGACAGAGAGCGAGACAGAGAGCGAGACAGAGAGACATAGAAAGAGAGAGTGAGAGAGAGAAAGAAAGAAAGAAAGTGAGACAGACAGACAGACAAACGGACAGACAGGCACAGATCATGAGCATATACAGAAAGACAGACAAACAGAAAGACAGGCACAGGTTATAAGTACATACCGGAATACAGAGGAGTTAAACACTCAGTACACATAGAGACAAAGCATGGAGAACAAAAGGAAAAACCAGAGAAAAACATAGAGAGGAGCAATAATGGGGGAAAAGCATACAGACTGACAGCCAGACAGACAGACTGGCACAGGGACAGACAGACAGACAGACAGACATATACAAATACAGACGCACTAGAGCTAGCAGCTTCTGCTTTACATTAACTGACCAATAATTTGTCCAACTAGATCAGACATACAACAATAACAGAAACGGGGTTGCGGATGCAGAGTTATAGAAAATCCGAGCCACGGTCTAAGTTGTGTGGAAGCAATTGACTGCTTGTGTTGTCTGGCAAATTACTGGCAGAAGACCACAGAAGTACTGCCGTGCATAGAGTAGGTCTGTTGTACATGTGGCTGGAATCCATTTCAGGAATCTTGTCATTCATTTTCGGACAACGAACTGCAGTGGAAACAAGAAAATGCCAGAAAATGATAATTACAAAGACATGCATGACCACCAGAGGGAGAGGAGATGGGCGCCGCCCTCAACATTCTGGCCCCTAGAGAAGCTGAGGTCTCTGATGCCTTGCTCCCCTATGACCACACAGGCTATAAGACACTTTTACCTTTGCCCTTAGATTTACTACCACCATGAACAGCCTAATAAAAGGATGAATGTGCAGGAACAGAGAGAGGGAGAGGGAGAGGGAGAGAGAGAGAGAGAGAGAGAGAGAGAGAGAGAGGAAGAGAGGAGAGAGGAGAGAGAGAGAGAGAGAGAGAGAGAGAGAGAGAGAGAGAGAGAAAGTCCTAGCTTCATTCATAGTAGTACACGTTTTGTTCATCTGTCTGAGACTTACAAAGAACAAACATGAGCTGTCAATGCAGAGCATCAGGATATTCAAAGCACGTCCTAGTTGTGTGGAAGCAATTGACTGCCTGTGTTGTCTGGCAAATTACTGGCAGACCACAGAAGTACTGCCGTGCATAGAGTAGGTCTGGTGTAGATGGGTCTGGAATCCAATTAAGGATTCTTGTCAACTGCAGTGGAAACGAGAAGATTCCAGCAAACACCATACTATGTTTGAATATTCTGAATAAATTAAAAGAATTGGTCTTGTGGACTTAGCAAACACCCCATTATATTCGAATATTCTGAATAAATTCATAGGATTGGTCTTGTGGAATTAGCAAACACCCCATTATATTCGAATATTCTAAATAAATTAAAAGGATTGGTCTTGTGGAATTAGCAAACACCCCATTATATTCGAATATTCTGAATAAATTCATAGGATTGGTCTTGTGGACTTAGCAAACACTCCATTATATTCGAATATTCTGAATAAATTAAAAGGATTGGTCTTGTGGACTTAGCAAACACCCCATTATATTCGAATATTCTGAATAAATTAAAAGGATTGGTCTTGTGGACTTATATACGTGTCTCTGTTTGTTTGTTTCCTTTCCATATGTGTGTATTGCTTTTTTGTCACAATAGATGTATGTGTAGGAAATAAGAATACCTACAGTCATAAAGTCAAATACTTAGAGAGGCAGAGAGATAAAAAAAAACCATAGAGATGCAGACACCAGGAAACAAATGTTTGTCTATAGTTCACATCAGTCCTTTGACGAAATGATCCAAAATGTCTCAAATATGCACATAAATGAAATAGGATGTGTGTGTGTGTGCGTGCGTCTGTGTGTGTGTATGAGTGTGTGTGTGTGTGTGTGTGTGTGTGTGTTGTGTGCGCGCACGCGCGCGCGCGCAAAATCGAGCGCACGTGTGTATTTTCAAGGTTCAGACTGACCAAGCAGTTATACACTGACTTGATAGCATTTTGGTCTCCGTTAAACGTAAAACGACAGTGCAGATTGCTCTTCTGGGATCTTTTTACGGCTGAGTACCATCTAAACATAACATTTTACAGCATATAAAGATTATAATCCTTGGCTCTTAGTTTACACCAGGAAGTAAATGACAAAGCTTTGAGTCCCGGCTAAGTAACGCTAGGGCATAATCCAGATAATCATAATAATAATGATGATGATGATGATGATGATGATGATGATGATGATGATGATGATGATGATGACGACGACGACGACGACGATAATAATAATAATAATAATAATAATAATAATAATAATAATAATAATAATAATAATAATAATAATAATAATAATAATGATGATAATAATAATAATAATAATAATAATAATAATAATAATAATAATAATAATAATAATAATAATAATAATAATTTAAAAAAAAAAATAATAATAATAGGAAAGTCTGTGCAGTTCCTTGGGAGTCTCCATTTGATCAGCGCACACAAGTCTGTGTGCATATGTGTGTCAGAAAGAGATTTTTTTCCCTTTTATATCAAGGATACTGGAATAAGCAATCATATGCTTTTTTACATCCAGTCCCCGTGTGAACGCAGTTTTGTAAATGTCATCTGTTCCCACCAGCACACGATGGCCTACTCTTACGAAAAGCGGAACAGGATTTAACGTGTGCACAAGATGTTCTGCGTGCGTTCGCACACGGGTGCCTCGGTTTAAAGTCTCATCCGAAAGTTTTTTAGGGAGAGTGGAGTCAGCACTGATGTTAACTCCAGAGGAAAAATCCCCTCGACAGGGAATCGAACCCGGGTCGTCAAATTGCGAGCGCAATGTTCTAACCACTAGGCTAGAGAGAAAGAGAGAGAGAGAGAGAGAGAGAGAGAGAGAGAGAGAGAGAGAGAGAGAGAGAGAGAGAGAGAGAGAGAGAGAGAGAGAGAGAGACAGACAGACAGACAGACAGACAGACAGACAGACAGACAGACAGACAGACAGACAGACAGACAGACAGACAGACAGACAGACAGACAGATAGAAAGAAACAGAGACAGAGATGGAGACAGAGACAAAGACAGACAGACAGAAAAAAGGGAAAGAAAGAAGGGAGAAAGATAGAAACAGACAGAGATGCATATGTACAAAACATACAACTACATGAATGGGTTCCTTTACATTCCCATTCATCCTGTGACCAGATTGCCTAACCCCTGCTGCACACACACTGTAATGTAATATCGGGGGTATTGGCTGTAAGCCAAAGAGATACCGGAGCTAAGTCTCAGCTGCGTGCAGAAAATGTACTGGCTGTTATCTGGCAATTACTGACAGACCCGCAGAGTCTGTGCCATGTATAGTGTAGGTCAAGTAGAGACAAGGGAATAATCCAACCCACTTCTGGAACTTTGTCAGGAAATTACACCTAGGATACTCAACTTCTGCGGGGGAAAATAAAAGAATACCCGACGTCTCAATGTTTTGAATGAACTAACACCACGTTTGTGTTTTTGCCTATTTGTGTAGCTAGCTGAATTCCTTATTCTTTATGGCTGGTATGTGCATGCATGCTTAGATAAAAAAAAGAAAGGGAAGGAGACAGAAAAATCGAGTGAGCCGACGAGCGAGCGAGAGCGAGAGTGAGTGAGCGAGCGCGCAAGCAAGCAAGCAAGCCACTGAGAGAGAGAGAGAGAGAGAGGAGGAGAGAGAGAGAGGAGAGAGGAGAGAGAGAGAGAGAGAGAGAGAGAGAGAGAGAGAGAGAGAGAGGAGAGAGAGAGAATGACAAAATGGTTTGTTGTTCAGACTCAGAGTGTCCATAAACAAAGAGATGAATAAGCCCGATTACAGCAAAATATCAAATTTAGCAAAAAGTTTGATGAGACAAAAAAGAACACCCAAAACAGTATAAATAATCACATAACATAAGCCATCAAGGCGTTAATTTGTTATGTTAGGGTCTATGCCTTTTATCTACTATTTTGATTACAATGTAACAAAAAGAATATAGCAAACAGAGAAAGCAGAGAAATTAAGAAACATCTCTGTCAGGATTTCCATCAAAAAGAGATTTGCTTTCAACTTCAACTTCTTGTACAGTGAGAGGAGATTATCAAAATGCTTGTTAAAGTTTTCTTGAGACCGCTTAAAGATTGCTTCCACATCACTGTAAGTCAATACTAAACTTGTATTTTTATTATCTGATTCAGAAACAAGTGTCCTGTGCTCAGAAACACAAGTACCTTCTGCATCAATGTCACTGTTAATATCCATATGCTCTAGCACAGTCACTTGCGTTTTGTTCATCTCACCTGTCCCCTCGCATTTGTACAACCCTTCCTCTTCAGTGTGACATTCTGTTTCTCCATTGTAACATAGAGTCACTGTCTGTTTGTTTATATCAGTTGGTGACATAATTTATTAATCTTTACTTTTTCTTCACGTGGGCCATTTGAAGACATGGGGTACAAGGGAAGAACATGGGGTAAATGAAAAACTGTCTGCAATAACAGGGGTCTTTCCAGGCTGGTCAGCAGTATTACTCAAGGTCGGAGGAGTTGGCCAAAACAACCCTGATGGGGATGCAGTACTTGCCTTCTTTTCTGCTCTGTGCACCTCAGCCCTCCTCCAGTCTCTGTTGATTTGAGACTGACACTTCCGTCTGTACACGACACTGCTGTCTTCAGTAGCAGGGAGCTGAAAGGAAGTCTTTTCTGTCAGTCTGAGAACGACTATAATTTGACTGCCTCTGCCGTCAATTTTAAAGGACGACACCGTGTTGTCACACAGCGCTGCATTCAGCATACATTCTAAAGTAGATGGCAATCCTTCCACAGGCGTGTTGAACTCAGATATTCACAAGAAACAATAATATTTTTTAACTGCTGTTGAGTGATGCGTCTTGCTGGCTATCAAGCAAGGGAAGCTACTCACAGAGAGAGAGAGAGAGAGAGAGAGAGAGAGAGAGAGAGAGAGAGACAGAGACAGAGACAGAGACAGAGAGAGAGAAACAGACAGAGACAGAGAGACAGAGACAGAGACAGAGAGACAGAGAGAATAATATAAACCCAGCCCACGTCTTCGCTGTGTGGAAGCAATTTACTGGCTGTTAGCCAGCAATTACCCACAGAACATGAGATCCATTGCCATACATAGAGAGAGCCTCTGAGGGGGACAAGACAGAAACCCATACTGGGACCATTGTGATAAAATCTTGGGCAATGAATTCCTATTGCAATCCCCAACCTCTGGGCCTACATCAGAAAAATAGTTTTAAAATAAACTGAAGGTCTGTTTTATGACTGTATGTACAGAAGGTTGTCTGTTTGCTTGGTTGGTTGGTTAAATCTGTTTTTGTGACTACCTTTGCCTGGATGAGAATGTGTGCAATTACAGAGAGAGAAAGACAGACAGATAGAGACAGAGACAGACAGACAGACAGTCAGAGTGAGAGGAGAGAGATAATGAATTAATGAATAAATGAATGAATGAATGAATGAATGCAGAATAGAATGAATGAAGGTATACATGACTAATCTTTATTTTTCAAGAGTTACAAATAAGTATCCATGTATGCTGTTTCATTGGGCCCTTGCAGTGATTAGGCAAACTCAATACAAAATAAAATATCATAAAACCAGAGACAGACAGACAGACAGATAGACAGACAAAAAGACAGAAAAACAGACGTACAGACAGAAACGTAAACAGACTGACTGAAACAGAGACAAACAGAGAGAGGGGGGAGGAGGAGACATATATACATATAGACAGATTAACAGATAGACAAACAGACAGATCGATTCAGAGAAGGAGAGAGAGAGGGAAAGACAGAACAATTTCACTTGATTCAAACTATATCTATGGCTACATTTCTCCAACTATTTTCAGAAGCTTACAGTAGAGAAGCTGGGCGCAAGTGGCACAATACTTTGAATGCCAACCCACGCTTCGGTTGCTGAAGACAATTTGCAGGCTGTTTGTTATAACGGCAATGGCTGCCTGACCTTCAGAACCTATGCAGTGCCCTGTGCATTTCTGGTGTGATCGATTCAGGAACCTGGTATGGAAAGTCCGTCATGAAGACGTGAACAATACCCCCCTCCTCACATATCTAAAAAAAGAGAAGAAAATAACAAAAAACAAACAATGAACAGCATCGCCCCCTCCAAAAATAACAACCAGACAAACAGAAAGAAAACATACTTGAGACGTTCCAAGAATGATGCCACCCTATGTCTGCATATCATAACTAAAACCATTATTTTTTTGTTTTCCATGAAAGTTAATTTGTTTTCCTGTTAACTGTCGTTAAATCGTAAGAGTGAATATATCATAGAGAGAGTGAAAGAGAGAAAGAGGGAGAGAGAGAGAGAGAGAGAGAGAGAGAGAGAGAGAGAGAGAGAGAGAGAGAGAGAGACAGACAGACAGACAGACAGACAGACAGACAGACAGACAGACAGACACAGACACAGACACACAGAGACACAGAGAGAGAGATACAGACAGAAAGACAGTCATTCATCTTTGATAATTTAGGTCTCTGGCTTTATGCCACATAGATATGGACAGACAGACAGACAGACAGATAGACAAACAACACACAGACAAACAGAGTCAATCATGACCGATACATTATGTCTCTGGCTGCATATCGTTCAGACCTTCCTAAAAACAACACAAAAGAAAAAAATAACTGCGTGAAAAGCAAAATCCCAAACACACACACACACAACTGATAATAATGTGGACCATTCTGGAAGCCACACATTCTGTTCTTCTGGGATCAAGGCAGGATACGGGAGAAAAGAGCTGCACAGACATTGCAAGACGGAGTCCAGGCTGCAGCAGATAAGTCACGTTTCTATTTCTGGAACATTCTCATCAATTCCAGGACATTGAACCTCCCTCCCACCCCCTCTCGGCCCCCTGCCCCCCCCCCCCCCCTGCCCCCTCCCCCCATCACACACACACACACACTCTGTCGTCAGGGCTGTCCCTCAGTGGCATAATAAATAAGCTGACCAAGCCAGCAGGCCTGTCTTCATTGTATCTGTCTTTCTGCCGCGCCTGTCTCCGCTGTTGTTGACCCCAAGCTAGCTGTGAATCAACTTGGAGAGAGAGGTATCACACAAAAATGGGTATTCATCTTCCAAACAGGAAGACAGACAGACAGAAACATAGACAGACAGATACAGGCACACAGGCAGACACATAGAGACACAGATAGACACAGAAACACACACACACACAGATAGACACAGACAGACACAGAAACGCAGACACAGACAGACACAGAGGCATACAGACAGACAGACAGACAGACAGACCGACAGACAGACCGACAGACAGACCGACAGACCGACAGACCGACAGACCGACAGACCGACAGACCGACAGACCGACATACATACATACATACATACATACATACATACATACATACATACATACATACATACATACATACATACATACATACATACATGCATACATACATACACAGAGAGAAATGTACAGTCAGGCAAGCAAACAGACTGAAGCATACAAGGACAGAGAAACAAGGAAAACATAGTGACAGTCAAACAGACAAGCAGAGTGAATGAGGCACACCCAGAGATAAAGAGAGACACAAGTTTATAGACAAGCAGACGGAGTGAAGGAGAAAGAGATAGATAGAGAGACAGACATGTACATACAAACAGACATACAGACAAAGATAGAATGAGGCAGAGACAGACGGAGACAGAGAGACACAGACAGAGACATAGACAGAGACAAACAGACAGACAGAAAGACAGAAAGACAGACAGACAGACAGACAGACAGACAGACAGACAGAGACAGATAGACAGGCGAGAGAGAGAGAGCAGGAGCGATAGACTGAGAGCGGAAGCGAGAGAGAGGGAGAGAGCGAGAGCTAGAGAGAGAGAGAGAGCGAGAGCTGAGAGAGAGAGAGAGAGAGAGAGAGGAGAGAGAGAGAGAGAGAGAGAGAGAGAGAGAGAGAGAGAGACAGACAGACAGACAGACAGACAGACAGACAGACAGACAGACAGACAGACAGAGAGGAGAGAGAGAGAGAGAGAGAGAGAGAGAGAGAGAGAGAGAGAGAGAGAGAGAGAGAGAGAGAGAGAGAGAGAGAGAGAGAGAGAGAGAGAGAGAGAGAGAGAGATGTTATTTTCTTTCGTTTCATTTTCATCTCATCTCATTTCATTTCATTTCATGTTGCATATAGCTTTACCAGCCATAAAAGCGATATCAGGGCTGCAATCTCAGTTTTTTTGGCTCTAATATCATTCACTTCAATTTCGAAACCAACCAGTTCTTCAACACTGTGATCTTTTTTATATTTTTAAATGTGTATTGATGACAAATCATTTTCATGATTTTGCTCTGCAGATCTGTGTTGGTAATAAAACTATGCCATGCTGAAAATGCCTGCCATTCCGCTTAATTTATCATCCATAGGTTGAAAAAAAACACATCAATGTGTCCAGATACACATAAAAAGAAAACACTTCAGATTGGACATCCTGTGCACATCCACATGTTTACAACATTACACTCTGGTTGCTAGAACACAGCCAGACAGGCACATATGTTAAAGAAATCTTTGCCATTAAAGACAAGAAGTTAGGCCGGATAAAGAACAGATGATAAAGAAACTTAGCAAGACTAAGACCGACCACGAAAATGACAGAAACAAAGTAAGTGACAGAAAAGGGGACCGCAAAACTGAAAAAAGAAGAAGAAAGAAAGAAAGAAAGAAAGAAAGAAAGAAAGAAAGAAAAGAAAAAGAAAGAAAGAAAAGAAATACAAGACAAGAAGAAGTAGACAGAGACAGACACAGAGATACATAGATACATAGACACAGAGATACAAAGATACATAGATAGATAGATAGATAGATAGATAGATAGATAGATAGGTAGATAAGTAGATAAATAGATAGATAAGTAGATAAATAAATAAATAGATAGATAGATAGATAGATAGATAGATAGATAGATAGATAGACAGACAGACAGACAGATAGATAGATAGATAGATAGATAGATAGATAGATAGGTAGATAGATAGATAGATAGATAGATAGATAGATAGATAGATAGATAGATAGATAGATAGATAGATAGATAGATAGATAGATAGATGAAGGGGGAGGGATGGAGGGATGGATTCCTGACTTTGTCTTGAAAACAATCCCTCTGATGTTCCAAGAACCCATTGTAGATAACAATCTGCAGACTTTGCCTAGCCACCCCTGCTTCCCCCTTTCCCCTTGCTTTCAGCCATGACATACATCAGAAAATGTTGATACAGTCTAGCCTATGTTGTGGTCCTTCTCTGCTCCGGTGCCACAAACAGCAATTCTGGAAGTACATATCTGTCTAGCAAGTCTCTATCTCTTCTCTGTGACGATTTACATGAAATATGTTCGTCTGTCTCTGTCTTTTGTCTGTCTATGTGTCTTCCTGACTATGTCTCTATGTCTTTGTCTCTGTCTCTGTATATCTGTATCTCTGTCTCTCATTCTATCTATCTATCTATCTATCTATCTATCTATCTATCTATCTATCTATCTATCTATCTATCTATCTATCTATCTATCTATCTATCTATCTATCTATCTATCTATCTATCTATCTATCTATCTATCTATCTATGCGTACACCCACAGAGAGAGACACACACTCAGATAGAGACAGAGAAGCAGACACACAGACAGAGTCAGAGACAGAGATACTCACACAAACACATAGAAAGAATCAGAGAGACAGAGACATAGGACCCAGAGTCACAGAGACAGCCAGAGCTATTTCCGTTCTGTTTGTGCAAGCTTGCAGAAACCTTCCCAGTGAATTCTCCTAAGGTTTC
>CM060337.1:7138803-7148803 GCA_030674155.1 Stramonita haemastoma | reverse complement strand
GCGGCACCCATCTCCTCTAACTCGCTGCTTTACCTTCTCTGACCCTAAAGAGGGCAGGTACATATTTACAGCTGGGTGAACTGTAGCCAAGACGCGCAAACGGTCACCCATCCAATGGGCAACCACGCTCGATGCTGCTTAACCTGGCTGGGGGAAAGCGAGGGCTCTGACCACTGAGCTATCCCGCCACATTACCTGACCAACACTGCAGGTGTCTGTATCTCTCGGGCCCGGGTTGACGCTGGGGTGTATTTTGATAGGAAGCATAGAGTGCAGGGATGTCAAGAAGTCTCATAAACAGAAGGATTTGTATAAAAATCATCAGTGCGTCATTATTGATACCATAAATCATCATACCATTTTAAAACATATAATGAAATGTGTCTCTAAAATTGGCCGTCTCGGCTGCTTTTGTCTCGTGGTAATTCAGCGTCAGTTTTTGAAACCTCCTACGCGTGATGTGGTGATGTGGAATCCCAAGCTTTTAGGGCTGGGACTTCATGGAAGAAGATCGTTGGATGGGCATTGGTCAGGTCATCCCCCCTCCCTTCCTGGATGGATGTCTCCCTCAATCTGGCTCCGCAACTAAGCAATTATTGTCGTCACTAGTGGGCTTAAAGGGTGTGTTTTCCCACAGTTTAGTTTCCAACTAGGTACCATGATGAAACAGCGCTACAGTGACCCAGAATCAGTACAGTGCAAAGCCTTGTTGCTAGTGCGCTATTAGTATCATCAGTAAAGGGCCTAAGCAGGGGATGTTCTCTCTCTGTCTCTCTGTCTCTGTCTGTCTGTCTGTCTGTCTGTCTGTCTCTCTCACACACACAACACACACACAAACACAACACAGCACAATACACATACATACAAACAACACACGCACACGCACACACACACAAAAACAACACAACACACACATACATACACACACACATACCACACAGCACAACGCAACATAGCACAACATAACACAACAAACACACACACACACACAACAACACACACACACACACACACACACACACACACACACACACACACACACACACACACACACACACTCTCTCTCTCTCTCTCTCTCTCTCTCTCTCACACACACACACACACACACACACACACACACACACACACACACACACACACACACACACACCACACGCATTCACACCACACACACACAACACACCACACACACACACCACACACACACACACACACACACACCACACACAACACACACAACACCCCCCCCTCCACACACACACACACACACACACACACACACACACACACACACACACACACACACACAACACAACACAACCAACCCCCCCCCCCCTCACACACACACAACAACCCCCCCCCTCACACACACACATACAACACAACACAACCCCCCCCCCCCCACACACACACACACAGACACACACCTTTAGCTTTAGCTTAGCTAGGTCTGGCCCCGTGTTGCCATCGAGCTACAACTAGTACAAGCTTCGTCCTTCGACACTTTCCAGTGACCAAGACTTTTTGGGCCATCAAACCGATAGCCTGTGCTTGCTTGTGTCTAAACTACCACTCTTCGTCGCTATCGATTCCATGCTCCATAGTGTTGCTTGTTGCCGAAGAGGATTGCTCTTGTTCTTTTTGTGTTCTTTGTTCGGTTTGTTTATTTATTTATTTGTTTATTTATTTTTTGGTTTGGTTGTTTCTTTGTTATTCTTTTTTTCTGTTATTTGTCATGACCCTTGGTGATGTTTTTGTTCAACGTTTTTTTTTAGTCTTTTTTTCTTTCTTGTTTTTGTGTGTTAAGGTATTTCGTTCTTTCCTCTCATTACTTTTCTGGCTTTTACTTGTTGTTGTTGTTTTTGTTGTTGTTATTGTTGTTGTTAACGTTGTTTTGTTGTTGCTGTACTTCTTGTTCTTGTTCTTCTTGTTCTTGTTCTTTTCTGTCTTATTCTTGTTGTTGTTGTTGTTGTTGTTGTTGTTGTTGTTGTTGTTGTTGTTCTTCTTCTTCTTCTTCTTCTTCTTCTTCTTCTTCTTCTTCTTCTTCTTCTTCTTCTTCTTCTTCTTCTTCTTCTTCTTCTTCTTCTTCTTCGCAATTCTTCGCAATTCTTCTTCTTCTTCTTCTTCTTCTTCTTCTTCTTCTTCTTCTTCTTCTTCTTCTTCTTCTTCTTCTTCTTCTTCTTCTTTCTTCTTCTCTTCTTCTTCTTCTTCTTCTTCTTCTTCTTCGCAATTCTTCGCAATTCTTCTTCTTCTTCTTCTTCTTCTTCTTCTTCTTCTTCTTCTTCTTCTTCTTCTTCTTCTTCTTCTTTCTTCTTCCTTCTTCTTCTTCTTCTTCTTCTTCTCTTCGCAATTCTTCGCAATTCTTCTTCTTCTTCACAATTCTTCGCAATTCTTCTTCGCAATTCTTCTTCTTTGCAATTCTTCGCAATTCTTCTTTACATGACAAGTACCCCAATGCTATTTAGAGTCTGATGTATATTTTCAATTTCAAACTGGGTTTATACCAAAACCCCAAACTTTCAATACATATGATTTTTCCACCAGACCCCTAAATCATCTTACATTGAATATTACATTGAAAAACAAGAAGTCACACAGATAGGACACGGGTGCAAAGAAACACAGTGCAATCAGATTTTGTTTACAATGATTCCATGGAAGCTGCCACCAGGTTACGGGATTAGTATGCCACAAGTCTGACAATTTTGTAGCCTCCGCTAGAAACTGAAGTCTGAATGCTTTTGAACACACAGGATAACCTAATCAGTTTTAAAACAATGGTTGTTCCAGAGTAGGATAGGGAGGGGTGTCATTTCATCTGGAATTCATAGCACAAGAAACGAGATATATTGGGTTTTTTAAAGTACTGATTTGAGGGATAGTGCACCAAGATCATTGGAACAGTTATAAAGACAATGGGGTATTTGTGACGCTCCAACACGAAATGAGTCTCTTTGCACATGACTCACTTTTCCGCTAGGAGCTATTTTAGGCAGGGAGGGGGTCAGGTTGTTGATTTTGAGATTTTGATTGTTAATAAAACTATAGCCATTCTTCTACCTTTTCAAGGAGTAAATGTGTTTTCTTTAGCTTTTAAAATCTTTTTTAAAAAACTCAATCCCTCATTCTGACCACCTATTCTGATAGAAAACATGTCTATTTCTCATTTTGCCACTTTCTGCAGTATATCATTTCAATTTGTAATTATTTTCATCAATGTGTCCGATTTACAATCTATTTTATGTGTTTGATATTTATTGCAAATTAGTATCATGTTTATAACTAAAAATTGACCTATAGTGCAATGCGACTCATTATGTGGTGGAGCGTCCCATTTTGTAACCCCATTGTTTGTAACTAGGAGGATTGAAAAGTAGAACGTCAGGACAAAGAAAGGAGAGAAGAAGAGAGTGGGCAAAATGTTATGCAATTTACAGCAATGGTAAGAAAAAATATACAGAAAGAATAGAAACGAACAGAGAGAGAGAGAGAGAGAGAGAGAGAGAGAGAGAGAAGAGAGAGAGAGAGAGAGAGAGAGAGAGAGAGAGAGAGAGAGAGAGAGAGAGAGAGACAGACAGACAGACAGACAGACAGACAGACAGACAGACAGACAGGCAGGCAGAGAGAGAGACAGAGAGAGTGACAGAGAGAGACAGATACAGAGACAGAGACAAAGAGACAGACAGACAGAGAGAAACAGACAGACAGACAGACAGAGATATACAGATAGAGACAGAGAGAGAGACAGTCAGACACAGACAGACAGACAAACAGACAGACAAACAAACAGACAGACAGACAGAGAGGAGTTAGAAAAGTAGTAGGTGTAAGGAACAAAAACAACAAATAATAAAAGAGAGGAGCATACAAAAAAGAGGAAAGATAAAAATCGAATTGATAACGATAATGATAATGATGACGCTGATGATGATGATGATGATGATGATGATGATGATGATGATGATGATGATGATGATGATGATGATGATGATGATGACGACGACGACGACGACGACGATGACGACGATGATGATGACGACGACGACGACGACGACGACGATGATGATGATGATGATAATGATAGCAAATATCACATACAGACTGCCGGCACAGTATAGAGGGGACAGAACATGGTAAAGTAGGAAGCACACTGCAGATCAGATACCGATAACCTCCACGAGGCTGATATGACTCAGATCAAAGACAGCCTGGCGATATATTCCCACAACAGAAGATTGCCAGACCCCGCTCTGATCAAACAAGTCGCGGCGCTAGCAACGGCTGTAAGGGTAGTCTTCAGAGACCGTGATTATGATCACCATAAAAGACTTGACCAAACAGTGATCTGTCCAGCCAGAGATGTCCCTCTAACGGCTGTATGGGTAGTCTTCAAAGACCCTGATTATGATCATCATAAAAGACTTGACCAAACAGTGATCTGTCCAGCCAGAGATGTCCCTCTAACGGCTGTATGGGTAGTCTTCAAAGACCCTGATTATGATCATCATAAAAGACTTGACCAAACAGTGATATGTGACGCTCCACCAATATGAGAGTGCACATGAGGTCAATTTTTAGTTATTGACATGTTATTAATGTCGATAAAGTGCTATCAAATCAAAACAGATTGAAATCGGACAATTCTGTGCAACATTATTACAAATTGAAATGATAGACTGCAGGATGTGACAAATGAGAAACGGCAAGTTTATTTTAGTAACAGGTTGTCAGAATAGGTGCTTTGGTATTTTCAAAACTATTTAAAGCAAGGAATAAAAGTATGCCTTGATATTTCTTATAAGGTAGATAACGGATTAGTTTAATGATCATCAAATCTCAAATTGACAACTTGACCCCACTGCTTTAAAGGCTCTAGCGCAAAATTGGTAATGTGCAAAGCGACTCATTTCGGGTGGAGCTCACATATGTCCACCAGAGATGTCCTCTGACGCTGTATGGGTAGTCTTCAAAGACCCTGATTATGATCACCATAAAAGACTTGACCAAACAGTGATCTGTCCAGCCAGAGATGTCCCTCTAACGGCTGTATGGGTAGTCTTCAAAGACCCTGATTATGATCATCATAAAAGACTTGACCAAACAGTGATCTGTCCAGCCAGAGATGTCCCTCTCAGTAATAGCGGTGTAGATGATCGATCTCGGGTGGTAAGTTTGGTGGTTAGTTCACTCCTATAGCAAAACAAAGGATGGCAGGTTTGAATCTTGACTTAAGCCGAGATTTCGATGCCTCAGAGAAAGAACGGTTTGTCTGAAAAAATTACTATTTTTCAATTTTGTTTCTAATATTTGGTAGAATTTCCCGTACACTTTCAGATGACAAAAAGATCAAATAAAACGTTACATTGATTCCAAAGATATTTGAAGAAAACCGTTCTTGTACAAAATAACCCGAGGGAATTTCTCATAAATTTTATTAACCTACACTTCGACATAAATTGTGGTCTTGGTTTTAGTGTCTTCTAATAAAACATTCATTTGGATGTGACTATAAACCGCGGCCCCGTGTGTCCAACGCACGCAGGACATCTTGCGCCCACTTTAAAGACCTGTTATGCTTTTTTGGAAGAGCAGGCCATTGTGTTCCAGTAAGAGCGGATGACAACAAAATAAGAAAACCAGTATGTACACAGGTGTTGTGTATAGACACCATCTTTGAGGAAAAATAAGAGAGTTGGAGTCTCCGGGCAGTTCAGGGCTGTATGCTGATATGGCAACGTTCTGGTGGCTCTTGCGACGGCACTGGAACCATTCGTATCGGAGATTGCCTTTCCAATGGATCATTCCAGTGGCGTGGAGAGAGGGGGGTCTGCTGCATGGGTAACAACTTGCCTTCATACTTACTTACCCAGCGTTTAGTGTGCTAGCCAACATTTTATACAAGGAAATCTGATGCTAGCATGTATACATTACAATCATTATAATACAAAACAACACAATAATATAATAAAATAAAATGCAAAGCGATACAACATAACAAAGTATAACATTACGGGGTACAGTACAATACAACAAATACAGAAGAATATAAAGCAATATAGAAAAGTATAATGCAAATCGTTACAATGCGATACAACACAGAACAGCACAACATAATGGACCATAGTATAATACAGTATGATGTACACTACAACATAATGCAATGGATATGATACTAATCAATATAGTACCATGCAGCACACCAGAGCAAAACACAATACAACACAGCACAATCAATAAATAGAGCACAATTCCATAATGATTACAATAATGCAATGAGACAAAACACAACTCCGTAAGACAAAATACAGCAAAATACAGTACAACATAACACAAAGCAGCAAAACACAGTATATACAGAAACACAAAGCAACAGAAAATACTACCAAATACGGTCCAATAAAACCTATGATATTGCACAACAGACGCTCTCCTACACCGTAAGGGCGGGAACTGGATGAAAAAAAGCACATGGGTGCTTATTCATATTCTCGAAATAAAAGAATTGGATTGGATTGGATTGGATCTGCCTCTCTCTCTCTCTCTCTCTCTCTCTCTCTCTCTCTCTCTCTCTCTCTCTCTCTCTCTCTCTCTCTCTCTCTCTCTCTCTCTCTCTCTCTCTCTCTCTCTCTCTCTCTCTCTCTCTCACACAGATCCTAAGGGAGGAACTGGATGCAAAAGCAATGGGTGCTTATTGATGATTATCTTGAAATAACAATTTGATTTATTGATTGGATAGGATCTCTCCCCCCCCTCTGTCTGTCTGTCTGTCTGTCTGTCTGTCTGTCTCTGTCTGTCTGTCTGTCTGTCTGTCTGTCTCTCTCTCTCTCTCTCTCTCTCTCTCTCTCTCTCTCTCTCCTCTCATCTCTCTCCTCTCTCTCCTCTCTCTCTCTCTCTCTCTCTCTCTCTCTCTCTCCTCCTCTCTCCACACACACACACACACACACACACACACACACACACACACACACACACACACACACACACACACACACACACACATTCACTCACAATCACTGATTGCCATTAAATTGTTCCTTAGAAGGGATTGAATACGAAATGAAAAAGAAAATTAGGTTAATGTTTTACGACAACCCTATTCTATCAAACCAAAATGGAGCCCATACAAATACCGACGGCAACCACATCTGGTTAAAGTTTGCTACACTTTGAATGGGATGTAGCTAAGTGGCTAGAATGTCAGGTATGCAACACTAGGTTACATCTAGGGAAGTGCGTTTGAGTCTAGACTAAGGTGTTTGTTTAAAGTTATGTTTCACTTCAAGATAGTTATGTGTAAGAATAATCGTAGAGCATCTTGTACACGTGCTAAAATCTTATCCATCTTTAGTGAAAGGTTAGGAAAAGCTTTGGGTGTTGGTATGGACTGCATGTGCATGCCCAGCATGCACTAGAATCCTGGAGAAGATGGTTGACTCCACTGGGTTTTATTTGTTTGCTATTTACTTCTTCTTCTTCATTCTTTGCAATGCTTTGCAATTCTTTGTCATTCTTTACAATTTTTCTTATAATTATTATTAATTCGCAATTCTTCTCCTTCTTTGCAATAATTCTTCTTTGTCCAACTTTCAGACAACAAATGTTTGCTGTTTGTCATATAAGCGAAAATGCGTTGTGCTACCTTTTGGCGCTCAACAAGTGAGGATCAGCCAATTTCAGTTCGGCGGGGGAAGAGAATCGTTATCTTTCAGGTAGTTCTAGTTTTTAAGAAAAAGCAGAATAAGGGAAGCGAATGAACCAAGAAGGCAGAAATTAGACAGAAAAGAGTCATATGAAGATAAAAGACAAAAAAAAAAACAAAGAGAGGGATAGAAAAGAGAGAATTTGTACCACTGAATTTCCAGAAGGTGGACATGTTACTATCCTCCAGCCTCACGGGGGCGGGCGAGGGGGGGGGGGGGGGGCGTGGGGGGGGGCGGAGAGCAGAGGGGGGGGGGAAGTTGGGGATGTGTCAGCTTTCAAGTATTACGACATTACTTTCACTACGCCACGTTAGTTGAACAAAATTTCAGAGAAAATTAAATACAG
The DNA here is from genome assembly GCA_030674155.1 of Stramonita haemastoma. NCBI lineage: Eukaryota > Metazoa > Mollusca > Gastropoda > Neogastropoda > Muricidae > Stramonita > Stramonita haemastoma. The sequence goes on along the minus strand of CM060337.1, from coordinate 7,140,757 downwards.
ACGTGGACATGCTAAAACTGTTTCTTCAAGAAACATTTTAATTGCTCTTTGCATATTGCATACGCTTTTAGCTCTTCTTTATATCTGTTGTTTGCTTCGTCCTTCTAAAATTATTATGATTGGCAAAAATAAAGTCCTGTGTTTTTTTTTTTCATTTAATCAACAAATCATAATCACGATCATTATCATCATCATCATCATCACATCATCATCATCATCATCATCATCATCATCATCATCATCATCATCGTCATCATCGTCATCGTCATCATGCATCATCATCAATAGAAAAGGGTAATTATAACAATTATAACAATGATGATAATAACAACTTCTCTCTGTGTGTCTCTGTCTCTGTATATCTGTCTCTATCTGTGTCTCTGTCTTTCTCTGTCCTTCTCTGTCTCTGTCTCTCTCCATGAAATGTAAGGTACATTTTTAAAAATAAAGTATACACATTTTCCCCTTCGCTACTCTATATTACCAAATAAAGAGAGAATAACATAATTATTAGTCAAAAGCCACGAGGAAAGCAAACTTGATTAGACTTTGTGTCTTGTCTTCGCTTTTAATCAACATAGCATCGTCCACTCTTTGTTACAGGCTTTTGCTCAAAAGGCCCACAACGAAAATGTTAAGGGGATCAAAGCCAAGACAATGACGTTGTAATGAGATGTGTGTTCTATTTTGTATCTGCCTTGACGTGTTTTTTGTTTTGTTTTTGGTTTTTTTGGTTGTTTTTTGGTTTGCCTTTATATCCATTGTATTCTTCTGTCTTAAAAGCCTTTTGAAGATTAAAGAAATAAACTTTAAATGGAAAATTCTCCGTCTCTGTATCTGCACTCTTTCTCTCCAAATAGTTATTGTGTCTGTGTCTGTCTGTCTGTGTCCCTATGTCGCTGACTATCTCTGTTTCTGTCTATCTGTCTTTCTGTCCGCGGGTCTGTCTGTCTGTCTGTGGGTCTGTCCGTCTGTTTCTCACTGTCCGTCTGTCTGTGTGTCTGTATGTCTGTCTATCTGTCTGTCTAAAGTCTATGTCTTTGTCTCTGTCTCTGTCTCTATTTTATATACAATGAAAAAATCATTTAAGTTTATTTACCAGTCCGTGTTTTACTGTACGTCAGTTTTTCTACCATTTCCAAAAGAACATTATAAGTTCGTGCAAAATCATTTGCTACAGACAAAAAAAATAGGAGAGTTTGATTGGCAACATATAACAAGCTCCTAACTAGGCTCTTAATTCAATGTAAGGAAGTTTTGAACACCGCTGAAAACATTCTTTATTTTTTATAATAATAATAATTAATAATAATAATAATAATAATAATATAATAATAATAATAATAATAATAATAATAAAAATTATTATTATTATTTTTTATTATTATTATTATTATTATTATTATTATTATTATTATTATTATTATTATTATTATTATTATTATTATTACCATCATCATCATCGTCATCATCATATGGATTTTTAAGACCACTGAATCCTGTGAAACAAACTAAGTAAAGCGCACCAGCAATCAATTGTGACCGTTTACGAGTTAACAGATACTAAATTTAGACGCGCAACCCTCCCTCCCAACCCCCACAACCACATACCCACTCATACAACATAATAACAATACCGAAAACAATAATACCAACAGAGAAAACTAAAAATACAACTTAAAAGAACAAAAAAACAAAATAAGAACAACCAGAGAGAAAAAAAAATCAAAAATTATCACAAAAAATCTCTGACTCAAAACAAATGATTTTTTAATGATTGACAAAATGATTTTTTTCCCTTTTCCCCTAAAATCATAATCTGAACCAACCGCCACCACCACCCACCACCACCACCACCACCACCACCACCACCACCACCACCACCATCATCACCACCACCAACACCACTACCAACACCACCCACCACCATCACCATCACCACCACCACACCACC
>CM060337.1:7126303-7131303 GCA_030674155.1 Stramonita haemastoma | reverse complement strand
CTTCCTTTACTTTAAGTTCCTTCATGCACTGTTCTTGTTCTGTTAATTCCAGGCTAATAAAATAAGTAACACTATATATTTGTTCACATCCAGTATCTGTGTTTATGCAGATTTGTAAATTTTGTCATCCGGTACACAAAGATCTATTCTTTCAAAATGTTGAACAGGATTTAACGTGTGTGCAAGATGTTCTGTGTGCGTCCACACTCGCGAACTTGGTTTAAATCTCAGCCGAAGGACTTTTGGGAGGAATAGAGTCGGCATTGATGTTAACTCCAGAAGAAAAAAATCTTCTTGAACAGGATTTAAACCAACTCAACAGATCACGAGCGTAATGTGCCACGCTCTGACCATAAGACCATCCTGTCCCCCATGTACATATCAGTGAAGGAGATTACATATGACCGTTAAAAAGTTCGTACTTTTATGTCAACGTTCGATGGGTTGGGTAAACAAAGACATCTTAACGATGCATCCCATACAATAGGAACTATTTTTTAAGTAGGAATGTGTTGGCTGAGGCAAGCAGGCAGACCTCCTGCAGAGTGACAAGCACAGGAGAGGACCAGGCATTACACACCCTTTTGGTCAAGGAATGTAAGGAGTGGTAAGTCTAACAATGTTAGCGAGATTTGATGCCTTCTAAAAACAGCAGACCAACTCCCTGTCTGTTGCCTTTGTCTATCGATTACTATTGATATCTTTCTGTAACGTTTATTGATCACTATCGATTTCTCTCTGCTTTCACCATGAGCTTTTTACTGATGTTCTTTTTCAGAGCGTTTCTGTCACTGAGATTAGCTTGCAACAAAAACACAACAACAACAAAAACAACAACACATAAAAATCAACAGCACCTTATTATACAACACGCATAAAAATGAATAGTGTCTCCAAAATTCTCCGTAGCCAGCTCGGGCATGAATGCACAAGCTCTCCACTATACACTCCACTACGAAAAAATTCAGAACTGGGGTCTTGCCAAGACACATTTCAGATAATATATAAGCTGCGTTTAAACTCATGGAAAACCAAGTATTCCCAAAATGTGTTATGTGCTTGTTCTCACTCTTTATCTTGTGAACACATTCTTTTTATTGCCCGATCTTGACATCATTATACAAAAAGTTCTGGTATCATAGATCTGAAAAGGGAATCTGTGGGTTTAATCACTCGTAGACCAGAAATTGTTGATATTGTAAAGTTATTTCTCGGTCTGCTATTAATATTCTGTGATAGGTTTTCTTTGAATTAATTGTTTTAATTGTTGGGCTTGTTTTAACTTCTTTTAATTCTTGTTTAAGTCTAATATCACATAGAGTGAACAGACTTTAAATGAAAAACAAACAAACAAATCTCCACTATAGAAGAGTATCTGCTACCGATTATGTTATGCCCACTTGTAAAGAACAGCTGAAGACGAAGTCCATTTTGTTTTGAAGTGTCCTGCTCTCACTACGTTACGTTAAAAATCCATTCCTCGAAATTCTATGCCTGTCCTTGTTTATTCCGGTTAGGTTTGCTAATGGCATCGGTTCATGATAAAACTGTTCAAAATTTGGTCTGTGTTTTATAGCTACGAGAAAAAACTTCCGTCTAGGTTATTTGTGTTTGATATCGATGTATTGTGTGCTGTTTTGTATTGGTATAAATATATGTAATGTTTGTTGGTGTTTTTTTATTATGGGATGGGCCTTACATGAATAAACCATAATCTGAAGTCATGAATGTCTCTCTCTCTCTCTCTCTCTCTCCTCTCTCTCTCTCTCTCCTCTCTCTTCCTCTCTCCTCTCTCTCTCTCTCCTCTCTCTCTCTCTCTCTCTCTCTCTCTCTCTCTCTCTCTCTCTCTCTCCTCTCTCTCTCTCCTCCTCTCTCTCTCTCCTTTCTCCTCTCCTCTCTCTCCTCTCTCTCTCTCTCTCTGCCTGCAATTTGAGACCCGCGTTCTCATTCCTGTCAGTCAATTTTCTCCTGCATTTAACCCTTCAGTCCGACTCCACTCTCCCCAAAACTCCTTCGGATGAACTTTTAACACCGTAGTCCCTGTGCTAACTCACGCAGTACATCTTGCCACACGTTAAATCCTCTCTTCTCTTTTTCGTAAGAGTACCATCTGCTCGCCGGTTGGTGAACAATGACAATATTTCAAACTCCTTACACACGGGGCTCGATGAAAAAAAGCACATGATTGCTTATTCTGTTATCCTCGATATAAAGAATAAATTAATTAATTAAAATAAAAATCTCTCTCTATTTTTGCACATCCTCCTCTTTTACTTAAGTTACCAATGCCAAATTTCCCCCAAAGCTGTGATTCTACCTAAAAAATTTTTTTTTAAACCAAAAAAGCCCCCAAAACCTCCAACTGATAGAGACTGCTCGCAGTATTCAAAGCTAGACACCTGACTCCCTAGCACCGCTAGTCTATCGATTGTCATTGATCACTTCCTGCCAAAGGTGCTGCTTGGTCACTATCGATCTCTCTCTCTCTCTCTCTCTGCCATCAGGCATGTCCACAGTGGTTGGCCTTTTGTAGCAGCATTGTATTTTTTTTTTGGGTGTGCCTTCCTGGTCAGCTGAAGCAGAGACAAAGACATAGGCATAGAGAGACAGAGACTGGGAGGAAAGAAGGAGGTTTCGTTGTTTGCGCGTTGGTGTTGTGTTGTTGCTTGTTGTTGTTGTTGTGTTGTTGTTGTTGTTGAAAGGGTGTTGTTGTTGATGACTTGTTTTTTTAACTTAAGTGGTGATGCCAACAGTGATCATGAATGTGCATGTGGTTAAATGGTGATAAATAACGATGCTGCTGCTGCCTGAATGATGATAATGATGATGATAAACGAGATGATTATGAGGACGACGACGACGACGGGCGACGACGAGACGACGACGACGACGACGACGACATGATGATGATGATGATGATGATGATGATGATGATGATGATGAGATGATGATGATGATGATGATGATGATGATGACTGCTGTGCTGCTGCTGCTGCGATGATGATGATGATGATGCTAGTTTTGAACACGTGATATGAATATTTCTTATTCTAACTTACCTTTATACTGACCTAGGAGTATAAACATGTGCGCGGCTAACGCACTAACACAACTCTTCTGCGCGAAGTAATAGAAACAGCAAGAAGTTCATTTTGCGTATGCTTCAACACACGAATAAGCAGATACAGTTGTGAAGTTACGGGTATACACTAGGTCATTAGTAACAGCAACACAACTTATTAGAACAAGCTTGTACAGTTTCTTTGTCTGTCGGTCTGCATGTCCAGTTTTTCTGTCTGTTTCTATAATTTTTTTGTCTGTTCTTCTTTGTCGCTTTTATCTGTCCGTCTCTGTTGTCTTCTCTGTCTATTAGTCTCTTTTCTATGTGCTGTCTGTCTTTTGTCTTCGTCTCTGTCTCTTTGTCTCTGGGTCTGCAATCTGGGGGTTTTCTGTCTCATTGTCTCTCTCTCTCCGGCTTTCTGTATCTGTCTCCTGTCTGTCTGTCTGTCTGTCTGTCTGTCTTCTTCTGTCTGTCTGTCTGTCTGTCTGTCTGTCTTCTCTCTCTCTCTCTCTCTCTCTCTCTCTCTCTCTCTCTCTCTCTCTCTCTCTCTCTCTCTCTCTCTCTCTCTCTCTCTCTCTCTCTTTTTTTCAGAGAAACCAATCTCACGGAGATATGCTTGGAACTTGAAGGGTGTCGCTGATTTCCTTTTCATCTCTAAACGGGAACGCTTTGAAAGAGTTCTGTAAAATGAGATTATTAAGGATCCCTCCCCACACCCCCACACCCCTCTCCCCCTTCACCCCCACCACCCCTCACCACCACACCACCACCCCCACCACCACCACCACCACCACCACCACCACCACCACCAACCCTACCTAATGGTCCTGTGTACAGTTTGATATTTATTCGTTGACTTTTTGCCAGGATTTGAATGCAGCAGTCCTCTCTACCTTTTTCTGAAGGAAGATTGGATTCACCTGGTGATTGTTTTTGTTCTTTTTTTTCTCCTTTGTTCCCTGAATATAGCAAACATCTAATAATTGGTTCTGAGTTTTCAGTGCAAAGAAATTATAGTCGTTGCGTTCAATACTCATTATTTACCTTTTGTTTTCGGTGTGGGTTTTAAAAACAAAATGTTACAGTGATTTTATTTACCTCTCTCCTTCCTTCTGTCTCTTTCTTTGTCTGTCTGTCTGTCTCGTCTGTCTGTCTGTCTGTCTGTCTGTCTGTCTGTCTGTCTGTCTGTCTGTCTGTCTGTCTGTCTGTCTGTCTGTTCTGTCTCTCTCTCTCTGTCTCTTCTCTTCTCTCTCTCTCTCTCTCTCTCTCTCTCTCTCTCTCTCTCTTCTCTCTCTCTCTCTAAGCCGATGAAAAAGTTGAATGCTTACTTACTCTGTTACCCTGAAATAAGATTATTCATTCTCTCTCTCTCTCTCTCTCTCTCTCTCTCTCTCTCTCTCTCTCTCTCTCTTCTCTCTCCTCTCTCTCTCCTCTCTCTCTCTCTCTCTCTCTCTCTCTCAAGTGATTTTCTGAGTGAAAAACCAATCTCCATGTAGCGCGTCAGTAATGTTTTAGGGTTTTTTTTTCTTTGTTTCTTTATTAGCCGAAATAGAAACACTCCTAAAGTGTTCTGGCGAAATATAAATGAGCTGGAAATCTGATTATCTCCCTTTCAATTTCTAGTGATTTGTTCATGGAAATTCTACTTGGCTGAACTATGTGACATTCTACACTCTTTCGAAGGAAGTGCGTGTTTTGATGTGTTTGTTGTTTTTTGTTTTTTTATTTTTTTTATGTTTTATTTTTTCTTTGTTTTCTATTTATGTGACAAACAGATTAATGAAAGATGTGAAGACGTCGTGCAAAAAAAATCATAATATTATGTGCATGCTACTTTTTTTTCTTTTTCACCTTTATTTTGGTATCACGTTTTAAAAAAAATACTTTTATCTTATGATTATATTTTCGTCTCTTAATTTTTTTTTCTGCTCCCCTGTCT
>CM060337.1:7108803-7113803 GCA_030674155.1 Stramonita haemastoma | reverse complement strand
GGGAGAAAGTAAGAGAGACACAGACAGACAGACAAGCATAGAGAGAGAGAGAGAGAGAGATTGAAAGAGAAAGAGAAAGAGAAAAGAAAAAGAAACACACACACACACACACACACACACACACACACACACACACACACACACACACACACACACACACACACACACACACACACACACACACACAGAAACAGCAACAAACACAAAGATTGATACATTCATGGGGAACCAGAGACAGTCCAATATGTATTCCAATTTCCCCAGCCAAGGGCAGAACACTCTGTCCCCTAAAGCTCAATCTGTTCATGTCATCTTTTCTTCCATACGCAGACGAAATCAGGTCTCACCATCTGTCCCCCACTTTATGTGTACAATAACTCATTTGTTGTTGTGTTTTTTCTAGAGCTTTCGGATTAAAATGTCATAAATATGTTTCGTCGGTGTTTGTTCAGCTTCAGTATCTTTATCATCATCATCATCATCATCATCATCATTCATCATCATCATCATCATCGTCGTCGTCGTCCGTCGTCTCTATCGTCGTCGTCTCGTCATCATCATCATCATCATCACGAGAGAGAGAGTGGGAGTAGGGGAGATGACGAATGGAAGGAGGAGAGAGAGAGAGAGAGAGAGAGGAGAAGAGAGAGAGAGAGAGAGAGAGAGAGAGAGGGAGAGAGAGAGAGAGAGAGAGAGAGAGAGAGAGAGAGAGAGGAAGAGAGAGAGAGAAGAGAGAGAGAGAGAGAGAGGAAGAGAGAGAGAGAGAGAGAATGAGAGACGGACACACCAAACACACGGACAGACAGACACAGACACATAGGCATTTTTCATATTATCAAAGAAGGAAAACATCCATTCAAACAGTTAATCAAATGTAAAGGGTATACAAAGAAAAGAAAAGACGTGTACGATAGATGAATAAATAAAGAAATACGTAAACATGAAAAACACCGTTGTACTTTTAGTCACGAAACATGTGGAAATACAAAACCAAAGATGATAATTGTATTTGCATAAAAAAGTGCTGCTTTACCCCAAAAGAAGTCAACACACACACACACACGCACGCACACATGCACACATGCACGCACGCACGCACCCACAAACACACACACACGCACACACAAATAAACACACACATAAGCACGCACGCACGCACACACACACACACACACACACACACACACACACACACACACAACAATACACACACACACACACACTCCCATACAGATGTTAAATTGAAGAAAAAACACACAAAACACACTCACACACATACACACAAATTACACACACACACACACAAACACACACACACACACACACACACACACACACACACACACACACACACACACACACACACACACACACACACACACACACACACACACAAAGAAAACACAAGAAAACACAAAGAAAACACAGGGGAAGTAGACATGTTCCGGCTTCTGTTTAGACACTTTCGCAATAGTTGCTGCTATGAACATTATGTAGAACTGCACAGGTGCTGCTGATCATTCTGCGACTAGATTATCATCCCTGGCTTGTCTGATTGCGTCTTCTCTTCACTTCTAAAGCAAAGGTAAAAGAAAAATAGGTAAAGGTGTCCCATAACCTAGGTGGTCGTAGGAGAGCAAGGCGTCAGAGACCTCAGCTTCTCTAGGGACCAACATATTAAGGGCAGCACCCATCTCCTCTCCCTCGCTGCTTTACCATCCCTGACCCTAACGAGGGCAGGTACCCATTCACAGCTGGGTGAACTGGGGGACTGTACTGAAGCCAATGCGCGCAAACAGTCACCCATCCAATTAGTAACCACGCTCGACGCTGCTTAATTTGACGGGGGAAAGGGAGCGCTTTGATCACTGAGCTATCCCGCCCCCTCTGAAACAAAAGACGTTGTTATTGTTGTTCTGGTTTGGCTATGTGGCTGCATATTTGTTTTTTATTGCTTGCTTCTTGTTGTTGTACTTTTTTCGTGGGGGGGGGGGGGGGGGAGCGTTTAATTTTTTTTTACCTTTTAGATGTGATCAAAAAAGGGAGATTGTAGGGGCTTGTTTCTCTCTAAAGCTAGAATTACAAAAACAAATTAGCTATAATTATTGTCAGTGTCCATCCCAGCAGATTATTTTCACTGTTGCTGCATAACAACACACAACACACACACACACACACACACACACACACACACACACACACACACACACACACACACACACACACACACACACACACACACACGAATGGTGGTGGTGGGGGGGAAACTTGTCATTAATGTGTCCCGGTTACAATTTCCGACATTTTCGCGATTATTGTTAAAGGGTTTGTTAATAAGACACAGGTGTTGCTATTTTTCCTTTTTTCTTTTCTTTTGATCAAAGGTTAAATACTAATTATCCGAACGTGCCTCCTTTGCTTCTGAAACATAAGACAGTTGTTATTTTGGTGTCAGCTTCTTTATTTTTTCGTTTAGCTATTTCGTTTTTGATTTTTTTTTCGTTTTTTTTTTATTTTTGCCTGTTTTATTTTTTGGTTTATCTTTTCGTTTTGACAAGAACAGTTAGACCTGAAAGGGGGGGGGGGGGGGGAGGGCGGAGAGGGGCGCTAGTTTTTCATTCTCTCCCAGTATCCTCGATATAAAAGCACAAAGTAAATAAATTCTCAAGCCTCAAGCTAGGGATATGTAAAATTTTACGCTGTTGATATCCGTTGTATATTACAAGCTTGCTGCGATCACATTTTGTGCATGAAAATGTCTGATAGTTTTAGTACGCACACGCAGAAGCTGTTTTAAACAAAATCTCAAAATCTTGGAAACAAAAACGTTATTAAGCTTATAAGACCGGTCGATCACACACAAAAAGAACAAAGTACAATAATTATCTATCAAAAGCAAATAGAAAAAATGTTTTTGATTAAAATGGCGAGTCAACAGGATAGCTACCAAATAAAGAAACCAAATTTTGAGGAGTAAAGACTGTAATGTGTTAAACACCAATACTCTCTCTCTCTCTCTCTCTCTCTCTCTCTCCTCTCTCTCTCTCTCTCTCTCTCTCTCTCTCTCTCTCTCTCTCTCTCTCTCTCTCTCTCTCTCTCTCTCACTCTCACACACACACACACACACCACCACCTACGCACGCACATGCACGTAAGCATCCACAAACTTGGTTGATCTGCTCCGGTTTCTGTTTTAACATTTTCGCAATAGTTGCTGAACTTTGTGGATAACCCTTTTCAAATCTGTGACTAAAATACAATTCATCCGAATATATGTTTTCCTTCGCTTCTAAAACTAAATGACTTGCTGTTGTTCTTATGTGTGTGTGGGGGGGGGGGGGGTGTTATCAATTGATAACAATCAGTGTTGTTGTTTTTGTTGCTGTGATTTTGTTGCTGTTTTGCATTATTTCGGTTTGGCAGGTAGTGGGATGTGGATATTTCTTTGTCTACATAAGCTAAATTTGTAACGGTTGTATATTAGCCATGCCCATCCCAGACGATCATTTTCAATATTGCTGCAATACCATGCTGGTTAAACTTTTTTACTGGGAATCTTAATTAATGCACATAAACTGATCTCTGAGATTTCGACATATTGGGAAAGTTTTTCTAAAAGTAACAAAACTATCGGATAAAGAAAAAGATTTCTTAATTTTATAGTTTAAAAAATCAGAATAGTAGTGATTTTGACATATCGGAATAGGAAGGTGGGTGGCGTGTAGTGACAATTGAACAAGCTAAGTTCAAGGGGTTAAATGGTGTCATGATTACACTGCATGTTGCACAGTTAGCCCACAGTATCAATATTGGACATATAAAAAAAATTGGACATAGCCCCCCCCTCCACACACCCACACACACACACACACACCACACACACACACCCACACACACAACACACGCACACACAACACACACACACATCACAACACACACACAAGCGGCACATTTTTAGATGTTCCACAAAAACGTATCTGACAACGGAGAGGCACTGTGTTTTTTTGTTTTTTTTGTTTTTATTTTCTTCTAAAGTGATGAAATACTGTTTCTTTTACGTTTGCTTTGAAGCTGCTGTAGATTGCTGCTGCTGCTACAGATGCAGAGTTTGCTTTTGTGTGCGTGATTTTTATTTAAATGCTTTGTTGACTTTGCTTTTCATTGCTGGCTGCTTTTTGTTGTTGCTTTTGTGTGTGGTTATTTTGTTAGGTTGTTGGGTTATTTTGGGGAGGGGGTAGAAGGGGGAGGGGGTTGTTTATTTTAAAAGCTGAATATGCTACTTTGATCTTTGTTGCTGGCACGTTTTGAGCATGGAATTGTCTGTTGATTTTTAACACCTGCAAACAAAGCTTAGTTTTGTTCGATTTGCTTTTTTGGTTTGTGGGATTTTTTGTTGCGTTTGGTTTCGAAATATTTAGGAAGCTTTCTCAAAATAGCAAGACAGCTACATGTAAGAGGGAAAAGGTTTTGTATAAAAAAATATACAGGCAGTGTTTTTCTAAATCCGTTGAATGTGATGTGAGAGTGTGTGTGTGTGTGTTTGGGGGGGGGGGGGGGGGGACAAATAAACAACGTTTGCCCAATAAAACTACGTGGCACGTCAACATGTTGCTCACAGCACCTGTGTTCTTTATAGGCTGAGCGTGTTTGTACGCTGTATGGACACGGACAGACAGACCTACGTAACTCAATATACGTAAAGACGTATGTTTAAAGATGTATAACATCAGTGCTGACTCCACTCTCCCCAAAAGTCCTTCGGATGAGACTATAAAACGAAGCCCCGTGTGCGAATGCACGCAGAACATCTTTTTCACACGTTAAACCCTGTTCCGCTTTTCGTAAGAGTAGGCCATCGTGTGCCGGTGGGAACAGATGACAAGATTAACAAAACTGCATACACACGGGGACTGGATGTAAAAAAAGCACATGAATGCTTATTCCATTATCCTCGATATAAAAGAATAGATAGAATAAATATGTACGTAACTATGTTATAT
>CM060337.1:7036303-7103803 GCA_030674155.1 Stramonita haemastoma | reverse complement strand
ACGTCAAAATGCTCGAAGGAAAAAAATAGAGGACGATTTCTCAACAATTTGTATGAATTACATTGGCAGCACATTTTTTGTGCTCGTAATTTTGCAAATATTCTGACGAAAAAAAATCCAGTAAGCTTTTGTCGAAGCTCGTCTTTGATCAGCCGAATAAAGTTATATATATGTATATTTTGATTTTATACCACTTTATGTCACAGCAGATTTCTCTGCTTGAAATTCGGGCTGCTCTCCCGGGAGAGCGCGTCGCCACAAGTGCAGCGCCTACCCTTTATTTTTCCCCCTCAGGGATGGTGTAAACACGACACCTGTGTGCATGCTGGTTTTTCTTTAATATAATTTTGTCATCCACTCCTACCGGCACACGATGGCCTGCTCTTCCGAAAGGCGGAACGGGATTTTAACGTGTGCGCAAGATGCTCTGCGTGCGTTCGCACACGGGACCTCGGTTTATAGTCTCATCCGAATGACTTTGACATTCAGTTCGATTTTTTCGTCAAACTGGGAAGAATGGGCGAGCTGGGTACGAACCCGGAAACTCGCGGTTTACATATTGGCAGGCGAATGTCTTAACCATCCTGCCACCTTCCTTCCTGAACTTGTGGCCTGCTTACGGTACATTGTTATTCCCCCTTAGCACTGGAGGTCAAAGCGTGGTGACGATGTGAGCACGAGTTCAGTTTGTATCTGAGATGGATTTGTAACGCTGGTCGGTGTTCAGTGCCGTCTTTCAACAAGTTCCGAACTGGTGGAGAAGATAGTCTGCTCTCAAGTTCTTGCATTCAATACATAGGTCAGTAGTATTTTCTATTCAGTGTACGCCTACATGCTAACGACTCCAGTCGTAAATGTTTTTTTTTCTTCTTTTTTCTTCTTTGCTGAATGCTCAGACAGCAGCCATTACTTGTCATATGCGTGAAAATGCGTTGCATTTGCCCAGCACAACGGACTTCGGCGTAATACACCGGTTTTCCGTTCTGAAATCTGGCCGTTTTGACTTGAAGGCATTTTTAAATTTCGTTTATTTATTTTATTTTTTCTTTTTTTATTTTATTCGTTTATATATCGAGGATAAGGAATACGCACTCATGTGCTTTTGTACATCCAATCCTCGTGTCTGTGCAGTTTTGTAAATATTGTCATCTGTTCCCACCGTCACACAATGGCCTACTCTTACAAAAGGCGGAACAGGATTTAACGTGTGCGCAAGATGTACTGCGTGCATTCGCACACGGGGCCGTAGTTTACAGTTTACATGACACACATGCACGCCTACCAGAGATGCACATAAAGCTCGCTTGCAGGCATGGGTTTGCGCACACTCAAAATCTTTACGCACGCACGCACTGACAATGAGTAGAAAGGAGATGCAAAAAAAATAAAGACTCAAATAGAATGCATAGTGCTAATCACCAACTAGAATTAACCAACCAAAACACTTTACGCTTGCAGGAACGCATCAGAAAGGCGACGTACACGATCTTCAGCCAGTCAGCTGAAGGACCCAGCGCCGCCCTGCGCATCAACAGACATTGGTCAGTAACCCCGCCTACCTTGCTGTGACCTTTGACGGGTGGCTAACTCAGCAGCAGAAGACCGCAAGAACAGAAGCCAAAGTACGACTCCCCCTCCAACCACCCCCCAACCCCCACCCCTTGAGAAAACCCCCCCAACCAATTTCTGTTATGTTGTGGATGCCATTGCAATGTGACGTGCCCACTGCAAGGGAATCTCATTGTGAGTATGATCAAGGGTTGTTGTTTTTTTTGTTGTAGATATTGCAATATTTTCGTGTCCTGTGGGTTTTGAGGTGTTTTTTTTTCATTCCTGGGCTAGAGTTCTGAGGTTCACCTATGATGAGATTTTGTGTATGCGACTGTTTTTACCCATCATGAAGGTAGCCGCATTCGACTTCGGAGATGTATACTGGGCATGTAGCCCACTGCACGCTGACATGAGTCTTTCTCTCTCATATTCTCTTATTCTCTCATTAATGTGCCCCTCTGCATGTGTATATGTATGAAAGCAATTAAGGCGCGCCAGGTCTGTATTTAAAGTTGGCCTTGAAGGTTGTAAAAATCCTCACCCTTATTTAATCAGACGCCGCCGTGTTTGGAACCCGTAACTTTATGGACGAAAAATCTCTTGAAAGGGTCATCGGGAGGAACGAAGTAACTTGGGTTACTGTGCCATTTAAAATGGGGGTTTGTTGTCTATTGACTGCAATGGGTATTTAAAGATATTAGGCTTTGAACTTGAAATATCTACTGGAGCCACTGAAAGTAAATGTTACAGCCCTGATATGGCTTTCGTGGTCAGCAGGGCTATAAACATGAAATGAAATGAGCGTTTCCGACAGTGACGTACTGCTCCCAGTTGTAGTACCTACAGGGGAAAATCCTCCTGTGTCAGGGGAACCCGTTTGGGATCCTCTGTTTCATTCACTCTCGCTGAACTTCGGTGGATTTTACAGGCACACAGGCACTTTCGTATGTCAAGCCGAATATTTCCGCATACGAATTTAGCATGGACCCACGCACGCGCACGCACACACGTACACGCACACACGCGTGAGCACACACACACACACACACACACACACACACAACACACACACACAACACACACACACCACACACTCGCACACTCACACTCACACTCATACTCACACACACGCACGCACATACTCATACACACACGGGCACACGCGCGCGCACACACACACACACGCACGCGCGCGCTCGCACGCACGCAGGCCACACGCGCGCTACATACACACACACGCACCCTCTCTCTCTGCTGTCTCTCTCTCTCTCTCTCTGCTCTCTCTCTCTCTCTCTCTCTCTGTCTCTCTTCTCTCTTCTCTCTCTCTCTCTCTCCTTCTCTCTCTTTCTGTCTCTCTCTCTGTCTCTTTCTCTCTCTGTGTCTCTCTCTGTTCTCTCTCTGTCTCTCTCTGTGTCTCGGATCTCTGTGTCTCTCTGGTCTTCTCTGTTTCCTGTCTCTCTGTTTCTGTCTTCTCTGTCTCTGTCTCTCTCTGTCTCTCTCTGTCTCTCTCTGTCTCTCTCTGTCTCTCTCTGTCTCTCTCTGTTTCTCTCTCTCTCTCCTCTCTCTCTCTCTCTCTCTCTCTCTCTCTCTCTCTCTACTCTCTCTGCTCTCTCTCTCTCTCTCTCCTCCCCCCCCCCCCCTCTCTCTTCTCCGCATTCATTAAATCTGTCCGCTTTTCGGAAGAGTAGGCTATTGTATGCCGTGGGAATGGATGAGAAAAACTGCATACACACAGGGAATGGATGTAATAAAGAACATAAGTGCTTATTCTATTATCCTCGACATCTTAAAAAAAGAAATGGATATTTATAAACACATCCTTTCCTCCCTCTTGTCTCTCGAAACCAGAAAAGTGTTCATGGATTTCCATCTGATCCCATACTTTTGCCTCTCCTCCATTACCTAGACTGTTAGACATATCAGGAGCCTAGTCTTTCGGCTGAGACGATAAACCAGGTCCTGCATGCAACATACTTGGCGCACGCGACGGGTGGGGTGGGGGAGAAATGTGGAAACCAGAGCGTTGCGCCTGGTTAAAAAAAAAACAACGAGCCTTGTATAGAATTAAAGACGGGGGGAAATAAGGGGGGGATTGCTCAGGTGGCAAAACACTGTCTCATTAGCTGATCAGCCCAAATTTCATGGAAACCACAGACATTTTCTGTGACTGAAATGTGAAGCGCATGCGCGCGCGCGCGGTGCACACACACACACATGCACATGCACACGCACGCGCGCGTACACACACTCACTCCACTCACCTCAACACACACACACACACACACACACACACACACACACACACACACACACACACACACACACACACACACCCTCTTTCTCTTCCTTAACTGTCATAATTATTCATAGCCTTATTTTTGTCTGTTGTTATCAGAAAGTTCCCATCAACCTGGTACCTGCTGGCCACAAGCACCATGATGTGAAACGTGACACTAGCTGGGTTGGGCCTGTGTGAGATAGAGGGGAGGGAATGGAGGAAGGAAATGCTTCAACAAAGCCTTCACAGAGCTTTGTTTCCATGGGGTCTGGATAAAGGAAGACAGTCGACCTTGGTTTTCAGAATGGGGATATTCTGCTATCTCCAAGGTTCTTGGGATGGGGATATTCTGGTATTCCAAGGTTTCCACAATGGGGATATTCTGCTATTCCCAATCTTCTTGAAATGGGGATATTCTGCTATCCCCAGGGTCCTCCGTTCTTGAAGACTTATTCAGCTTCCAGATTCGTTTCCAGGTTCTACAGGAATGAACCAGAGCATTGGTGTGTTTGATGCATTTGCAAGGGTGGGTCTTTGCCCTTGGACTGCCCTGTCAGCTGCCTTTGTACTATCACTGAGCACCAATTTCCTGATTGCATCCTTGATCCTAAATAAATGATACTTAAATAGAATAGGACAGAGTAGAATAAAATAGAGTAGAATGAAATAAAATTCAGCCATACATGATAAAATAGGAAACAAAAATACAGCATAGGTTTAAACTTAGCTTTAAAAAAGTAACCATAAAATTGGATTTAACAAGGGAAATAAAACTTAAAAGATCTAAGGAGAGCAATATCGGTGACAGTGATATCTTGGGGTCCAAAACGACCACCACAAAGGCTTTGGGACAGTGGTTATGACGGAGTGTGACTGTGCAGTATCCTCACATTTTCTAAGCATTTCCTTCAGCTTCTTCCTTTCCACCCTGTATTCCACACGGGTCCTAACCTGGCTAGTCATTATGTGGATCACATGAGAAACGTTCCGAAAATGGAGCTGAGTCAATGTGCAACACATAGGAGACGTCTCCAGAAATGGGGCTGGACTGGCCTTGATATGGTATTGTCGCTGCCAATGGCTGAAGACGACCAGCTAAGAGAAACCTGTGAACCAAAGCGTCAGTGTAAGCGAACCAAAGCGTCAGTTGTCAAGCGACTCGCGAGACCAGCAAGTGCCATTGAACTTTAAGGACAACTATGACCATTTCAAAGAGCAAGGCAAATTTGTAAGACTCTGCATTAGGCACAACGGGCTAAATCACCACTTGTCCCCAAAACTGAAAGTCATCCCATCTCCTCCTGTGTGCCTGTGGCAAAGAAAACCAGACTGGTGAGCGCATCCTTCAGAGGTGCACGCGACCTGAGGAAAATTGTGTGTCCAACGGAGATAACCCTGCAACCAAGATCAAGCTGTACGGCCCACGAGAAGAGCTTCAAAGGACTTGTCATTATGTTTCCCAGACACATCTGACAGCGTAAAGCGAATGGGAGAAGAAGATGGTTCAATAAAAGCCAGAATACTAGCCCTTGAACGGTGGGAAGAATTACTGTGCCAAAGTAATGCACCAGAGTAATTTCGGTCGGTTCAACACATCAAAAACTGATTGCTAGGAAGCATCGCCTGTGGAATGCCAAGGTCAATACACCAGAACAGCTCCAGTCACTTCCAGTGTCATCCGTCACTGCATGAGGGGAAGCATCACGACTGCAGGTTTCAAAACCTACCAGCATGAAGCTGGATCAAGACCCAGGTTAGAAAAATACTGATAACATTTTAGCCAAACAATTAAAATTTTTGTATGTTTCCGTTCCTTGTCTACAGGTTTTAGGTTCACTAATGGGATATTTTGCGTAAGCAACCGTTTTTACCCACCATGAAGATAGCCGCATTCCAACTTCAGGGATGTATGCTGGGTATATTCATGTTTCTGTAACCCATCACTGGCATGGATTACAGGCTCTTGAACACCAGAGCAGATCTTCTGCATGTGTATATACACAAAGAAAATTAGAGCACGGACAAGCGTGCGCTTTAGGTCGACTAGGGAGATCGTAGAATTCCCAACCATTGATTTACCAGAAACCATCAGATTAGAACCTTTTCTGTGCATTTGCAGATCAGTTTGTCAAAAAACCTGACCATATTCAAATAATTATTGAAAATGATTGTAATGTGAAGTACAGGTTTCAAATGAAATATTTAAAGATATTGAATTTTAATTCATGTTTTGAGCTACTTATAAACATTCAAGTAAAGTAGGTGGTCATTATGGCAAACATTTTAAAAAAAAGAAGAAGATTTAAGCAAGTCGAGTTATGAACATTTTCTTTGTCACTGATGACTTCTTCACTGCTTTCAGGAACCACAGGACGGGAATCAAGTACCAAAGAACAGACCCCCCATCCAGCACCACATGTCAATCACCAGGATGTGACAAGGTAACATTACATTTCCTCTGTTCCTTTTCTGGCCCAGGCCAAAGCTTTGTCGGCTAGGTGCTAAGGTCTAGACTGAAATGTTCAGGCTTTCTTTGTACCCTGTACGACTTCATGGGGCCATGGGATTGAAGTTAGTCTTAACCACTTGGCTACAGTATCCTTCGAGTTTTGTTCTTAACTGCCTTGTATCCCTTATTTTCAGGAAAAAAAATTGATTGGGTCATTTAAGAATTTTTCTGTACAATTTTCAAATTCATTTTTTGACAGCAACAAAGCATTCAAATTATTTTTGAAGTCAATTGTAATGTAATATACTATCATCAAATTTGATGTTTGGAGACATTAAGATCTAATTGATTGAGGCAGTAATAAATATTCATATAGAGTAAATGGGCAATATGGCACTTTGTAAATATTAATATTTAAGGTAGTAAAGTTGTGAACATTTTCTTTGTCACTGATGACTTATTCACTGCTTTCAGGAACTACAGGACGGGAATCAAGTACCAAAGAACAGACCCCCCATCCAGCACTACATGTCAGTCACCAGGATGTGACGAGGTAACATTGCATTTCCTCTGTTCTTTTTCTGGCCCAGGCCAAAGCTTTGTCGGCTAGGGGCTAAGGTCTAGACTGAAACGTTACGGCTTTCTTTGTACCTTGTGTAGAGCTTCCAGGTTTACCAATGGTGAGATTTTTGTAACGCAACCATTTTGCCCCACCATGAAGGTAGCTGCATCCCGACTTCAGGGGAGTGTGCTGGGTATGTTCATGTTTCTATAACTAACAAAACTCTGAGATGAGCAATGGGACCTTTTAGCTTGTATATTCGATCTCCTGCACATGTATGCACACATAATGAATTAAGGCACTGGCACTCTTGCAGATCTGCACTTGGAAGCTGACCTCGGAGATGGTAGAAATGCCCACCCTTCAATTACCAGATGCTGTCAGGATTCGACCCCACGACTTCATGGAGCCATGGGATTGAAGTCAGTCTTAACCACTTGGTTACGGTATCCGTCAAGTTTTGTTCTTAACTTCCTTGTATCCCTTATTTTAATGATAAAAAAATATAGATTGGCTCATTTAAGAATTTTTCTGTACAATTTTCAAATTCATTTTTCAACAGCAACAAAGCATTCAAATAATTGTTGAAGTCAATTGTAATGTAATATAGTAGCTTTAAATTTTATGTTTGAAAACATTAAGATCTAATTGATGTTTGAGGCAGTAATAAATTTTAATATTCATATAAAGTAAATGGGCAATATGGCACTTTGTAAATATTAATATTTAAGGTAGTAAAGTTGTGAACATTTTCTCTGACACTGATGACTACTTCTCCGCTTTCAGGAACTGCAGGACGGGAATCAAGTACCAAAGAACAGACACGCCATCCAGCACCACATGTCAGTCACCAGGATGTGACAAGGTAACATTTCCTCTGTTCCTTTTCTGGCCCAGGTTAAATCTTTATCAGCTAGGTGCTAAGGTCTAGATGGAAATGTTAAGGCTTTCTTTGTACCTTGGCTAGAGCTGCAAGGTTCATCAACGGTGAGAGTTTACATAGGGGACTTGTTTTGTGTATATTTGATCTTCTGCATGTGTATAATTATACACAAATGGAGTTAGGGCAGTGGCAGATCTGTTCCTGGAAGCTGACTTTGGAGATGGTAAGAATCCCCACCCTTCATTCACCAGATGCTCTCAGGATTCGACCCCAGGACTTCATGGAGCCACGGGATTGAAGTCAGTCTTAACCACTAGGGTATGGTATCCTTTAATTGTTGTAAATTGCCTTGTATCCCTCTCTTTCATGGAAAAGCAAATTACTTAAGTCATTTGAGAATGTTTCTGTAAAATTTGCAGATTGATTTATCATTAGCAAAAGGGCTTTCAAATGATAGTTCAAAAATAAAATAGTATATACTGGTTCCCAGTTTGAATGTTTAAAAATATTAACATTTGATATTTGAGCTAATAATAGACATTTAAATAAGTGGGAGCTATGACTCCTTTTGTAAATATTAATATCTAAGATAGTAAAGTTGTGAACATTTTCTCTGACACTGATGACTTATCCACTGCTTTCAGGAACTACAGGACGGGAATCAAGTACCAAAGAACAGACACGCCATCCAGCACCCCATGTCAATCACCAGGATGTGACGAGGTAACATTGCATTTCCTCTGTTCCTTTTCTGGCCCAGGCCAAAGCTTTGTCAGCTAGGTGCTAAGGTCTGAACTGAAATGTTCCAAAGTCTGGTATGCAAACATATGCAGAAAATCTGTTGCACATGTTAAAACCCGTTGTGTGCTGGAAGTAACAAATGACCAAATTCGTAAAATGCATGCACATGGATATGTCATGTAAAGACATCATACCTGTAATAGGAATGTGGCTACTTTAAAGTAGGCAAACATGGTTGCATATATAAAATCTTATATCGGTGAATATGTGAGCACTAGCCTTAGGAAGAAAAAAAAGTCATTGTCCTATTTAAATCTGGTCTTTACGTCAGCATGACCCTTATCTGTACTTCAGGTTTGTTTTGTTTTGGTTTGGTTTTTTTTTGAAGGGGGGGGGGGGGGGGGGGGGGCAGTTGCACAAAAACAAAACGTAAAAACATCATCTCAGAAAAAAAAGAAACAGGCATATTGGTGAAAATGTTCATATTTTCACAATTGAAACAATTACGTTAAATTATAATGTGTGCAGATATAAAGTCAGGTCAGAAGTTAAACCACTGTTTTCATAAGTATGATGACCAATTAATACTGATGATTGTAAGGCGTGTGTAAAACCAGGGACCACACCACCGTTGCCGAGAAAGACACCGCCGTCGCCGAGAAGACGCAGAGGAAGACATCGAGGAAGACACACCGTCGCCGAGGAAGACACCGCTGAGGAAGACACCGCTGAGGAAGACACCGCCGTCGCTGAGGAGAAAATCCCCATCACACTCTGGTGTAGAACTCTCAAGATTGTGTGGAGCAGCTTGGGGAGACTGTGACATCAAACATTTCACAGTTGTTGCAGAGGACAGAGCCACCACCAAGTAAATCCCCAGTACATTCTAGTGCAGAACTCCGATGATTTTGTGGAGCAGCTTGGGGAAGACTGACACCAAAATTTGATATTCCTTAGAATTTGCAACAGTGGCACAACGTAGCAGCAAAGTGCATCTTACTGTGAGGGTTTTGATATGTAAAATGGGATTGGTGTATTACTAAAATTCTATGGCACCCATATTTTTTATTCGTGATTTTTATGTGAATGTTTTGTGATGTTTTGAGAGGGTTTCTGCATTTAGGTACGTTTAAGTGGAATTGAAGTGGATCTTGATCTTATTTGGAGAGGTTCAGCACTCAACGCGGCTTACCAGTTTTAGAAAGTTTCAAGACTGCCGTATGCTACGGCCAACATTGGCATTTCACTGCAAGGTATGACAGCAACATTTCACATGTTGCTTGCAAATCTGTGCATGGATTGGTCAGTGGTTTCCATAGCAACAATGTCTCAAGCTACCAGTGGGCTGATTGATATACCTCGGTTGAGGAATGATAATTCTTTTGTTTTTTATGTGTATGAATGAAAAAAATTGGTATCTTGGAACAATATGTGGGTTATGTCCTTTTCCGAGGCAGGACTCTGGGTTTTTTTGTTGTTTAATTAATCGTGTCAAAAGATTGGTTTGGAAAAATCCCTTAGTCTGACAGAATATTCACAGCTATCGGGACTGAAAATAGGGATTTCTAAAGCGAGCATTAAAAAAAAAATTTTTAGTCAATCGGTTAAGAAAAAGCTTGATAAATAACTTGGTTTTTTCCTCATCTGTTTCAATTACTTTGAATGAATCGGTCTCACATAATTCGCGAAGGAACCTCCTAGTGGGTGAGTTGTGATTTGCAAGTAACCATCAAACATCTGCATAGATGTTCAGATGACAAGCATATTAGGCACAAGCAGTTTACTGCAGACTCCTTAAAGACCCTTTTGCCCTGGTGTTCAACCGGACATTCTTACTTAAAGACAATCGGGCATTTTCCGTCCTGATACGAACTAAGTCATTGTCAGTCAAGGAGAACAAGATTACTTTTAAGGAATCTCGTTTCGGTTTTAGATTTTTTGTTTAACTCTGTGTGTGGTTTATTTTATTTTTATGTTTTATTTATTTATTTCATTTATTTATTTCATTTAGTTGTTTTGTGTGTGTGTATGCGCGCACACGTGTGTGTGTGTGTGTGTGTGTGTGTGTGTGTGTGTGGTGTGCGTGTGTGTTTGTGTGTGTGTGTACGCGTGCGCGCGTTCGTACGTGCGTGCGTGTGCGTGTGGTGTGGTGGTGTTGTGTGTGTGAGTGTGTGTGTGTGGGGTTGTGGGTGTTTGTGGTGTAGCATGAAGGTGAGAGAGTGTGTTGTGTGTGTGTGTGTGTGTGGGTGTGTGCGGTGTGTGTGTGTGTGTGTGTGTGTGTGCGTGCGTGCGTGTTTAGATTGGGTGGTGTGAGAAGGGGACATTGGGTTTGGTGGGAGAAACAGTTATGGGAAAAGGGTGTTAGGATTAAGGGTAAGGATACAAGGGAGGATCAGTGGGGATAGAATAAAGAGGATTACTCATTGTGATATATATTTTCACATGGTTTATTTTTGGCCATGTATCTTTTTTAAAGTTTAATTTTTTTTAGAGGGGGGGGGGGGACTAGTCTGTTTTAAGTGGATTGTACTGCAGGGTTCTGAGTTTGTTTCCCTGCCTTGCCTCTTCTTTCCAGTTTGGTGAAAAGATGAAATTGAATGACACAGTAACCCATGACAGTTGAAAATCGGAAGAGCAGGGACGTACTTCCTGACCGTCCTGGCAAAATTTGTAGGTTGAATTCCCAACTAACTGTATCCCCAAAGTTGGAATGCGGCTACCTTAATGAGAGCAGAGTTGGACATTTGGAATCAAAATTTTCAAAGTAAAATTTGTGAAAGACCAACGAAGTCCTAACAGATGATGGGACTGATATTTTTTTTGTAATTTTCAAATTTGATCATCAGTGTATTGACAGCCTCATACCATTAATCCTACATGCTGCTGTGTCCACATGCTTCCCGACGAAAGACCAACCAACCGACCGACAACCTTTCACCTTTTTGCATGCTTCCTCTTTTTGCATGTTTCCCTTTTTCGCATGCTTCCCCATTGCATGCATCCCTTTTTGCTTGCCTCTTCACTTTGCATACTAGCTGTTGATACTAATTCTAGCCTCTACACTACTTTTGGCCCGCATGTGGACACAACGGCAGAGAGATGATATGGTACAGGCTGACACAGTGACATTTTTTTTCTTGGGGTTTTGGGGTGGTGGTAGAATATTAGGAAAAGAGGGGTTAGGAGGGGGTGGGGTGGGGTGGTGAGAATGGTTAGGGCTTTGGAAGCAGGGAAGAGATATGACTGTGTGTGCGTGTGCGTGTGCGTGTGTGTGTGTGTGTGTGGTGTGCGTGTGCGGTGCGTGTGCGTGTGTGGCTGTGTGTGGCTTGCAGGTGTTAGTATGCATGCATGGTGTGCGCACATGTGTTGTGAGTGCGCTTGTGTGCGTGGCTTGTGCGATGTGTGTGTCTGTGTCGTTGTGTGGCTGTGTTGTCTGTGTTTGGTAGTGTATTGTATAAATTATGTATATATTCACATGAACTTTAGATATTTGTTTACCATTGTCCACTGGTACTGATAATTTTTCCAAACGTTTTATTCTTTCCTTTAATGTTGATGAAATTACCTGGTAAAAGGGAAATGGTTATGTGGTGATCACAAGATTGGCCAGAGTTTTAAGTTTATACGCAGGCACATTTTTAGCATGCATTGTTGATAGATTTTACATTGTACCTTTTATAATAAAAAGAAAAAAAAATCTTTGCATAAGATTTGTAAATGACTTAGAAAGAAGTTGAATAATGCCACATAGTGGTGTCAAGAGACAGGAACATGAGCATGCCCATGTGCACGCCTGTCTTTGTAAAAATAATTACTTGCATCAATGAGATGAGCAAAACGAGAAGACATATCTTTTACGAAATTTAATGCAGGAAAAATACTGCAATGCTTAGGTTTTTTTGTTGGTTTTTGTTCTTTTGAAAATTTCTAATTAAGAAGACATTTAGCATTGTGATATTTTTGAAATTTTTCAGAAATATTTTATCATGCACTGTGAAAGAGTGTGGGAGAGGGGGTCTTTTATTTTAAAATCATGATAAGAACTACTGTTTTTCTAATTAACAAACCTGGTCATATGTGATAATTATTTATGAGAAAGGACTTTTTCCTAGGTGGAAGGTGTGTGTATTATCTTTTGCTGGTAAATTGATTTTACACACCACATTGTAAAGAACTCTTGTGAAAGATCTAATGGTATATGATTTTAAACAAAGTATTTGGTTAAGTGCAACTGTGTTCTTTTTTCTTGGTATTTTAGAGTTCGTTTGGTAGTTTGATCCAGTATTGATTGGCAAAATATTGTGTCTGTTGTATATTATGGAAAGTGTGTGGGTAGAAGGGTCTTTTTTATTCAGTAAATCTAAATGAAGAAAACACCTAGTCATGTGGTTGTGAAATTATTTGAATGGATATTGGTGGCAGATGTGTGTATTGATCTTCTGGGAAGATTGATGGCAGATTTTACACCAATACATTTTTTAAACTGTGTGAAAAACTTGTTGGCATATCATTTTAAATACAGCTTTTAGTTCAGTGTAAATGTTGGTTTTACTTTTTTGAATTATGATTAAATATAAATTGACAAGAAAAATACTTTCTATGATAGTATGGAAGTGTGTAGGGAGAAGGGGTATGCTAATTAGTGTTTTTAAATGAAATTTGAAATGAAGAACAAACCTGGCCATGTAATTGTGATGCACTACTTCAGTTGCTGTTGGTGGTAAATCTGTGTATTGATCTTCTGCTGAAAGACTGATGGCAGATTTTACACCAGTATATTTTACAAAACTGTATGTCAAAGACTTAATGGTATTTGACTTCAGCTAAGTTTTTACTAAAGTCTGAATGTTTGGTTTTCCTTTAATGTTTTGTTTTTGTTTTCGGATTATGATAAAATATAAATGGACAAGAAAAATGTAACAGTTTGTACGATAGTATGGAGTCTGTGGGGAGAAGGAACTTTTTATAATCCCATTACATCCAACATGATAACAAACCTGGTCATGGGATTGTGAAAGTATATGAATTGATACTGGGGGCAAGTGTGTATATTGATCTTCAGCTGGAAGATTGATGCCATATGTTATACCTATACATCTTACAAAACTGTATCTGAAAGATTACAATATAATTTTAACTATAGTTTTTGTTTGAGAATGTTTTCATTTTGGTTAGATTTTTGTGTTGATATTCTTACAAAATATAAGTAGACAAGAATTTTTAATAGTTTTCTTATGATAGTATGAAAAGTGTAAGGATGGAAGTGTCTGGGGAGAAGGGGTCTTTTTATCACAAATGTGAAAGGAATAACAAGCCTGGTCATAAGGTTTTAAAAGTACTTGACTGAATATTGGTCACAAATGTGTCCTCTACTGGTAGATTGGCAGATTTTACGCCAAGACATTTTACAAATCTGTATGTGAAAGACTTACTGGTATATGCTTTGATGTATAGTGGCTCAGTAAGTGTGCATGTTTCATTTTTTTGGTTAGGAGCTTTTTGTTTATTTTGTGAACAAATGTGAATTGACAAGAAAAATGTAATAGCCTGTATGATAGTATTGAAATTGTATGTGGGGAAACAGTCTGTTGTCTTTTTTTTCTTTAGATGAAATTTAAAACAAATATCAAACCTTGTCATGTAATTGTGGTATACTAGTTCAATTGATTATGGTGGCAGATGTGTGTGTGTTGATCTTCTGCTAGAAGATTGATGGCAGATTTTACACCAATAGATTTTTATAAAACTGCACATAAGACTTACTTGTACATCTTAAATCTAGTTTTTGGTTAAGTGTGAATATTTTAATTTTTATGTTTTTGCTTTTTTTGTTTTTATTTATTGTGTAATCAAATGTAATAGTTTGTATGATAGTATGGGAAGTGTGTGGGGAGAAGGGGAATTTTTAAATTAAAAAATTATCAATTACAATGAACGTGAAATGAATAACACACTTAGTCATGTGGTTGTGAAAGTATTTGAATTGCTATTGGTAGAAAATGTGTGTATTGATCTTCTGGTGGAAGATTGATGACATAATTTACACCTATACATTGTACAAAACTGTATGTAAAAGATATACTGGTATATCATTGGAACTATAGCTTTTTGATATGCGTGAATGTTTGGTTTTACTCTTTTTGGGGCGGGGGTGGGTGGGTGGGTAGGTTATTGTGATCAAATGTAAATCAACACGAAAAATATAATAATCTGTACGATAGTATGGAAAATGTGTGGGGAGAAGAGATCTGTTAAGTTTATTCTTGATTAGATGAAATTTTAAATGAATAGTAACTTGGTCATGTAATTGACAAAGTACTTGAGTTTGTATTGATGGTAAATGTGTGTATTGATCTTCTGCTGGAAGATTGATGGCAGATTTTACACCAATGCAATAATATACAAAACTGTATTTGAAAGACTTACGGGTATGTGATTTTGAGTAGTTTTCGCTTCAGTGTGAATATTTGGTTGTCTTTTCTTTTATATCCATTGTGATCAAATGTAACTTGACAAGAGAATGTAATTGTATGATAGTATGGAAAGTGTATGGGGAGAAAGGGTTAATCATTTTAATTCTTTTAAAAATGGAATTAAATGCGAAATGAATAACAAACCAGGTTATGTCATTGTGAAAGAATTTGAAATATTGGTGGCAAACGTGTTTTGAACTTAAATAGTTCTGAAATACTGATGGCAGATTTTACTCCAATACATCTTATAAAACTGGATGTGACAGACTATTTGATTTTAATTCTGGTTTTTGGTTAAGTTTGAATAATTTGGGGTATTTTGTTTTTGTTTTTGGTATTTTGATTGTGTAAACTGACAAGAAAAATTTAAAGGATTCTTTGATGATATGGAGAGTATCAGGGGAGAAGGGGTCTGTTAATTTCTGTTTTGATTACATGAAATTTGAAATTAAAAACAAACCTGGTTATGTAGTTGTAAAAACACTAGTTGAATTGGTATTGGTGGTAAATGGTTGTATTGATCTTCTGCTGTATGGTTGTTTGCAGAATTTACACAAGCACATTTTAGTAAACTATATGTGGAAGACTTTATGGTGTTTTTTTTAAAGTATAGTATTTGCTTGAGTATTAATGTTTTGATTTGCTTTTTTGTTTGTATTGTGATCAAATGTAAAGTGTCAAAAAATGTAATACTTTGTTTTGTAAAAATGGGAAGTGTGTGGGGAGAAGGGGTCTGTTAAAAAACCCCAGTAAAAAACCTTTAAGTATGAAATGAATAGGAAACATTGTGATGCCATTGTAAAAATATCTGACTGGATATTGATGGAAAATCTTGAAAATCTGTGTAATGATCTTCACGAAGATTGATGGCAGATTTTACGCCAATGTACACGTGAAATTCTTACTGGTATATGATTTGAAGAATAGTTTTTATGTGTGAATGTTTTGTTGCAATGAAATGTAAATTGACAAAAAATCCCAGTGGGGATGCCGGCTGCTCTTTCAATATAAACAGCATCCCTACCTTCTGGAAATTCTGTGCTAGACATTAATTTCCACTTTTCTGTCTCTCTTTGTTTCGTCTTTCTCCTTATCTTTCTATAATTTCTAATGCTTATTTTCTGCCGTCCCACTCCACTCTCCTGCCTTTTTCAAGCAACGCTTTCAAATAATTCTCTGTTTTCATTATATGACACCCTGCTTATGTTTCTGTTATTTTTTGTTCTTGCGACCAGGTAGTGAGACTTAGATACTTGGATAGGCACACGATGTCCATTTTGCAGTGGTAATTGCCCATGTGGCACTTTTTGTGTCTATTTCTGTACTTTAACATGTTTCTTATACTTTTTAACGTTTTTTTTTTAAGTTTGGGGATGATGAATTAAGCAGAATAGTTGGCGTCCTCGGCACAGTCTGGTTTATTTGCTGTAAGGAATGAAGTCATGTTACCATTGTGTCATTTTATTTTCAGATAGACGGTGTTAGATATTTGAAAGTATCAGGAAGTGTCGGCTTTGAACCTTAAGCTGAAAGTTACTGAAGGCACTGCAACTGAATGAGGTGACAGCCCTTATAATAAAATTTGGCTGTCGTGGTCGGTTGGGCTATAAACAATACTATGACTATGATTAGATTCACAAGAAAATGTAGTAGTTTGTATGATAGTATGGAGGGGGTCTATTGATTTTTATTCAATTGAAAATTAAAATGAATAACAAGACTGTTCAAGTGATTATGACACACTACTTGAATTGCTATTGGTTTAAAGCCTGTGTACTGAACTTCTGCTGGAAGATTAATAGATTTTACGCCAGAATATTTTACAAACTGCATTTCAAAGACTTAACGCTATTTGGTTTTTAGTATAGTTATTACTCAAGTGTGACTATTTGATTTTCCGTTTTTCTTTTTTCCCTTTATTTTTTTAAGGGGGGGGGGGGGGGGGGGGGGGGGGGGGGCTATGATCAAATGTAAATTGTCCAAAAAAATATAGTAGTTTGTATGACAGTTCGGAAACTGTGTGGGTGTGGGGAGGAGGGATCTTTTCTAATCGTATTAACCCAAATGAAGACAGAACCTGGACATGTGGTTGTGGAAGTATTTGAATGGATATTGGGGGAAAATCTGTGTATTGATACATTCCCAAAACTGTATGTGAAAGACTTACTGGTTAGTCTTTTGAAGTGTAGCTTTTCGCTCTCTATGAATGTTTCGTTTATCTTTTTTTATTATTTTTTTTTAGGGGGGGGGGGGTAAAGGTGGGAACTGTTATCAAATCTAAATTGACAAGAAAAACTAATGGTTTGTATGACAGTATGGAATGTGTGTGGGGAGGAGGGGTCTGTTAAGTTCCTTTTTAATCAGATGAAAGTTGAAATGAATAAAAATAACTTGGTCACGTAGCTGACAAACTACTTGAAGTGGTATTGGTGGCAAATGTGTGTATTGATCTTCTGCTAGAAGATTGATGGCAGATTCTACACCAGTACATTTGGCAAAACTATGTCTGAAAGCCTTAACGGTGTATGATTTTGAGTAGAGTTTTTCCTTAAGTGTTAATGCTGGTTTTCTTTTCTAATGTATTCTGATCATATACACCATTAAACATAAAAATGTAATTGTTTGTAGGATAGTATGGAAAACGTATGAGGTAAAGGGGTAATTTTTATCAATCACTTTAAATGCGGAATGAATAACAAACCTGATCATGGCAATGTAAAAATATTTGAATTGATATTGGTGGCAAATGTGTGTTTTGATCTTTAGCTAGAAGATCAATGACGGATTTTACACCATAAAATTTGACAAAACTGTATGTGAAAGAGTTACTATATTATTTTATTTTTGGCTGTTGGTTGAGTGTAAATAGCTTTTTTTTCCTTTTTTAAAAATATATTTTTGGGGTTTTGTTTTGGTATTGTTATCAGAATGGTGTAAATTTGCAAGAAAAAGAGAATAGTTTGTTTGATAGTATGGAGAGTGCTGGGAGACAGGATCTGTTAGGTTTGTTTCATTAGATATAGATTTCTAATTTGAAATGAATAAGCAGCCTGGTCATATATTTGTGACACAGTAGTTGGATTTGTAATGTTTTGTTGTGTTATGATGAAATGTAAATTGAAAAGAAAAATGGAATCGTTTGTATGCTAGTATGGAAATGGTGTGTAGGGAGAGGGGATATATTGATTTTTGTGTAGATGGAATTTGAAATGAACAACAAACCTTTTCATGTGATTGGGACACACTCTTAAATTGCTATTGCTTGCAAACCGTATATTGATCATCTGTTGGAAGAATGATGGCAGATTTTCCACCAATATGATTTATAAAACTGTATTTCAAAACTTTATGGTATTTCATTTTAGGTAGAGTTTCTACTTAAGTATGATTGGTTGGTTTTTTGCTTTGTTTTTATTTTTCGTGGGGTGTATTATCATCAAATGTAAATCGAAAAAAAAGTAGTTTGTATGATAGTATGAGTGTTTGTGGGGAGAAGGGAATTTTTTTTAATCCCATAAAATCAAAAATCATAAACGTCGTTGTTTGATCCTGAGAGTATATGAGGAGATACTGTGTGTATTCTTCAGCTGGAAAATTGTCGGGTTTTACACCAATACACCTTACAAAAATGTATCTGAAAGTCTTACCATCAGATTATTATTTTAAGTATAGTTAAGTTTTAATGTTTTATTATTTTTTTTTATTAGATTTATGTGTTGTTGATGTATGTATGTATGTATGTATGTATGTATGTATGTATGTATGTATGTATGTATGTATGTATGTATGTATGTATGTATGCATCTATCTATCTATCTATCTATCTATCTATCTATCTACCTACCTACCTACCTACCTACCTACCTAACCTATCTATCTATCTATCTATCTATCTATCTATCTATCTATCTACCTATCTACCTACCTATCTACCTACCTACCTACCTACCTACTACTATCTATCTATCTATCTATCTATCTATCTATCTACCTATCTACCTATCTACCTATCTACCTATCTATCTATCTATCTATCTATCTATACCTACACTACCTACCTACCTACCTACCTACCTACCTTCCTACTACCTACCTACCTACCTACCTATCTACCTACCTATCTAACTACATACCTACCTACCTACTTATCTATCTATCTATCTATCTATCTATCTATCTATCTATCTATCTATCTATCTATCTATCTATCTATCTATCTATCTATCTATCTATCTATCTATCTACATTGTATCTGGATTGTAAGTGACAATTGATGGCAAATTTACGCCAAATCATTTTATAAAACTGCATGTTTAAGACTTACTTGTAGTCTGCATCATTTTAAATTTAGGTTTTGGTTAATAGATATTTTTTTGTTTTTTGGAAGGGCTCTTTTTAACTAGAAAAAAATTCAATCACAATGAATGTGAAATAACATACCTGGTCACGTAGTTGTGAAAGTACTTAAATTGCTATTGGTGGCAAATGTGTGTATTGATCTTCTCTTGGAAGATTGATGGCAGATTTTTCACCAATACATTTTACAAAACTCTGTGTGAATACTTACTGGTATATTTTTTTTAAATATAGCTTTTGGTTCTCTGTGAATTTTTTTTTTGGGGGGGGCGGGGGGGGGGGGGGGGGGGGGGTTGTAATGGCAGAAACTGTGATAAAATATAAATTGTCAAGAAAAACTAATAATACTTTGTATGACAGTATGGAATGTGTGTGGGGAGAAGGCGTCTGTTAAGTTTCTTTCCAATTAGATGAAATTTGAAATGAATAAAAAGAAAACTTGGTCTTGTAATTAACAAACGACTTAAATTGGTATTGATGGCAAATGTGTGTATTGATCTTCTGTTGGAAGATTTATGGCAGATTTTACACCAATACATTTCACAAAATTATATTTGAAAGATTTGTGGTATAATTATGATTTTGAGTAGTTTTCTCTTAAGTGTTAATGTTTGGTTTTCTTTTCTTGTGTATTGTGGTCATATGTGGAATATAACCCCCCCAAAATGTAATTGTTTGTATAATAGTATGGAAAGCGTGTGAGATAAAGGGGTCATTTTAAAAAATATAATTCAATGCAATATGAATAACAAACGTGATCCTGCCATTTTAAAAATAGTTGAATGGATATTGGTGGCAAATGTGTGTTTTGAGCTTTAACTGGAAGATCGATAACAGGTTTTACATCAATCTTACAAAACTGTATTTGAAAGACCTACTGTATGATTTTAATCTTAGTTTTTGGCTAAGTGTGAATAATTTATTTTCCTTTTGGGGAGTTCTGTTTTGGTATTGTTATCAGAGTGATGTAAACTCTATAAAAACAAAAGGAATAATTTGTTTGATAGTATGGAGAGTGTGTGGGGAGAAGGAGGGTGTTTAGTTTTAATTTAAAAAATGTGAAATGAATAACCAGCCGGGTCATGTAATTGTGACACACTAGTTGTATTGGTACTCGTGGCAAATGTGTGTATTGATCTTCTGCTGGAATTGTTGAGGCAAATATCACACCATCACATTTTACAGAATTATATGTGGAAAAATTACTTCTTTCTTTTTTAAGTTTAGTTTTTGCTTAAGTGTAATGGATTTTTTAAAAAGTTGTTTGTAGCTATTATGATTAAATGCAAGTTATACTCACAGTATGGAAAGCTTGTGAGGAGAAGGGAACTATTAAAAAAAATACATTAAATTTGAAATGAAAATAAACCTTGTAATGTGATTGTGAAAGATCCCAATGGATATTGATCTCCAATCTGTGTATTGATCTTCTGCTGGAAAAGTAATGGCATATCTTACACCCAGCTATACGTAAAAGACTTCGTGGTATTTGATTTGAAGTATTGTTTTTGATTTAGAGTGAATCTTTGGTGTTCTTCGTTTTGTTGTGTTGTGGTAAAATGTGAATTTAAAAGAAAAGTTTAAAATTTGTATGATAGTATGGAAATGGTGTATATTGATCATCTGCTGGACAAATGATGGCATATTTTCCGACAATATATTTTACAAAACTGTATTTCAAAGACTTAATGGTATGTAATTTTAAGTATAGTTTTTACTTAAGAGTGTAAATTTGGTTTTCTTTTTTTCCTTTTTTTTCGGGGGGGGTGGGGGGGGGGGGCGGGCACTATGATCAAATAGAAATGAGAAACATGTAGTAGTTCGATAATATGGAGTGTTTGTGGGGAGAAGGGATCATTTGTTTTAATCCAATGAAATCTAAATTGATAAAATAGTTAGTCATGTGATTTTGAAAGTGTATAAATGGATACTGGTAGCAAGTGTGTCTATTGATCTTCAGCTGGAGAATTATCAGATTTTACAGGATTAGACCTTACAAAACACATACTGTATCTGAAAGTCTTACCATAAACATATTTTAATAGTTTTTAGTTAAGTGTGAATGTTTTTATTTTGATTGGATTTTTGTGTTGTTGATCTATGTTCTGTCTGTCTGTCTGTCTGTCTGTCTGTCTGTCTGTCTGTCTGTCTATCTATCTAGGTTGTATCTGGATTGTATTAGACAATTAATGGCAGATTTTACACCAATTCATTTTACAAAAGTAATGTGAAAGACCTACTTATAGCCTACATCTTTCTAAACTTAATGTTTAGTTAATAAATATTATCAATCTTTTTTTTTGTTTTTGAAATGGGTCTTTTTAAATCTTAGAATAATAAATCGCAATGAGTGTGAAATAAATAAGATACCTGGTCATGTAGTTGTGAAAGTACTTGAATTGTTTATGGTGGCAAATTTATGTATTGCTCTTCTGCTGGAAGATTGATGTCACATTTTACACCAATACAATTTACGAAACTCTTTCTGAAAGACTTAACTAGTATACCCTTTTAAAATTAGCTTTTGGTTAATTACAAACGTTTTAATTTTGGTGGGATTCTTTTCTTTTGTGTGATGAAATGAAATCTGACAAGAAAAATGTCATCGTTTGTATATTATGGAAAGTGTGTGTACGAAGGGGTCTTTTTAAATTAAAAACAAAAATTCAATCACAGTGAATGTGAAATAACATACCTGGTCACATAGTAGTGAAAGTACTTAAATTGCTACCGGTGGCTAATGTGTGTATTGATCTTCTGCTGGAAGATTGATGACAGATTTTACACCATACATTTTACAAAAAACTGTGTGAAAGACTTACTGGTGTATTTTTTTAAGTATAGATTTTGGTTCTCTGTGAATGTTTGGTTTTCTTCTTTTTTTTGAAAGAGGGGGCAGGCGCAGAAACTGTGATAAAATATAAATTGACAAGAAAAACTAATAGTTGATATGACAGTATGGAATGTATGTGGTGAGGAGGGGTTCGTCAAGTTTCTTTTTTAATGAGATGAAATTTGAAATGAATAAAAATAACTTTGTCACGTAATTGACAAACTACTTGATTTGGTATTGGTTGCAAATATGTGTATTGATCTTCTGCTAGAAGATTGATGGCATATTTTACACCAATGTATTTTACAAAACTATATTTGAAAGACTAAATGGTATGTTTTTTAGTAGAGTTTTTGCTAAATTGTTAATGCTTGTTCTTTTCCTATGTATTGTGATCATGTGCAGAATTGAACAAAAAAATCTTAACTGTTTCCAAGTGTGTGAAGTAAAGGGGTCATTTTTTAAAGATCACATTAAATGCGAAATGAATAACAAACCTGATCATACCATTGTAAAAATAGTTCAATGGATACTGGTGGCAAATGTGTGTATCGATCTTTAACCTGAAGATCGATGACAAATTTTACACCAATAAATTTTACAAAACTGTATGTGAAAGACTTACTATATGATTCTGGTCTTAGCCTTTGGTTAAGTGTGAATGATTTGTGTGTGTGTGTGTGTGTGTGTGTGTGTGTGTGTGTGTGTGTGTGTGTGTGTGTGTGTGTGTGTGTTTAAGTAAATAAGTAATTTAATTCATTTGTGAATGGTTGCATGCATGTGACTGATTTGAATGCAAGGGCTAGGATTTGTTTGCTTTACAAGATTTAGCCTATATAAATTCCATATATTATTATTATTATTATTATTATTATTATTATTATTATTATTATTATTATTATTATTATTATTATTATTATTTGTATTACTTTTTATGGTTTTGTTTCGGTATTATCAGATTGAAGTAACTTATAGTATAGGGAGTATGTGGGGAGATGGTGTTTGTTAATTTTGTTGTTGTTTGATAAAATGTGAAATGAATAACCAGCCTGGTCACGTAATTGTGACATAGTTGAATTGGTATTGGTGGCAAATGTGTGTATTGATCTTCTGCTGGAATATTGATGGCAGATATTACACGATCACATTTTACAAAACAGTATGTGGAAAATTACTGGTTTCTTTTTTTAAGCATAACTTTTCCTTAAGTGTTATTTTTTTGTGATTTTTTTTCTTTTTGTTTTCATTAAGTGTAAATTGACAAGAAAAGTGTAATAGTTATTTTCATAGTATGGGAAGTTTGTGTGGTAAAGGGGAATTTTATATTTAGAAAATCTACATGAAATATGAAATGAATATCAGCCTTGTAATGTGATTGTGAAAGTATCTGAATGGATATTGATTGCAAATCTGTGTATTGATCTTCTGCTGGAAGATTAACGGCAGATTTTACACCAAACTATAGGTGGAAGATATTGTGGTATATGATTTGAAGGATAGTTTTTGGATTAGTGTGAATGCTTAGTATTCTTTGTTTTGTTGTGTTGGGATACAATGTAAATTGAAAAGAAAAATGTAATAGTTTGTATGATAGTGCAGAAATGGTGTAGGGAGAGGGGGTCTCTTGATTTCTGTTTAGATAAGAGTTGAAATAAATAACAAACCTGTTCATGTAATTGGGACACCCCACTTGAATTGCTATTGGTAGCAAACTGTATATTGATCATCTGCTGGAAGAATGATGGCAGATTTTCCGCCAATACATTTTACTAAACTGTATTTCAAGGGCTTAAAGGTATTTGATTTTAAGTATAGTTTTTATTTAAGTGTGATTAATTGGTTTTCCGTTTTTTCCCCCTCTTTTTTCTGTTTTGATATTCTTGGGGGGGGGGGGGGGGGAGGGTTTATGATCAAATGTAAATAAAAAAGAAAAATTGAGTAGTTTGTATTATAGTAAGGAGTGTTTGTGGGGAGAAGGGATTTTTTTAATCCCATGAAATCCAATTTGATAAGAAACCTAATGAGAATATTGTGAAAGCCTATGAATGGATACTGGTGGGGATGGTGTATATTGATCTTCAACTGGAAGATTGTCAGACTTTACACCAATACACCTTACAAAACTGTATTTGAAAGTCTTACCATAAGAATTATTTTAAGAATCGTTTTTGGTTAAGTGTGAATGTTTTTTTTATAAATTGGATTTTCGTGTGTTGGCCTATCTGTCTGTCTGTCTGTCTCTCTATCTCTCTATCTTTCTATCTATCTATCTATTTATCTATCTAGATTGCATCTGGATTGTATTAGACAACTGATGGCAGATTTTACGCCAAGTCATTTTAGAAAACAAGTGAAAGACTTACTTCTAGCTTACATCATTTAAAATTTAGTTTTTGGTCATTAAATATTATGAATTTTTTTGAAGGGGTCTTTTTAAATTAAAAAAAATTCAATCGCAATCAATGTGAAATGAATAACATACCTTGTCATGTAGTTGTGAAGGTACTTGGTTTGCTTATGGTGGTAAATGTGGGTGTTGATCTTCTGCTGGAAGATTGATGGCAGATTTTACATCATTTCAATTTACGACACTGTATGTGAAAGACTTACTTGTACATTTCAAATTTAGGTTTTGATTATGTGCAAATGTTTTGTTAATTTTAGTTGTTGTATTAGTGATCAAATGAAATTTTATCAGGAAAATGTAATAGTTTGTATAATAGTATGGAATGTGTGTGGCAAGAAGAGTGTTATTTTTTAATAAGTCCAATCACAATGAATGTGAAATGAATAACATACCTAGTTGTGAAAGTATTTAAATTGCTGTTGGTGGCAAATGTGTGTATTGATCTTCTGTTGGAAGATTGATGGCAGATTTTACACTGCTGCATTTTACAAAACTTTATGTGAAATACTTACTGGTATATGTTTTGAAGTATAGCTTTTAGATCTCTGTGAATGTTCTGTTTTTCTTGTTTTTTCTTGTTTTTCTTTTTTTTTTTTTTTTGGGGGGGGGGGGGGAGGGGCAAAGGGTTGAAACTGTGATTAATATAAATTGACAAGAAAACTAATAGTCTGTATGACAGTATGGAATGTGTGGGGAGAAGGGGTCTGTTAAATTTCCTTTTAAATAAATGAAAATAGAAATGAATGAAAAAAACAACTTGGTAATGAAATTGACAAACTACTTGAATTGGTATTGGTGGCAAATATGTACTGATCTTCTGTTGGAAGATTGACTGCAGATTCTACACCAATACATTTTACAAAACTATATTTGAAAGATTTAATGGTATATGATTTTCAGTGGAGTTTTTGCTTAAGTGTTAATGTTTGGTGTTTTTTTATATATTTTACAATGTAATCAAAATTGAACAGAAAAATACAATTGTTTTATAAGAGTAGGGAAAGCGTGCGAGGTAAAGGGGTCATTTTTAAAATCCTATTTTATGCAAAATAAATAGCAAACCTGATCATGCCATTGTAAAAGTATTTGAATAAATAATAATTATTGGTGGCAAATGTGTGCATTGATCTTTGAATGTAAGATTGATGACAGATTTTACACCAATAAATTTTACGAAACAAAATGGTAAAGACTTACTATATAATTTTAATGTTTAGCTTTTGGTTAAGTGTGAATAATTTATCCTTTTTTTTTTTCTTTTGGTATAGTTATCAGTATGATGTAAATTGACACGAAAAATATGGAATAGTTTGTTTGATAGTATGGAGAGTGTGTTGGGTGAAGATGTGTGTTGTTCTACTTTGATTAGATAAAATTTGAAATTTGTAACCAGCCTGTTCGTGCAATTGTGACAGGCTTGTTGAATTGGTATGGTTGGCAAATTGTGTGTATTGATCTTCTGCTGGAATATTGATGGCAGGTAGTACATGGTTATATGTTTAAAAAGTATATATGGAAAAACTACTGATTTCTTTTTAAAGTAGTTTTTGCTTAAGTGTAATGTTTTTTGCAGTTGTTTGTTGCTATTTTGATCAAATGTAAATTGACAAGAAAACTGTAATAGTTATTTTGATAATAATAATAATAATAATAATAATAATATAATAATAATATAATAATGATGATGATAACGATAATAATAACGATAATAAAAAAAAACATATCTAGCGCTATATCTTGCAAAAACAAATCAAGCCTTGCATTCGACCTATACAACTCACAAGCAATGAATAACAATTAATAGATCTAGCAAAGTTGAATGTACATAGGCAGGCAGGCAGGCAGGCAGGCAGGCAGGCAGAGGCAGGCAGGCAGCACACACACACACACACACACACACACACACACACACACACACTCACTCACTACTCACTCACTCACTCACTCACTCACTCACTCACTCACTCACTCACTCACTCACTCACTCACTCACTCATCACTCACTCACTCACTCACTATCACACTTAAACACACTTAACACACACTTAACACACTATATTTACTTAAGGGTGATTAATTGTTTTGCCATCTCTTTTCTTTTTTCTTCTTTTTTTTTTTTTTGGGGGGGGGGGGTGGGGAGTATTATGATCAAATGTAAGTCAACAAAAATGTAGCAGTTTGTATGACAGTATGGAAAATGTGTGGAGAGGAGGGATTTGTTTAAAACTTCATTAAACCCAAAATGAAGAACAAACCTGGTCATGTGATCGTGGATGTATTTGAATGTATATTGGTGACAAATCTGTGTATTGATCTGCTGCTGGAAGATTGTTGGAAGATTTTCACCAATTTATTTTTACAAAACTACATCAATTTTAAAGCCTGATTTGTAAACGGTTTTAAGTAAAGCTTTTCGTTAAGTGTGAATGTTTTTGTTTTGATTAGTTGTTAGTATTCTTGATATTTTTATCAAATAAAAGTTACCAAGAATTCTTAATAGCGTTTATGATAGTATGAGAGGTGTGTAGATGGAAGTGTCAGGAGAGAAAGGGTCCTTTGATCACAAATGGAAGGAAGGAAGGATGGCAGGATGGTTAAGACGTTCGCCTGCCAACAAGTAAACCGTGAATTTCTGGGTTCGTACCCAGCTTCGCCCATTCTTCCCAGTTTGACGAAAAAAATCGAACTGAATGTCAAAGTCAGTCGGATGAGACTATAAACCGAGGCCCCGTGTGCAAACGCACGCAGAACATCTTGCGCACACGTTTAAATCCCGTTCCGCCTATCGGAAGAGCAGGCCATCGTGTGCCGGTAGGAGCGGATGACAAACTTATGAAAAAAAACCAGCATGCACAGAGGTGTCGTGTATAGTCACCATCCCTTAGGGGAAAAAAAATTATGGGCAGGCGCTGCACTTGTGGCGACGCCCTCTCCCGGGGAGAGCAGCCCGAATTTCACGCAGAGAAATCTGCTGTAACACAGTAGTATAAATAAAAAAATAAAATAAAATGCGTGGCGCTGGTCTTGTGGCAACACCACTGCCCCGAAGACAGCTGCCTGGCGGAAATATTATGATAAGTTTGTCGGAAAGAAATCTGGCACAGTTTAGGCAATAATTTCTAGTAGTACGCATAATAATAACAACAGTGATATACAATATGATGCACCACAGCAAAGTGCAGGGCCCTAGCCACATGCAAACAGATAAAAAGCTATATACAATTTATCCTTCGTTCCTACCCGTACGAAATTGCTTATTCTGGGGAAGGAGTTTCGCGTTTTGTACCACCAAGTAAGGACAAGAAAACACGTTAAAGACAACACATACATGTCTGGGTTTACCCGGTGTTAACAGACTGCAGTAGATACGGAGCCCATTAAAGACTAAGGCCATAATGGTATTTCTGTAATGACGTACAGTTCCTCCGTAACTCCTTGATCAATCGTTTAACTGCCGCGCGCTAATTATTGCGCTCCACAGTTTCAAAGTGTAAAGGTTGCGAGGTATTGTAGAATTATCAATTATTGTGCGTTGGTTTTTTGTTTGTTTGTTGTTGTTTTTTACTGTGATCGAGTACAGTACTCTGAAGTCTATTTACTCTGCCCCGTTTATTTTGTTTGTTGCTGGTGTGCATACCAATGCTGCGCATCAAACGCACATAAACTCACAATCACACGCACGAATCCATACACGCACATATCCATACACGCACGCACACACGCGCGCGCACACGCACGCACACATACACACACAATAATTCTAAAAAGAATCCTCATACACATGCCCAGCTATCCTAAACAGTATGTCCCCAAATTTATGAACCAAGAAAATGATACTTTCATTTAGGAAAGAAGATGTGGTATAGTTTTAAAGGAAGAAACAATATTTAATTTTGAAATACGCACAATACAATCAAAAGCTTTTTTCTTCTTTTTTTAAAAAAGAGAGAATACAGTTAATAGCACATCTATATGATTCTTCCTTTTTCAGAATGATGAGCAACAACAACAACATCTTGTTACACTTGGCATTTTTTAATATTGAAGTGAATCATAGTTTTGTTCATTGTTTTAGAAGTGTTTCAGTATGAAGCACAATAAAAGTTCTTAAAATATCTTAAACGATTAATTCTTGGCGGACGTTATAGCAGAGTGGTTTGTACAATCTCCCAGATCAATTTTCAGTGCAGACCTACCAACGCCTTTATTCCCTACGTGTATATATTCAGGCAGGAAATCAAATATGCACGTTAACTTCATGTCACCGTTTGGTGGGTTACAGAAACACGAATACACCCAGCATACATCCCCGAAGTCGGAATGCAGCTGCCTTCGTGGTGGACAAAAACGGTCGCATATGCACAATTTCAACATCAACACCTGCAAATTTCTCCCCTTCCCTCCTCTCCCCCCTGTACCATACAACGCTTTTAAAACAAGATCGGACAAAAAAGTCATAAACGATCAAGATATAAAGCATGTTTTATTCAAACACTATAAACATTCAATAACATCGTTACGATAAAGCACTTTGCTTTCAGTTTCACTCCCTCCTTATTATTTAGGATCAGCAACGGTCAAGGCTATGAACCTGCGAGGCGGGACTATCCACAGAAAGAGAGGACTTTTGACAGCAACATATGTTCATCAAGACATCAGAGATGCGAATTTGTTATAATTTTAATTCATACTAGCAATTGTTATGTATTTACTTGTTATCACTGTTTAGCCCTATTTTGTGTACTGTATACATTATTAAGAAAAAGACACCCATTTTACTACTGCACACATCCATCAACATAAAAGACCCTCCCCTTCCCATCGTCTAATATCACTTTGAGTAAACAGACGTAAAATAGAAGCAACAACAACAACAACATCAGAGATGCTGGAAGCATGACGCTGTGACCTAGCTTTTTTCTGAGGAAGATGTAGTGCAGCAGCCCCATAGGAGTGTAGCCAGGTGACCTCTGAACTTGGCGGACATGGCCAGGTAGACGAAGAAGTTGATAGAGGAGTTGCCCATGGCCAGCATCAGGTACAGCAGGTGAGAGGCCAGGAAGATGTTGGCGTAGCGACGCGTGTGCCGGAATTCCGGCACCAGAGAGCGTGCCAGACCCAGAGCCACGTTGGGGGCTGCCGTCACGATGTAGATGCAGGACACCACCACCAGCATCTTGACCAGTTTGACCTGTCCACACACAGTACAGAGAGAGAGAGAGACATAGACAGAGAGAGACAGAGACATAGAGACAGAGAGAGACAGAGGCAAAGACAAAGACAGAGACAGTGGAGAAAATTGAAAAGCATAGTCATTTTTTCTCTATTAATCTTGTCCTTACATCCATATTAATGAGGATAAGACAGACATACCGAATCTGGGTATGGCTGTGGCAGCAACAGAACAAGCCTTGCAAGCTTCTCCATCTGATTTTCTCTGTCAGGGTTTTTTTTTCTGAAGCCGGCAGCAGATTGGGAACGTGTCTGTACAAATCAGGAGACCCATTTTCTTGAACTTTTATTTTTCAGGTTTATCCATTGTAAAAAAAAAAAAAAAAAGAGTCGTTCATGTCTCAATTATTTACAGAGCTTGTTTTACTTTTGGCAACACTCTTAAAATGGCATCCGTAAAATGGATGAAGCTTGACTGTGTGGCCCTAGTCCTCCCAGTAGCATGGTCAGCCTGGATAGGAGTTGGCCAGAGTCAGAAAAAATGCGTATAACTATAAGATTGGAACCTAAGACCTTCCAGCCTGTAACCCAAAGTGCTGACCACTGCACCATGGCTGCTGGTAATTTAAGATCAAATTAAACGTTTAACCCTTGGAATCGTAAAGAAGTGTAATCTAAATTAAGACTTGGTTTTATCTAAATGGGATGAATCAATTATTTAAATCTCAAACTTCACTCCCTCCCTCCTTCCCCGAATTAAAAGTTCAAAAACTTCGCAACAAGAAGAAACGCACATCGTTCTAGACTTATGACACTTTTGATACCATTCAGCTAACCAAACTGGAGGTAGTGCCAAAGCTATATTAACACAAAAAAGGAGGACGAATTCAACGCTGGGAAATGAAATGATTGGCTGATCGCACTGCTGGTAACGGTGTAAAAGGGGTACCAACCTTGTGTTGGGGGTTAACCCTGCGATAGACTGGCGTCCTATCCAGGGGGGAGTCTATGACTCTCAGTCGCTTAACGCCACAGAAACCGGGATAAGCACCGGCCTGATGAGCCTTAGGCTCGGGCAGACTTTAACTTTAACTGCTGGTAACGATCTTACCTGCTGACGTTCAGCGGATCCTGCACTGGAGGAGGACAGCTGTCGCCATCGTAATCTCAACTTCAGCTCCAGCACAGTGACGATGGTGCTAATGACGACGACGATGAAAGTCCCGAAAGGGATCACCACCATCAGGATCGTGTCCTCCACCACAGTGTAC
The DNA here is from genome assembly GCA_030674155.1 of Stramonita haemastoma. NCBI lineage: Eukaryota > Metazoa > Mollusca > Gastropoda > Neogastropoda > Muricidae > Stramonita > Stramonita haemastoma. The sequence continues at coordinate 7,072,827 of CM060337.1, read as the reverse complement.
AGGAGTCTGTGACGGAAATAGAACTGACTGGAGGTGAGAAACAGAATGGTGTCACCCGTCTCGGGGTCTTCACGGGATCCGATCTCCAGGTGAAGAGGGTACACTACAGCGGCCAACTGGAGGCCGCCCAGGATGACAGCAATGAGGACAGCCATGGTCCGTGTCCTGAGGAGCGAGGCAGCCTTGAGGGGCAGCACCACACACACACACCGTTCCAGGGAGATGAGGGCCGTCAGACAGCCGGAAGAGTACAGGAACCCGCGGTAGATGCCCGTGAAGTGTTTGCGCGCGAAGTAGTTCCACCACTGCTCCACCTCGGGGTAAAAGTAACCCACTGCGCAGAAGGAAGAGATGACGTAGAAGAAGGTGACGAAGAGAAGGTCGACGAGCGCCAGGCAGAAGAGACACAGGTTCATGCGTTCCCGCAGACCTTGCCGATAGAACACCACGCAGTTGAGGACGTTGCTGGGAGCCCCCACCAAGAACAAACCCAAGCTGACGTAGCAGAACATGATGTTGGCGAAGGTCTGGTAAGTCTGCAGGGAGATGACGTTGTGGGGGTTGTTCCAGGGTAGGAAGACGTCCTCTGAGGAATCTGTGGCTAAAGTGGCCCCTGCTTCAGAGCGGTTTAGGGGAGAGGAACTGGAACTGGGGACAAGAGGTGGGGTGAAGTGCTCCTTGGTTACGTATTCCGGGGTACCCTTGTTCAGGTTCGTGGATGGAGGGTGAGGTTAGACATCAAGCCAAAGAAAGATTCGAGCTCGTCTTGAAGATTCATTGCTGTGACTCTGTTCACCATTATAATTATTTATGTGCACTTATAGTGTGATGATCTATCCCCCGTTGTTTCTATCTGATTCTCAAAAAAACGTCTATGGTTTTAAAATGAAATGGTTGTTTTCTTAGTTGAAAGTTACTGTTTTGAGTTCACCATTGCATGTGTATGCCTCATACTGTCATAACCACCTTCTTCTGTCTGATTCTTGAAAAAAACGTCTTGGAGATGGCTGCAACTGAAATGGTTGAATTCACGGCTTAAAGTTACTGTCTGTTAGTATCAAAAATATGAGAGAGACAATTAATGGTTGTTGATTTTTAAAAAAGACCTGTTCAAACTGAAGCTTACTCTTAATTACAGACAACTTGTACATATTGAGGAGCTTGCTTTGTCATAGCGAATACTTACGTAACTCGTTACAGTCTCATTCAAACCTTTTGAGGGGGGCCGGGTAGCCTGGTGGTTAGAACATGGCACCTGCGATCTGAAGACCCAGGATCAACCCTAGGTATTAGCCACCACCTAGACGCCCGTTCACGGCAAGAGTGCCGATTCCACTCCCCGAAAGTTCTTTGGATGAGACTAGGAACCGAGATCTCATGTGAGAAGGCACGCAGAACGTCTTGCGCACACGTTAAAACCTGTTCGGACTTTGGGAAGAGTAGGCCACTGTGTGCTGGTGGCACAGATGGCCATTTTTTTTAAACGCATGAATAATGATGTTGTGTTTAGACATCATCCTTGAAATCAGAATGCGTTTACCTTCGTGGTGTGCAAAAACAGTCAAAAACGTTAGATATAACCGTTAGTGTACCTGGGAACCTTAGCAGAGGAAAGGAAAAAAGGTGCATAATTCATAAATTATGTGATGGACATATTTGATCACACACACGTACGCACGCACGCACGAACGCAACACACACACACACACACACAACCACACACACACACACACACACACACACACACACACACACACACACACACACACGCAAGCACACACGCACGCCCACATACACACACACACGCACACACACACACAACACACAACACTCATAATATATACACACATATATACACACATATAAAATAAATTGCACTCAGATCGGTCACAAATCCTATGAGCCACATAACCTCTGTAGTAAAGTCTTTTCCTGTCATGGATGCTGTCTCATCGGCTGTCTGGGGGCCACATACCAGCCGGCATGCAGACAATGACCATGACAATGACCATGACAACGACTATGACAATGACCATGACAATGACAATGACAATGACCATGCCCATGACAATGACTATGACAATGACCATGACAATGACCATGAAACAGGCTCCCCGATCCCCCTGCTCCCGGACAGTCCACTTCTACAACTGTCATGTTGGGATTTGTTCCTCGTCTTCATAGGCTAGAGCTCTGAAGTTCACCAATGGTGAGATTTTGTGTATGCGACCGTTTTGCCCATGATTAAGGTAGCTGCATTTTGAATTCGGGAGTGATGTCTGAACACAACACTAGTATGCATATTTTTTTCTTTTCTTCTATTCTTTCAGAAACCAGAACAGAGATCCCATAGTTTGATACAGAAACGTGTAGGAGCTTACTGCGTGAATCTGTTTGCAGAGATTCATGAAAACGATTGGGGACTAACTTTGTGGAGCAATTATTTTTAAAGTGACACTTGAAAACAATCTGACACAGAGTAGCCCGGAGAAACACCCACAAAAAAGCCCCAATTTAAAAAATAAATCACATGGTGCATATTTTGCCACTTTCAGAGGAACAAGATGTCAACCACTCACACGTGGTCAGGTTGACAAAGACGGTCCTACCATTCAAGCCAGGCGCATCACCTTTGCCCCAATATACCAACATTCACCCAGCAGGGCAATCTTCAGGCTTTCACAGGCAGGTTTTAGCAGACATCATTCAGGGATTCCGCCAACAAGACAGCTACAGCTCAGCGAAGACAACGAGACAGCCATACCTAAAAGCAGCAGAGATGGCAGGGGGAGGGGGGGGGGGGGGAGGGATAGCCTAGTGGTCAGAACATCGCGCTCGCAATTTGACAACCCGGGTTCGATTCCCATTCGAGGGGATTTTTCCCTTGGAGTTAACACCAGTGCTGACTCACTCTCGCCAAAAGTCATTCAGATGAGACTATAAACCGGGCCCCATGTGCGAACGTCCGCAGAACATCTTGCGCACACGTTAAACCCTGTTCCGCTTTTCGTAAAAGTAGGCCATTTTGTGCCAGTAGGAACAGATGACAAGATTTACAAAACTGCATACACACGGGGACTGGGTGTAAAAAAGCACATGAGAGCTTATTCAATTACTCTCGATATACAAGAATAAATGAATGAATGAATGAATGAATAAATAAATAAATAAAATATATTTTAAAAAGAAATAAAAGTAAGCCCTGTATTGGATTAAAGACCTATAGGATACTGGATAATAATTATTAAACAACACGAAATGTTACCGGGAAAAGTATTACGAAAACTACTGCCTGTGTTAGAATGAGGTCTGTTTCTTTTGGAGGTGTGCTAGAGGTACACATGCATGCTACATAAAAATTATACACTCTCATTTCAGACTTTTCAAGATGTGTGGGACATAATTTCTACAGAATAAAATCGGTAAGATCTCTTATTTTCGAATTTAATGCAAAAAATATGAGAACACAAACAGGACAGAAAAAGAATCCTCTTTTTCTTTCCATTATGACACGCTTTATACAATGTGCGACGCTTGCGAATTCTCTCCCCCTGATAAAAGAACACTGTTGCCTTCTTTGGGATGACTAAAATTCATAAAGACTCGCTTTATCAGGGGAGTTAATCTTCACGCATGCCCAGAGGTCTCAAATAATCTCCCATGTTTAGAAGAACGCTGTTGCCTTCTTTGGGACTACTAAAATTCATAAAGGTCACTCTCTCAGGGGAGTTAATTAGAGAAGCTCGTTTGCTCCATGAGAATGGCACAAACAATACCATTTCAATAGCAAAAAAGCGCCCATACGTTGAAATCTCTCAACCGATTACTTAACTAAATGAAATATAAAAAGCGGAAATCAGATCAAACATTCACATAACTGATGGTGACTGAGAGCCCAGTGAAAAGAGGTGCTTTATCTTACAATGGATCATCACTCCAAGTCCATGCAGTCGAAATCTTCGTAGTGGAAGCCTCAAATGATAGCCAGTGAGAGATAGAAAGCGAGCGAGCGAGAGAGAGAGCGAGAGAGAGAGATTTTACGTAAATATTAAAACACACAATAAACCCTTGTTCATATGCTTGAATGCAACCATGTGTGTTTTCACATTAAAAAATGACGACATTTTTTTCAAACAGATTGAGTTGAACTTTTCTATTAAAAAAAAAAAAGTTTCACATTTTGAATAGTATTTGTTAGCTATGAATGTAAGTCTTTATTGAATTCTCTCGAATTGTCAGCTGCATATGACAGCGTAAACTGCTAAATAGTTCTTTGCCTTTCGGAAATACTTGAAAAATAGCAGTATCAGAAACCAAAAGCAATCAGTCTTTGTTAGCCTTGGCTTACAAAGCTGAAGCTATCGAATTTTATTTATTTTTTTAAAAATTTTATACTACTTTATGTCACAGCAGATTTCTCTGCGTGAAATTCGGGCTGCTCTCCCCGGGGAGAGCGCGTCGCCACAAGTGCAGCGCCTTCCCATTATTTATTTTCCCCTCAGAGATGGTGTGTAAACACGACACATGTGTGCATGCTGGGTTTTTTATTTTGTCATCCGTTCCTACCGGCACACGATGGCCTGCTCTTCCGATAGGCGGAACGGGATTTTAACGTGTGCGCAAGATGTTCTGCGTGCGTTCGCACACGGACCTCGGTTTATAGTCTCATCCGAATGACTTTGACATTCAGTTCGATTTTTTTCGGCAAACTGGGAAGAAAGGGCGAGCTGGGTACGAACCCAGAAACTCGCGGTTTACATATTGGCAGGCGAACGTCTTAAGCATCCTGCCACCGTCCTTCCTACTCATCTGCTGTAGGAACAAAACTAATGGACGATTAGCGTGTGAAAAAATACAGAAAATGAAGGAAAGGTAGTGCGTTTAGCCAGCTCTCATCATGGTTTTTTTTGTCATTTTTAAACCACTTCTCATCAGGTTTTTTATTTTTCATTTTTAAACCATCTCTCAGGGTATTTTTTGCATTTTTAAACTTTAGCTATGCAGCAGTAATATACTAAAATGCTTGAAAACGTACAACTTTCAAGTGAATCTCACGCCGAAATCGGACTTGCTGGGCCTAACTTGTCAGGCGCTTATCGGCAGAGCAAGATATTTTCACTCCTATCACAGACAACAATAGTTGCTGTCTGAGCAGTTGACGACGAATGTGTTCAGAACTACAAAATATTATTTTCAAAACATAAAAAGGTAAAGGTGTCCTATAACCTAGGCGGTCGTAGGGGAGCGAGACATCCGAAGCCTCAGCTTCTCTAAGGGTCAGCATATTTAGGGCGGCACCCATCTCCTCTCCCTCACTTATTTACCTTCCCTGACCCTAAAGAGGGCAGGTGCCCATTTACAGCTGGGTGAACTGGGGGGGGGGGGGGGGGGGGGGGGGGAACTGTACTGAAGCCAAGGCGCGCGAACAGTTACCCATCCAACCGGTAACCACGCTCGACGTCGCTTAACTTGACTTGGGTAAAGCGAGTGGTCTGACCACTGAGCTATTAAAAAACAAAAACAAAAATCAAACACCAGACAAACAAACCTTGCAGAGAACATTTACTTAAAAAAATGTGTTCACCGATTGTCGATAATCGATTATGAAAAGGAGAGAGAACAGAGTAGTAATTATTAACACTGGAGTGTGGACAAGGCTGACCAGTGACCACAAGTCTGAGGGATACTGAGATAGTGACCAACGCTCTCCTTGACCTTCAGACTCACTCACTGACCACCCGAATACTAAACTAAGGAGCAAGGTTAAGGAAGGTGGTAAGATGGTATTGCTGCTGCTGTTTTTGGTGGTGGTGGTGTGCTGTTGTTGTTGCTGTTGCTGCTGTTGTTGGTAGTGGTGCTGTTGTAGTTGCTGATGTTGGTGTTGTTACTGTTGTTGGTGTGTTGTTGTTACTGTTGTTGTTATTGTTGCTGTTGGTGGTGATGCTGTTGTTGTTAGTGCTGCTGTTGCTGTTGTTGTTAGTGCTGTTGTTGCTGTTGTTGTTAGTGCTGTTGTTGCTGTTGGTGGTGATGCTGTTGTTGGTGTTGCTGGTGTGCTGTTGGTGCTGTTGTTGTTGCTGTTGTTACTGGTGGTGGTGGTGGTGCTGTTGTTGGTGTTGCTATTTTTGGTGGTGCTGCTGTTGTTGCCGTTGGTGGTGGTGCTGTTGTTGATGTTGTTGTTGTTGATGTTGTTGGTGGTTGTGGTCAGCAATTTTATTTTCTTGGTAAAAGTGATGCAGACTATATAAAAAAACAATTACTGTCAGTAGCATGTTTTTGCTAGTCGTGCCCTTAATATTTCCACAAACATGCTCCTAGCATTAGATGTGAATGCAGTTTTGCATACCGTAGGTGTGTGTGTGTGTGTGGAGGGGGGGTACCTTAGTGGTTAGAACATTGCGTTCGCTATCTGACGGTCTATGATCGGTAGCGCCTGGAGTTAATAGCAGTACTGACTTCACTCCCCCTAAAGCCTTTCGGATTATACTATAAACCTAAGCCATAAAATTGTATCATATGTATCTTCATCTTCACCCTTCATCTATTCTATAGTCTAGTAGACCGTTAGGGCAACATCTTATCAATTTTTATTTATTTATTCTTTTATATTGAAGATAATGCAATAAACACTCATGTGCATTTTTTTTTACAATCAATCCCCGTGCGTATGCACTTATATAAATCTTGTCAACTGTTTCCACCGGCACACAATACCACTGAAGATTTGCACCCCCTTTTTCCACTTCTGATAGTTCTGAGCTTTCTGTAGTAATGTCGTTCCACTCAGGGCCAGTCCACTCTCTCATGTCCTCTTCCCACTCCGTTATTGTGTTTCGTTATATACTTCCAGTTATAATTTAATATATATATTTTCCTTAGCATGAGGCCTATTAATGACGTACGCACAAACCTGTGAATGTGTGTGTGTGTGTGTGTGTGTGTGTGTGTGTGTGTGTGTGTGTGTGTGTGTGTGTGTGTGTGTGTGTGTGTGTGTGTGTGTGTGTGTGTGTGTGTGTGTGTTCGTGTGAGTGTGTGTGTGTGTGTATGCATGTATGTATGTATGTATGTATGTATGTATGTATGTATGTATGTATGTATGTATGTATGTATGTATGTATGTATGTATGTATGTATGTATGTATGTATGTATGTATGTATGTATGTATGTATGAGTGTGTGTATGTATGTATGTATGTATGTATGTGTGTATGTATGTATGTATGTATGTATGTATGTATGTATGTATGTATGTATGTATGTATGTATGTATGTATGTATGTATGTATGTATGTATGTATGTATGTATGTATGTATGTATGTATGTATGTATGTATGTATGTATGTATGTATGTATGTGTGTGTATGTATGTATGTATGTATGTATGTATGTATGTATGTATGTATGTATGTATGTATGTATGTATGTATGTATGTATGTATGTGTGTGTGTGTGCGCGCGCGCGCGTGTGTGTGTGTGTTTGCGTGTGTGTGTCTGTGTGCGTGTAAATCATTATGCAATTGAAAAAGGTTATGCATAGTTTTGCACTTTTTAATGTGGACATATATATTTATATAATTTGCTATTGGTCGTACTTTTACCTCATAATGAGAGTATTGGTTAAGTTTTTTTAACACACTATTATGACTTATATGACATTTTGTTTTCAGTTGCTTAACTCGTTATATTTTCTTGTTTGCTTCTTTGACTATTAGCGTATCTTTGTGACAACCATCATTTGATTGTTTATTCTTCTTTTAGTTCTGTATTTTTGTGCTTTTTGTAATTTTATCATTGTCTTTCTGTCTTTTGTTCTTGTCTTTTGTTTATTACTGTTGTTGTTGCTCTTGCTTTTGTTATTTGGTTTATTTTTCTGTCGATTTTTTGTATATTTATAGTTTTGTTTTTATTTTAGTGTTATCCCAGATAAGGACGGGGACTGGATGTAAAAAAAACATGAGTGCTTATTTAGTATCTTCGAACTAAAATGAATTTGACTTGACTTGACTTAACATCCATCGTTTTCTCTGTCTGCCTCTTTTTCTCCCTCTTTGTACTATTCCCTGTAGGACAGTCTTGGCCAGTCCAGCTGTTTGTATCACGTGTCCGTACCTCTTCAGTGTTTTTTTTTTTTCCCACTGAAGTCAGTTCTTCACATGGCTTGATTTCAATTCTGTTAATAATTCCTCGTTATTTATGTAATCTCTGTATGAAACACCAACAAGTTTGCAAAAGCATCTCATCTCTAAGTTAATGATTTGTATGTATTCAAAAAATGATGAAGAAAGAAAACATAATTATGAAAAGTTTTCTTGATCACAAAAATTACCAAGTTGAAATAGATCAACTGAAATACAATTCAAGAATGACAAAGTATTCAAAACATACACACGCTGTTGATGTACACCCTGTCTTATCTTCCATATATTGTTTGATGGTCCAAGTATTTTATGCATGTATGCAAGGAGTGGACAAGATACTCATTAGAACTATGCCGCTGTTCAAAAGCTTTATCTGACTTTCAGCAATTTAAAATTCAATATCAGTTGCTGAACCACACACACACACACACACCACACACACACACACACACACACACACACACCACACACACACACACACACACACACACACACACACACATAGAGAACATCTTGCGTACACGTTAAATCCTGTTCCGCTTTTCGTGGGAACAGATGACATGATTTACAAAACTGTATACACACGGGGACTGGATGTAAAATGCACGTGAGTGCTTATTCCATTATCCTCGATATAAAAGAATAAATAGATAAATAAACAAATAAATTAATTAAATAACACACACAGAAAAACACACGCGCACGCACGCACGCACACACACACACACACACACACACACACACACACACACATATATATATTATATATATATATATAATATATATATATATATATATATATATTATATTATATATATATATATATTATGTACGTATAATTATGTTCACAAGAGAGAGAGAGAGAGAGGAAGAGAGAGAGGAGAGAAGAGATGAGAGAGAGAGAAGAGAAGAGAGAGAGAGAGGAGAGAGAGAGAGAGAAGAAGAGAGAGAGAGAGAGAAGAGAGAGAGAGAGAGAGAGAGAGATGGTTATGTGTATAGGTGTATTTAGTAACTGTGGGTGTGTCTATGCCACATTCAACACAATGTACATTCAACTAAACAAAACACATTCGCGCGCGTGCGCGCACTCACACACACATGCACACTCACTCAAATACACACACTCGCACATACGCACACACACATCACTCACAACACACGTACACATACATGCACGCACGCACACAGGTATACATGCACGCGTGCTTACAGCCATGTACGTATACACACATGCGTTTGCCTTCTCTTCCCCCATACACGCACATAGGAGTGCACATGATTTCATGCACTTGTGCGCACACACATTTTCTCGTTCCTGTTAGTTTTGTGCTATGAAAAATAGTATGAAAATCAGTATAACTTTTTTTACCTGCCTAAGTTTAAAGTGTGTGACATAAAATAAATGTAAAAGGGCAGTAATAGGGCGTATGCTCGCATAGTTGTGTGCGCACTTACGCACACACGCATGCACGCGTGCCCGAACACATACTTACATACTCACACTCGCTCACTCACTCACTCACACACACGCGCGCGCTCGCGCGAGCACGCACACACACAAACATACACACACACAAACGACAAACGCACACACAAAAAACATACACACACACTCACACGCACGCACGCACGCACGCAAGCACACACACAGACATGCACTCAAACACACACACACACACACGCACGCACGCACACACGCACGCAATCGCGCAATTCGCCCGCACACACCACCCCCTACCCCTTCCACTATTCCTTTAACTGAATCATCCTTTTGTTGCACTAAATTATGTTTCAGTAATTATGAGCATTACATCAATTTCTAGCACAAGATGGGAAGATCTTTCAATGGCAGTCATTAGAAACAGCCACAACAGAGTTCTGAAGAGGCTTGATAGAAACACAAGTCACTGTATAGAGTCTGCTCTGTTCTACAATTATTCATTTTCGTCCGTTCCCCCATCTTTACTGACGACACTGCCCGGGTAGGTAAACTTGTAGACTTCTTTGATGTTTTCTTGGTGTAGTCGCACTGGGTCTTGTTTCTTGTTGTTCACCCTCATGACCTCTGTCTTCCTGATGTTGATTTGGAGGCCTATCTTTTCGGCTTCTTCCGCAACGTAACGTAGTTTCTCTTGTACTTCTCTTGTTCTGCACATGGAACGTCAGTATTGTTATAGTCTCATCAGTATAAGGTGTTATCCGAAAGATTTCATAAACTCCAGGGGAAAAATCCCCTCCAACGGGAATCGAACTCGGGTCGTCAAATTTATAGGGGAGGGGAGGGAAGTCGACCCTGACGTTAACTCTAGGGGCAAAATTCCCTTGAACAGACGTCTCCGTTGTGGCTTCAACCCGTACCCAGGATCGCACTCAGGAACGCACTTTTGACATATATTTCTTGTATAAAAGATACCTTGATATTTCAAATGACGTCAACTCTAAGCGCCCTTTACACCACCACCCCTCCCTCCCCTTGGGGATGCCAGACCTGTAAGTATAAATAGCACAGAATTCCCCCTTTTCTATCCCTCTCTTTGCTACTGCCTTGTTTCTATTCTTCCTGTCAGCTCCTTCTCGTCTTTTTTCTGCCTTCATGGTCCATTATCCTGCGGGTGTTTTTTTTTTCCCAGAAAGACATCCCACGTATGATTCAGATGCGATGGGCCTGACTTGTCAGGCGCTTAACGTAACGGCAGCGCAACACATTTTCCCTTATTATTATGACAGATAACAGCGGTTGTTATCTGAGCGTTCGACGAAGAAGCAGAAGAAGCTGACTTCTTGAGGGTTTAACATAGGCTGTTAGAGTTGTAGGAAAATGAGTGTGTGTGTGTGTGTGGGGGGGGGGGTGGCAGTGTGGCTTATCCTGGTGTTGAGAGTGGACAGGAGGGAGGGGGAGCTCAGGAGAGAGGGGTGGGTGGGCGTCATACCAGCCATCATGGCATCTTTCTGAATAATGTATACCTGGTGGATCGGTGGTCTAGGTGGTAACGCGCCTTGCCTAGAAAGCAAAAAAGTCCGGGTCGAAATGTTCGATGGTTCGTACCCCGTTTGGGCCCAAAACTTTTTCCCCATCCATTAGACCCTGAGTGGTGGTCTGGGCGCTAGTCTTTCGGATGAGACTATAAACCGAGGTCCCGTGTATTACACATCACTATTTAGCGCACGTAAAAGAACCCATGGCAACAAGAGGGTTGACCCTGGCAAAATTCTGTAGAAAAAAGCCACTGCGATAGGGAAACAAATACAGTTGCAGACAGGAAAAAGAAAAAAGTAATGGGTAAGCGCTGCACTTGTGGCGACGCGCTCTCCCCGGGGAGAGCAGCCCGAATTTCACGCAGAGAAATCTGCTGTGACATAAAGTGGTATAAAGTACAAAATACCTTGTCTGCTGTCCTTGATCAACCAGTGGTTGATTGTCGAAATGTTGCTAAGTTTTTCCAAGGTGAAAGGTTGTAGGGTAGAGAGTATCCAATTGTGTCGGTTCTTGGTTAAGAGATGTGAAAGGATGGGATGTCCTGTTTGACTATTTTTTCCCTTATTTCTCTAGTGCTTGCATTTGATTGCTCTCCTGTCTGTCTGTTTGTCTGTCTGTCTGTCTGTCTGTCTGTCTCTCTCTCTCTCACACACACACACTCACTCAAACGCACGCACGCACGCACACATGCACGCACTCACGCACGCACGCACGCACACACACACACATATCAGTGAGCAAACACAACGGCTAAAGGAATAGTACAAAAAAACAACAACAGGCTGTGAAGTGAAGCAAAGCATTGAAATAAATATAAAGTGAAAATATCCTTAGTTTAAAATCAGACCCAAACTGAAGTGACTCCCCACCCAAGCTGACGCTCCAAGTTTCTTCATAGATAACCCTTGCAATCACTGTACTTCCCTGTGACTGCAACATTTAAGGCATCTTCTACAATGTTGAGCAACTCGTTTGAGGACAAGATTTTTTATTGCACAGGATAATTTCTGTAAACAACTTGGGTACCAGGTGGAAATTTGACAAACAGCTTTGTAAAACTGTTTTTTAATGGTGCAGCAACGATCGTATCTTATAAACAGATTTGTACGACTGTTTTTAAAGTGCTGCGGCAAATATTGATTTAATAAATAAGTTTAAACAATTGTTATGTTAATGGAGCTTCACGTATTGAGTTGACAAAATATATAATTATATACATATGTTTATAAAATGGTGCCGAAACAACTGACTTTGAAAGTCTTTCAAATGAGGCTATAAACTGAATCCCCGTGGGTGCATGCACGCAGAACATCTTATGCACACGTTAAAACATGTTTGAAGAAGAAAGGTGGCCGGACGATTTAGAGGTTCACCTGCCAAACAAGCAAACTGTGACGGTATGGGTTCGATTCCCAGTCGTGTCCTTTTTTTTTTTTTGTTTGACGGGAAAATCGAACTGATTGTAAAGCCTTTCGGAGGTACACTCTAAACCAGTTGAACCTGTGTTCTTACGTAGTTTTGCACATCTAAAGAACCCAGAACAGAGGAAACATGGAAAGAGCAGGGTGACACCTTCTGGCTATCGTGACAAAATTGGTAGGTTCAATTCCCAAATGTGTCCTGGCTCGGAATGCGACTACCTTAATGGTGAATAAAAACTATCGCACAAGCAAAAATCTCACCATTGGTGAATCTCGTAGCTCTAGCCGAGGTAAAAAAAAAGAAATTCCATAACCCTGTTCCACCTTTTTGAAGAGTGAGCCATTGCATGCAGGTAGGAAGGGATAACACCCACACAAGGCATGTTAAAACATCATACCTGGACCCAGAATTCGGCTACCTGAATGGTGGCCAAAATCGGTCGCATAAGCAAAAATGTGACAATTGGAAAACCTCAGAGCACTAGTCTAGGAACAAAAAAAGAACAAAAAGATTGCAATTTTTTTTAAAGTGGCTCAGAAACATTTTTTTCAGATCAACCAATAGGAAGAAAAATATGTCAATGGTTTCCTTTTAATTAACCATGCACTTTGAAGAAATCGACATTTTTTTTTTCTTTTTCAGATGGTTAACGGTACATTGCAAAGAAACATAACTTAGAGTCCTACAACCACCATACTTTCAAAAACAACAACGGCAATAGCAACAACAAAACAATCAAGTTCTTTCGTTATAGTCTGAAGCTAGGTGGTTTTCTTGCCATTTTGACTTTTTTGTTAATAAAGACAAAGGGAAGTATCGAGAAACAATGGATGTGAAGGATTTCAATGTCTGCAACAAGCTAGCTAGTATCATCATAAATGTTGCGCCTTGCAATCATTTTGGCCAGCGGACACTATCAACACTACCAGTTATTTTTTCATAATGTCTACACACGAGGCATCCATAACATCCATTTATTTCATGCCTCTTGGCCTTGCACTCATTGTGAGCTAAACAAACCCCAAAACAACAACTAAAAATAAAGCCTCGTGTGCACAAGCAAAATATTCAGGGTGCCTTAGAGAACACTGTCAACCCTAACCGTTGTTTATTTTTCCCAATGTCTACACGCGGGGCATACATAAACTCCATACATTTCACACTTCTTGTCCTGCTACTCAGTGTGAGTATAAAAAAAACCTCTTGTGCACAAAGAAAACTGTTCAGGGTGGGTGCCTTAGCCCTTACGCTTGGCAGCATCACCTTGCAATCCAGACACAGTGACCACAGAACAGACACCTGCTTCATCTTTTGAAGAAGAACCATTCCCTGAAGCTGCTGACTGATGGCAGCAAAGCACGGCAGTCACAACGCCACAGAAACGCCGAAACCTAGAGGAATAACATGCCTCCAGTCTCCTGGAGGAGGAGTCCGTGTAACAGCCCAGCATGCTTCCCAGGTGACCTCTGAACTTGGAGGACCTGAGGACGTAGACGAAAAAGTTGATGGAGGAGTTGCCCATGGCCAGCATCAGGTACAGCAGGTGAGAGGCCAGGAAGATGTTGGCGTAGCGACGCGTGTGCCGGAATTCCGGCACCAGAGAGCGTGCCAGACCCAGAGCCACGTTGGGGGCTGCCGTCACGATGTAGATGCAGGACACCACCACCAGCATCTTGACCAGTTTGACCTGGAGACAGAGAGTAGAGAGAGAGAGAGACAGAGAAAGAGATAAATCAAATAAAATCAAATCAAAATTTTATTTCCAGATGGTACATTGAGTAAGCAATAAATGTACTTTTTTCATCAAGCCATCTATCGAAAAATTAAAAAAAAACACAGACTAACATAAATGAAGCAGCAAGCAAACAAGCAAGTTAACCAAGAAATCCCCACCCAAAAACTATATAGCTACAACATTGTTACAACTTATAATGAAAAAATAATCTCAAAAAGAACTAAAGAAAATACAGTAATAATAATAATAACAAAAATAATAACAATAATAGTGATAATCATAATGAGAGAGAGAGAGAGCGTGCCACTTTGTCCACATTTGTTCACAAACAGAGCCAAGACAATTCAGAATATACTCATAGTGGAGTTATCGTCTTTCATTCTTTTATTTTTGCAGCTTTTTCCAGGATACTGGAACAAGAACTCACGTCTTTTTCTTTACATCCAGTCCCTGAGTGCATGTGGTTTGTAAATTTTGTCCTTCAATCCTACCGGCATGACAGGCCAGCCCACTCTTCCCAAAGGAGGAAAAGGTTTTAACGTGTGCCCTGGATATTCTGCGTGCGTTCGCACACGAGACCTCGCTTTCTAGTCTCCTCCAAAAGATTGGATACTAAGTAAGTAATTAAAGTAAGTGATTAAACCTTGAGCAAAAAGAGGACTAGATTTGTCTTCTGCTGCCTTATCTTTTGTAGTGTGGTCGTCCTGCTGCTCTTACGATGCTCATTCCACTTTGTTCTGTCCAGGCCTATCCAGGCTCATCCTGCCATTCTCTGCCATGGGGACGGGATAGCATAATGGTCAGAACATTGCACTCGCAATTTGACGACCCGAGTTCGACTCCCGTTCGAGAGGATTTTTCCCCTGGAGTTGACAACAGTGCTGACTCCACTCTCCCAAAACGTCTTTCGGATGAGACTGAAAACCAAGGCCCCGTGTGTGACCGCACGCAGAACTTCTTGCGCACACGTTAAATCCTGTTCCGCTTTTCGTAAGAGAAGGCCATCGTGTGCCGGTGGAAACAGATGACAATATTTACAAAACTGCATACACACGTGGACTGGATGTAAAAAAAGCACACGAGTGCTTATTCCATTATCTTCGATATAAAAAAGAATAAATAGATAAATTAATAAATCAACAAATAAACAAATAAATGTCAGAAGTCCATGCATGGGAAATATATCAATCTCAGACTACCATGCGGCCACCACCCAGAAGGACCCTGCACTGCTTCTCGGTCACTTTGGTGGTGTTCGGTGGTGCCCATTCTGAGCCAACCTATGCAGGGCAATGCGTTCTACGCCCCCCCTACTGACGACAATGATAATTATCATAGTCGCAGAGCCACACAGAGTGAGATGGTGGGTGGTAC
The DNA here is from genome assembly GCA_030674155.1 of Stramonita haemastoma. Lineage (NCBI taxonomy): Eukaryota > Metazoa > Mollusca > Gastropoda > Neogastropoda > Muricidae > Stramonita > Stramonita haemastoma. The sequence continues at coordinate 7,057,183 of CM060337.1, read as the reverse complement.
CACCATGACATCCCACCATTTTGTTTTTTTTTCTTTTTCGCGTGAACCTACATCCCCGAACTCTTTTTGCACACAATCTCACCACAGGCACAGAAGGGTATAGGGATCCGCAAAATGAGGTCCCATGAGACTAGTGTACAGGGGAAATGAGGTCACCATGAGGTTAACAGGGGTCAAATGAGGTCACCATGAGACTTAACAGGGGAAATGAGGTCACCATGAGACTAGATTAACAGGGGGGAAATGAGGTCACCATGAGTGTTAACAGGGGGAAAATGAGGTCACCATGAGGATTAACAGGGGGGAAATGAGGTCACCATGAGACCAGAGCACAGGGGGAAATGTGGTCACCATGAGATAACAGGGGAGAAATGAGGTCACCATGAGGAACAGGGAAAATGAGAGTTGTTTGTATGCATGAGACTGTGAGATATCAGGGTGGGAAATGAGTTCTTAACCATAAGATCATGAGATTAATTCAGAAAACAGGGGGAAAAAGGTCATCCATAAAACTAGAATTAACGGAGATGGGAAATGTGGTCCACCATGAACTAGATTCATGGGGGATGAGGAAAAGTGGGAAAGGCAACCATAGAGCTAAGAGTGACCTGGGACAAAATTAATAAGCCGTCCACCATGAGTGCTGTGAGCAACAGAAGACACCGAAACACAGGATCAATTTGTGTTTTAATTGCAAATGATCAGTGGTGTATTGGCTGGTTGACGTCACAATTATACGTGGTGAGTGTTTCATCTGCCTCGAGACCATATTATCATATTGCATTGTAATATCCTTTGTCGTGCCCTTTGGTAGTATATTCCCCATACCCTGGCCTAAGAGTGTTCAAACCGGTGTAATCTTGTTTGTGGTGATATTAAGTCACATCGCCCCGAAAGCTGCATCCTTGAAGTAGTTGAGTGTGTGCTAAGTTAGTCTCAGTACATGCACCATGAACCCCCAAGTCAAAGTGCAGCCCTGTGGTATTGAGCTGGCCCCCGACCCGGTGAAAAAAGTTGCTGTGGGACTTCCAATAGGACCCAGAACCAGTAATCTTGCAGCTACGAAAGCAAAGTGCTAACCACGGCGCCACAGTGGCTTGTAAGTGCTACGTGGTTATACTTTGCTGCAGTGCACTTCTTACCATATTAGAATCTTGACCTTGCACTTGGTTTTTGTTTTCCAACGTTCATGTCCAATACAATAAATCGTGATTTTTGATTTGTCAATAAAGTGATGTTAGTTAGTTGATAAAAGTTTAAAATTCTGTCACAGTCAAGAATGATCACTAAGTGTGCTTTTTTTTCTTGTGATGTGTCTAGTTTCTATATATTCATGAATATTGTAACGAGGGTTACTTTTACGTTGTTAGTATCTGAAAAACAAAACCAAAAAAGCATGAAAAGCAATGATATGAACCAGATTTTTCTCGGCATTTCTTAGTCTGCACAATGCAATTTGATAACAATAAAAAAAAAACCCGTCTAGGACAAAAAATATTCTATAAAAATTGCTCTTGCACCAAGTAGATCGATATGACTGTGAAAAAAAGGATATAATTAATTTGCGTATTTCAACTTTGATATAAGGATCATCTTTCTTTTGTGCTCTGAACATTCTAACATATATCTAAAGTCAAAGTTATGTTAAAAAATTAAGTTTATAGTTAGAATCTAGACTATAGAAATCTTAAAGTGTTTGCTTGGAAGACTGAAGATGATAAGACAACTGCATGCTCGAAGTCTCACAATAATACTAGACAGTTTGCATAGATCTGACTCTAAACACTTTAATTAATATGTCATGCTTTCAACGAGTCCGAAATCTGTACATATTAATGGAGATCAAAAGTATTGAACAATACTGTTTACCAGTGGTCTCTCTGCTTACCTGCTGATGCGAGGCACTACCATCACTGGAGGAGGACAGCTGTCGCCATCGTAACCTCAACTTTAGCTCCAGCACAGTGACGATGGTGCTGATGACGACGACGAGAAACTGCCGAAAGGGACACCACCATCAGGATCGTGTCCTCCATCACAGTGTACACAAGCTTGTGGCTGATAGAACTCGTGGCGGACAGAAACAGGGTGGTGCGACCCGTCCCGTGGTCTAGGGAACCAATTCCCAGCTGCAGAGGATAAGCACAGCAGCCAGCTGGAGGGGCCCAGGATGACAGCAATGAGGACAGCCATGGTCCGTGTCCTGAGGAGCGAGGCAGCCTTGAGGGGCAGCACCACACACACACACCGCTCCAGGGAGATGAGGGCCGTCAGACAGCCGGAAGAGTACAGGAACCCGCGGTAGATCCCGTGAAGTGTACGCGAGAGAAGTATTCCACCACTGCTCCACCTCGGGGTAAAAATAACCCACTGTGCAGAAGGAAGAGATGACGTAAAAGAAGGTGACGAAGAGAAGGTCGGCGAGCGCCAGGCAGAAGAGACACAGGTTCATGCGTTCCCGCAGACCTTGCCGATAGAACACCACGCAGTTGAGACGTTGCTGGGAGCCCCCACCAAGAACAGACCCAAAGTGACGTAACATAACATGACGTTGGCAAAGGTCTGGTAAGTCTGCAGGAGATGACGTTGTAGGGGTTGTCCCAGGGTAGGAAGACGTCATTAGTATCTTTCGAAGCGGATATCACATCAGTGTGATTTTGACTAGCGAGGAAAGACGATCGGTCAGGATTGATAACGAGGTCTTGGATAACCGTTGTCCTTGGAAATGCACTGAGGGTCTGTCAGAAGTTGAAGAGAAGCAAAAGTATGAGAAAATAACCTATGAAATCTTGCAATGTCTGGTTCGTTGTAGGTTGGCGTTTTTAGGTGTTTTCTCCACGGTTGGACGTCATGTTATTATGCACAATTGGACTTACTTAGTAGTTGTATTTTGATAGGAAGGAAGACAAAGAACATTCTTTTGGTAAGTGAATTAGTGATAATGTGTGTCGTTGTTTTAACCATTTAAATTCACTATATCGGAAAATTTGAGAATTAGATGGATAAAGTAAGGTAACGAGAGGAAGAGAAGAGGACGAAAAGAGTGAGAGAGAGAATGGAAAGAAAAACGGACAGAGACAGCATGAAGAAAACAGAGAGAACGGAGACCAGAGAAAAAGACCGAGAAACCCATGCCATTGCTTTGTTCTTGATAGTTTTGGGCCTGTTTTTCGTTCTTTCTACCACTTATTTGCGTCACGTTATAGCCCCCCAAACTTGGCCCTCCATTAATTTACTTATATTGATTTAGATTGCAAGAAGACACATCAAAGCCAACGTATTTATAACAAGAACATTACGTGATTAATCTTGTTGTTAATTTTAAGACAACATTTTAAATTAACACAAAATTAAAACTAAAACGAGGAATATCTAGCATGGCGAATAAAATGATAGAGATGGGTTAATTAGGGCACAAATGACAGAGTAGCATAAGAATGAAAAATGAGAGAATAGTACATTTGAAGATATGAAGAGAGAGAGCTTGTGGAATGATTGAGAGATGCTAGATGATGAGGTTGTAGAGGATGAGTCATAGAGAAGTTTTGAAGAGAGCAGAGAACACTGAACAGATCTGAACGATTTTATGAGAAGGCCAACCGGACCCATACAGATTTCACAGACTCGAGAGACACACACCCCCCCCCACCAGCCGATACGAGAGCAATTAATTTCGTTTCAGACTTTCAAGAAGATGCACTGAAGAACACTTCAAGCACAACATTAAACGATAACTTGTGGATTAGATACATCCGAAGAATGTTCGAACATTTTAGACTAAACATAAATTAGTAACTAACTAAATAAATGGAAGAGAATGATAAAATTATTACTTCAATGATAGCAACAAAATTGTATACAGAAGTCTAGACACTGAAACAACTTGAGAATACGTTAATCAATTTTACTACAACAGCATCATTTCTATGCAAACCTTCTTGAAGATATATGAAAACCAAACAAGCTTTTGTAATCATATGCATCATAAGTCAATGTTTTTTTCTGAAGGGTTATTGCCTATACAGACAGTTGAGCAGACAGACAGACAGACAGACAACACAACGCACAGAGTAAAGTGAGAGAGCCGAGATGAAGAGGTTGTTAAAGAGAGAGAGGAGGGAGTAGAGATAGGTGAAGAGTAGAGAGAAGATAGCAGAGAAGAGAATGTCAGTCGAGCATGTTTGTAGAGGGAGTAAGTTTTTCAATTACGTACTTTATTGGTGAGAAAAGGTAATCATAGCATTGTGCTCCACATCGAAGTGAGTCGCTTAGCAATTATCCAAAATTTTCCTAGAGTTTAAAGCGGAGGGTCAAGTTTCATTCGAGAATTTTGATTAGATTTTAAATGGATCGTTATTTACCTTAATGAATTCAAGGATTCTTTTATAGCTTTCGTTTTAAAGTGTTCGAAGATACCATGCATCTTTCTTGAGCAAGGGGTTACGGGGAAAATAAACTTGTCCGTTCTCATGATTTTACCATCCTGCAGTCACATTAATGTAATAATGTTGCCTGAATGGATTGCGATTTTCAATCTGTTTTTCTGTATTTGAAGCCACTTAACCATTAATAACATCTCCAATCAACCTTAAAATTGCTCATATCCACTCATTTGTGTGGAGCGACACTTAATAGTATTCTGGAATTTTAGTAGTCCTTGGAAAGGAGGAAGATGGTGACGGTGGTGGTGGTCGCAGGTATGACAGTGTGGTCAAGTGAGTGCAAAGGAAAACGTATTTCAGTGACTGGGGGATATCCCTACATTTCCTGTGCACTTGCCCAGTCACACTCCTCACTTCCTGAATGTCAGAGAAGCCTGGACAGACTGTATAGCTCCCTTCCTACAACAACTCTTGTTCAAGGGGGTGTTTTGTTCGGATTTAACATCAGTACCGATTCCAACCCCCCCCACCCACCCCACCCCCCAAAAACAAAAGTTCGTCGGGTAAGACTGTAAACTGAGGTCCCGTGTGCGAACGCACACAGAAGATCTCAAGCACACATTAAATCCTGTTTCGCTATTCGGAAGAGCAGGCCTAATGTATGCCGGTAGAAACATATATGAGAAAAGTTACAAAAGCTGCATACACTAGGGTACTGGATGTAAAAACAATACATGAGTACTTATTCCATTATTCTCGAAGTAAAAGAATAAAAGAATATTAAGTAAACTGGTGATCTAATCCAACCAGATTTTCATGTAGTGAATATCATCTTCAGTCACGGCAGACTTCTGTTGTATTCCGTTGTTTTTAGTGTCCTATGACAGTGCCATTTTCCCTACATATACTTGCCAGGAGCAATTGTTTGGTTGCTGTGGGTTCTTTGATTGTGCTAAAATTATGTTGCACAGTGGACCTCGGTTTATCGTCGTACCCAAAAGACTAGCACTCAAGGATTATTGATTGGGTGAATAGATCACGACTCCAACGGCAATTTTTCTTCGTCGTCAAACCCTCAGACAGCAACTATTATCAGTGATAATTATGAGCGAAAAAGCGTTACACTGCCGTTAAGCACCTGACAAGTCAGGCCCAGCATATCCGACTTTCAGCGTGGATGAGAATATTACTGTTTTAAGTTGGTGTTTTGTCGGTCAAAAGGCAGAAGAATGGACCAAAAAGGCAGAAAATAGACAAGCAGGAGGTGACAGAACAAAAGAGGAACAAGGCAGAAACAAAGAGAGGGATAGAAAAGAGGGAATTTCTTAGCACAGAATTCCAAGAAGGTGGGGATGCTATTTATGCTGACCCCCCCCCCCCCCCCCTCCCTCATGGCATCCCCACGCGAGAAACTTGGATTGAACCCAGCGTCTTTTCCATTTCTAGACAGGTGTGTTACCTCCAAACCGCTAATACATCAATAAACGCTGTATACCAGACATTCCCAAAGAAAAGGACCCAGGAGAGGGGATTGGAAAAAGATATAGAAGAAAACTTTCGCAGAAAGGCTTTCACGGGATAGCTCAGTGCAGTGCTCAGAGCACTCGCTTTCCCCAAGCTAAGGTTTAAGCAGCATTGAGCGTTGTTACCAAGTGGATGGGTTACCGTTTGCGCGCCATGCCTTCAATACAATCCCTCAGTTCACCCAGCTGTAAATGGATACCTGCCCTCTTTAGGGTCAGGGAAGGTAAAGCAGCGAGGGAGAGGAGATGGGCGCCGCCCTCAATATGCTGGCCCTTAGAGTTCTGACGCCTCGCTCCCCTACAACCACATAGGTTATGGGAATACAATGCTCTCTTTTTACCTTTCATTTCAGTGTTCAGTAGAAAGACTTGGTCTGAAGGTGTTGGGGTTGCACTCGAGCAGTTAATCACAATCGACACCTGACGTCCACTTAAGGTGAAGAGAAATCCTGTAGTTATTTAATTTATTTTTTTCTGTTTTTATTTATTCTTTTATATCGAGTATTTTATTTATTTATTATTGTTAGTTAGTTTTATTATTTATTTATTTATTTATTTATCTATTTTTATTTACTTATTATTTTTATTCATTTATCTATTTATTTTTTTATTCTTTTATATCGAGGAGAATGGAATAAGCACTCATTGTTTTTTTACGTCCAGTACCCGTGTGTATGCAGTTTTGTAAATGCATCTGTTCCCACCGGCCTACGATGACCTACCATTACGAAAAGAGGAACAAGAACGTGTGCGCTAGATGTTCTGCGTGCGTTCGCACACGGGGCCTCGGTTTATAGTCTTATACGAAGGTACGTGTAGCTTGTGTGTTTGTGTCTTTGCGTTTTTGCGTGTTTGTTTGTGTGTGTGCGTGCGTGCGTGCGTGCGTGCGTGTATGTATGTGTGTGTGTGTGGTGCGTGCGTGTGTGTGTGTATGTGTGTGTGTGTGAATTCTTCTAGCACCTTGCTTATCTCTAGAATTCTCATGTTTTGCAGTCTGAAAGAATATGTCGTATGATGAAAAATGTTGCACTCATGTCTCCAATATACTTGACATAAAATATTATATCAAGTTATGAATGTAAGAAACAAACAGAAAATCGAAAACAACACTGAAAGAGTCATCCAAGCTGTAGGACACACACACACACACACACACACACACACACACACACACACACACACACACACACACACACACATATGCACGCGCCGCAAACACACATACACACAAAAACAAACAAATAAACAAACACACAAACACAAACAAACACACACACACTCACATACACGCATACGTGCGCGCACACACAAACACATGCATGCACACAAACACACACGCACACAAAAACACACACACACGCACATACGCACATACACACACACACTAAACATACACCACACACAAACACACGAACACAAACGTACACTAGCTTGCAAACACACACACAAACACACACACACACGCAGACAAACATACACACACACTAGCGGCGCGCGTGCACGCTCGCACACACACGCGTGCACGCTTTAAAACGCGCGAGTGCGCACACACACACACAACACACACACACACACAAACACACACACACACACACACACGAACGCGGTCACGAACGCATCACACACCACCACACACACACACGCACACACACTCATCCTTCCAATAAGACTAGAATCCCGAGGCCCATTGTGTGAGCGCACGCAGATCATCTTGCGCACATTTTATAACCTGTTCCACCTTTAGGAAGAGTATGCGACTTGTGGCGATGGGTACATAACTATAATAAATCCATTAAAAACTGCATGCATACGTACAGGTTACCTAGATGTAAAAAGGCATTTGAGTGCTTATTCTATTTTCTTCAAGTAACTTTAAAGATAAATAGAAATATTTAAACAGGGAAAGACACGGGTGTACGTTCATTAAAAAGTTAATATCTAAAGGCACAGGCGCAAAATCAAACATATTCTGTCTGTGTGTTTGTGTGTCTTTCTGTGTCTATGTGCCTCTGTCTGTCTGTCTGTCTGTCTGTCTGTCTGTCTGTCGGTCTGTCTGTCGGTCTGTCGTCGGTCTGTCTGTCTGTCTGTCTGTCTGTCTGTCTGTCTGTCTGTCTCTGTCTCTCTCTCTCTCTCTCTCTCTCTCTCTCTCTCTCTCTCTCTCTCTCTCTCTCTCTCTCTCCCCACCACACACACAAACACACACACAGAGACACACACAAACAAACACGCACACACACACTTACATATACACACACGCACTTACACACGCACACTTACACACACGCATACACGCACACATACACACACACACTTACACATACACTCACACGCACTTACACATACGCACTTGCACACACACACACACACACACACACACACACACACACACACACACACACACACACACACGCCGCGCGCGCACACACACACACACACACACACACACACACACACACACACACAGAACAAGACAGACAGAACATAGCACTTATGGTCGGTACAATCCTGCAGCGCAAGTGCCAATCATTGAAGAACTGTTTCTTTAAAAACTTTTTTAATTTGTTTTTTTCCCATTTATTTATGTTTTATTAATTCATTATTTATCTATACATGTATTTATTTATTTATTTATTTATTTATTTATTTGTTTGTTTGTTTATTTGTTGCTGCAGTTAGATTGTGTTTACAAACAATAGTTATGTGTGCGTTGTGCGTTGTGCGCATGCGTGTGTGCGTTTATTTATATTTATATTTATTTTTATTTATTCTTTTATATGGAGGATAACAGAATAAGCAATCATGTGCTTTTTTTCATCCGGTCCCCGTGTGTATGCAGTTTTGTAAATATTATCATCTGTTCCCACCGGCACACGATGGCCTTCTCTTACGAAAAGCGGAACAGGATTTAACGTGTGCGTACGTGCGTGCGTCAAAGTCAAAGTCAAAATCAAACTTTTATTTCCAGATGGTACATTGAGTAAGCAGTACAATTGCTTTTTTTCATCAAGCCATCCATCTAAAAATAAAATAAAATAAAAAATTTTAAAAAATTTTAAAAAGGAGAAAAAAAATAGAGAAAGTCATATTTGAACAAGGAAAAACTTAAAGAAGATATGTGGTACAAATGAAAAGATTAAAAATGAACTGAAAATATTCACACCAACAAGAGAGCACGCCACACACACACACACACACACACACACACACACACACACAGTAATATAAGTAATAATTATATCTAATCTGACAAGTTATATATTAGGATATTATTTTAAAACTTTTATATAATATTTATTATTTACCACACGACAAAGGAATAATGCTGATTCTTAATGTTTTATTCACACACATTAATATATCATTCCTCCCAAACAAGTACGGTGATACAAGATAAACATATTTATAGTAATGGATTCGAAGAAAGGAAACATACATTAATTTCTTCCTTTTTCTCAGTCTTCCTCCAAGCACTTGTGTTTGATAGTTACACTAAACATGTATGCGTTCTATCAAATAAGTGCTTCAGGTAATAAAAAAAAAAAAGTATATATTTATATATTTATATATTATATATATATATTATTTATTTATATATTGAGATATATAATATTAAGAAATCGAGCTACTTGGCACGTTATTCAATTGTAGTGATTAAAAAATCAATCATATTAAAAAATAATAATAAATAAATAATAAATATCAAACAAAAGACATAAACACAAATGCAACTACATACATAACAAAAAAACAGGAATAATCCACAAACAGATGTTACAATGAAATGCGTGCTGGTGTATGTGTGTGTGCGTGCGTGTGCGTGCGTGCGTGTGTGTGTGGTGTGTGTGTGTGTGTGTGTGTGTGTGTGTAAGCGTGTTTTGTGTGCGTGTGTGTTTGTGTGTGTGCGTGCGTGTGTGTGTCTGTTTGTGTGTGTGCGTCTGTGTGTGTCTGTGCGTTGTTGTGTGTGTGTGTGTGTGTGTGTGTGTGTGTGTGTGTGCGTGTGTGTATGTTTGTGTGTGTGTGTTTGTATCTTGTGTGTGGTGTGTGTGTGTGTGTGTGTTGTGTGTGTGTGTGTGTTTTGTATGTCTGTGTGTGTAGAAAGTTCAGTGATTACGTACATGCACTTTAAGTTAACATTGTGCACCCACATTGAAACTTCTCCCTCACCCCTTACTCTCTTCCAATCTTTCATGAAAAGACAGGCTGGCTATTATGGATTACACCAAGATGAGCAGCAGATATGGTGTATGCAGTCTATGAAGTCTTTATACAGCGGAAGTGTTTTATGAAGTGATAGCATGCCAAAACAGCACACTACAATGACAGCTTTAAGGACAGTGCCGAGCAGGACTTGAAAGCAAATGACAGAGTAGAAAGAGACCTTTATTTACTCTGTGAGGTTCTCCAGCTAGTATTCTGTTTGTTGATATATATATATTATATATATATATATATATATATATATAATATATATATATATATATATATATATGTTATTATATCTATGTATATTAATATATATATACATGTATTATTATATTATAATTTTATGTATGTATGTATGTATGTATGTATGTATGTATGTATGTATGTATGTATGTATGTATTAGTATGTATGTATGTATGTATATATACATATATGCATATCTGGTGGCTCCTGCGACGGTACTGGAACCATTTTTATGGGTTATTGCCTTTCCAATGGATTATTCCAGTGCCGTAGAGAGGGGGGTCTGCTGCATGGGTAACAGCTTGCCCTCCCTGCATACAGGCCCAGGCTTTGTGCTCTAAAGACTAGAGCGCAACTCCATAGTCTTCCGAGACTGATGGGTGCCTACGAACTAACTTATAATATATACATATACCTAATACAATTTTATAATATATATATGTAGATTATACACGATAATATATATATATATATACATACAGATATATATATGTATATATAAGATGTATACATATGTATGTATGTATGTATGTATTATATATATATATATTTTTTATAAATATATATTATATTATATATATTATATATATATGTTTCTTTTTACTATAACTTACTTAGAGCTTCCAGGTTCACCAGTCGAAAGTTTTTTTTGTGTATGTGGCCGTTTATTGCCTCCGCCCTCCTTTAATTAAAGTAGCTGTAATTGGCAATCAGACTTTGGGGGTCATGTGTTAGACACAATACCAGTGTGTGTCTGTGATTTTGCCATTTATTTTTGTAATCTGTTCCCAGGGCGCATATTTAATGGGCCTAAGTCTGTGAAAGGAAGACCCAACCAACACAACTAGCCAACCCCAACCAACCAATCAACCAACCAACCAAAGCTAACCAACCAATCAACCGACCAACCAACCAACCAAAAACCTTGCAACTAACAAACAAACCACCCAACCAACTACCCAACCAACCAATCAACCACCAACCCACTCCCAAGCAACTGCTGCTGAAGAAAACCTTGAGAAAAAAAAAAAACAAACAGGAATGGCTTTTTATTTTAATCTGCTTGATAAAGTGTCATTTTTTTATTTGACCGAAATTTAAAAAGAAGAAATTATAGCAGAAAATGAAACATTACAAAAAGCCTATCAAGAAGAGAACAACATCATTAAAAGGTTATATAAACTATCGGAACAATGTGTAATAATCTTAAAAGAACAGACATTCTGAAGAAGGGAACACCAAAAGTACCAGTGAAAATACACTGAGCCTACCTTATTTTTATTTCCTATGACAGGGACAAAGAATATTGTCGTATGAAATCATACACTTTAACCACTATGATTGGGATAAAATAAATAAACCTGACAGACATTACAAATGTCATTTTAAAGATAAAATCATTTGAGATGTATGTTTAAAGGATATGGTACATTTCAAAATGTAAGTTTGAAGGATAAGTACATTAAAATGTAAGTTCGAAGGATAAGGTTCATTGAAGATGTCATTTTGAAGGATAAAGTACATTAGAACATGTCAGTTTGAAGGATAAAGTTTATTAAAAATGTAAATTTGAAGGATAAGTTGTCTAAGTACCAGCACAAAAATGTTCAAGCTGTCTAGGATGTTTGTACTACGACTGATATATTTCCAGGCCAAAAACGAAAACCCACTTGTGGTTGCACACAACGCATACAAACCACACCCTACACAGCTCTTCCACCCCTTGAAGTCGACGACTCTCGACAACACAATATGGCGCCAGCGTGTCCCTTACACCGGAAGCTCTAGAGTTACCAAGACTGGGTTTCTCTGCCGCTTTGCTAGCACCTTCCGGCATCTTCTGACAGCACAACAGGCGTCCAGATGACTTCGGAAGCGCGTGGACATGGTGACGTAGACAAAGAAGTTGGCGCAAGAGTTGGTCATGGTGATGATGTCAGAGGACAGGTGGGTGGTCAGGAAAGATGTTGGCGTAGCGACGCGAGGGCCGGAATTCCGGCACCAGAGAGCGGGCCAGACCCAGAGCCACGTTGGGGGCTGCCGTCACGATGTAGATGCAGGACACCACCACCAGCATCTTGACCAGTTTGACCTGTCCACACACAGCACAGAGAGAAAAGAGAGAGAGAGAGAGACGGAGAGAGAGAGAGACAGAGAGACAGAGAGAGAGAGAGAGAGAGGGGGGGTGAGTTCTCATATATGCAATGGCGCCACAGCAAAGACCACAGAGCTTACCACATCAAGAAAAATCATTGTACATTGAACAAAACGCAACAGAGAGAGAGAGAGAGAGAGAGAGAGAGAGAGAGAGAGAGAGAGAGAGAGAGAGAGAAGAGAGACAGACAGACAGACAGACAGACAGACAGACAGACAGACAGACAGACAGACAGACAGACAGACAGACAGACAGAAAGACAGACAGACAGACAGACAGACAGACAGACAGACAGACAGAGACAGAGACACAGAGAAAGACACAGAGAGAGACACAGAGAGAGACACAGAGAGAGACAGAGACAGAAAGACACAGGGAGAGGGGTTTCCAGCCAGAACGGTCTATCTCAAACAGAATACAGAAGGAGGTACGTTCTTCTGGCAGGAAACCTCCCAGATCATCAGCCCTGACCCAACTGATCACCTGAGAACATGCAACAACATATTGACTTCTGTCTCCATTTGAACCTTGGTATGAAGTGGACAGGATAGCCCAGTGGTCAGAGCCCTCGCTTTCCCCAGTTACAACTTCTTTATCATTACAAAATATGATTTATCAAAGGTTATAAAGAAACTACGTCAACCTATGTATGTATGTATGTATGTATGTATGTATGTATGTATGTATGTATGTATGTATGTATGTATGTATGTATGTATGTATGTATGTATGTATGTATGTATGTATGTATGTATGTATGTATGTATGTATGTATGTATGTATGTATGTATCTCTCTCTCTCTCTCTCTCTCTCTCTTCTCCTCTCTCTCTCTCTCTCTCTCTCTCTCTCTATCTATCTATCTATCTATCTATCTATCTATTAGACCATTATTGGTTTTTTTTTAAACCATATCTATGCATAACTCATCCTTAGAAACACTATCCTAAACGCCATGAAAAAAACCACCAGTCTCCCCTCTACACGAAAACCTGACGTTACCTGCTGACGTGCTGCGGCTCCGTCACTGGAAGAGGACAGCTGACGCCATCGGGACCTCAGATTCAGCTCCAGCACAGTGACGATAGTGCTGATGAGGACGATGACGAAAGTCCCGAAAGGCACCACCGCCATGAGGATCGTGTCCTCCACAATGGTGTACAGCAGCTTGTGATCGGCGTAGAACTTAGTGGACGAGGGGAACACTTTTGTCTTCCCCGTCTCTGGGTCCACCTGAGTCACAAAGTCCAGCTGTAAGGGAAAGAGCACAGCGGCCAGCTGGAGGCTGCCCAGGATGACAGCAATGAGGACAGCCATGGTCCGTGTCCTGATGAGCGAGGCAGCCTTGAGGGGCAGCACCACACACACACACCGTTCCAGGGAGATGAGGGCCGTCAGACAGCCTGAGGAATACTGAAAACCTCGAAAGAATCCTGTGAAGTATTTACGGAACAGGGAGTTCCACCACTGCTGGAAGTCCAGGTCGAAGAATCCCACGAGGCAGTGGCTGGAGATGAGATAGACGATGAGGACCACCATGAGGTCCACGCAGGCCAGGCAGAAGAGACACAGGTTCATGCGCTCCCTCAGCCCCTGCCTGTAGAACACCGCGCAGTTCAGGAGGTTGCAGGGCACGCCGATCAGCAGCAGCCCCAAGCTGACGTAGCAGAACATGACCTTCTTCACTATCAGGTAGGTCTGCTGGGGGATGACGTTGTAGGGATTATCCCACGGCCGGAAGGCGTCATTAGGGGGTTTAGTCACTGACGTCATCTCAGTCCCGATCCCGGTTTCGTTGGAAGAAAGTGAAGAGGTGACGTCAGAGTTGGAGGAAGCCTGGTCATTGCTCTTCAAGACATCGTCTGCGAGGACTGCAGTTGAAGCGGCGATACCGGTGAAGAACAGAAGGAACACATTCTTCCTCCAGTCTTGTAGAGTCATTGTCATGCAGGCCTGTGTCTTCAACTATCTAATAACTATGTCTGCATTCAGAGTAGGAGCTGTGACTGTTGTTTTCCTCCACAAAGCAGTGTGCCAGAGGTTTTTTTTTCACTCCCGGAACTGTATAAGCAAACTATGTCGTTGCAATCACACTGACTCTTAATTAAGGCAAAAGCAAGGCAAGGCAAAATTCTTTTATTCGAGGATAATAGATAAGCACTCATGTGCTTTTTTACATCCAGTCCCCGCCCTTTTCAGGGGAAAAACATCAAGATAAAAAGATACTAAACAGTAAACTATATGCAGTACCAAACAACATAAAGGAATAAGGACATTATACATAATAAATATAATAAAAATGCACACTTTCAGAAGACGAAAATCAGAAGCCACAATAGAATGATTTTGATTATAAAAGAAAAGAGAAACGTTAATAGATAAAGAGCAACCAAAGAAACATAATGAAATAAACAACTTAGCAACCAAGAAAAGTCCACCCAAAAATACTTAGCTACAACATTGTTACAACTCATAACAATAAAATGAACTCAGAAGGAACTAAAGATAATACAATGATTATAATGATGACGATAAGAATAATATCAACAATAGTGATAATAGTATGATAATAATACACGTAAAACTCACTCCTACACGTAGGTTACACACACACACACACACACACACACACACACACACACACACACACACACACACACACACACACACACACACACACACACACACACACACACACATACACACACACACACACACACACACACACACACACACACATACATACATACATACATACATACATACATACATACATACATACATACATACATACATACATACATACATACATACATACATACATGCATATACGCAACTCACTCACGCATGCACGCTCGCAGGCAAATGCACATACAAATCACACACACACACACACACACACACACACACACACACACACACAAATGCACACACACACACACACACACACACACACACACACAACACATACACACACACACTTACTCACACTTATATTTATAAGCACATATCCGCAGGCGCACATGTACTTGAGGTGGTAGGTTTTTTGTTGTTTTTTTTTCTTTAAAAAAAAAAAAAAAATTGTCATAGAAAAAAGAAGAATGATACAAGTCAAACAATCATATCAGGTGACAATATTATCCTTTCTTTTACATTCATACTTCATATAAAAAAGAAGAAACAAAAGCAAACAGCAAAGTTAAAAAAAAAAAAAAAAAAACAAGAACAAAACATCAAAAGCTTGAGGTAGGACCTATCAACAACAACAACAAAAGTCATGCAAATCATAATATTTTAATACAAAGGGAGACGACAAATAAAAACAATTATCCACCCCCCCCCCCCCACCACACACACACCCCCAACACCCAAACACATCAACACACACACACACACACACACACACACACACACACACACACACACACACACACACACACACACACACACACACACACACACACACACACACACAAAGTTCGCGCTCATGTCATCAATAAACTTCATTTTAAAGGAAGTATATGCCTAATTTTATCAAGTCATGTAACGGAACACAAAAGAATCCATCCGTTGTAAGGCATATATATTAAAACATACATATTCTAATACCTGAATCTTATGATTATGTATTTATGGTCATAGAAATCACGTTCATAACCATTTTGTAATCATAATGAACATAATTATTCAGCTTACTTGAGAATTAAGAAATTATACAAAATCAACTGCATTCAACACGTGATTATTAAATAATACAAAAAGTGAATAAAGTATTTCTCAATATGGATGATAACATGTTTAGGCAAAGAGAGAGAGAGAGAGAGAGAGAGAGAGAGAGAGAGAGGAGAGAGAGAGAGGAGAGAGAGAGGGGAGAGAGAGAGAGAGAGAGAGAGAGAGAGAGAGAGAGAGAGAGAGAGAGAGAGAGAGAGAGTACACAGTACATTTTTATCCAGGTATTGTTGCGCACAATTTTCAACTGACCAATAATATCATCACTTAACACTCCCTATCTTTTACTTATGCATATATAGAGAATATACCATATGATAAATGTGACATGAAAATAAAATATTAAAAATTTACTCTTTGAAATCAGTTACAAGTGCACAAAGATAAAATACATATAAGATACATTTAAACACACACACACACACACACACACACACACACACAACACACACACACACACACACACACACACACACACACACACACACACACACACACACACACACACACACACACACACAGAAGAAGAGAGAGAAAGGGGGAGAATTATATATATCCAACAGGATGAGTACTGGTTCATTAGTTTTGATGCATCAAGTGCATTAGGTGATTTTTGAAGGTCGACAATGATTGGTGCTGTTTAATTGAATCGGGAAGGGAGTTCCACAGTACAGGGCCTGAGTATAGTAAACTGGACTTGAACAAGTCTATTCTTGGGATTGGGATACTTGGCTTTTCAGTATTTCTGGAACGATTCATTGGGAATTTATCTCTTAAGGATGTGGGGACAGCTCCTGCCATTATCTTAAACATCAGGATGCCCTTGTTATATTTTAGTCTTTGTTGTAGGGGGAGAATACTTAACTGAGTATAATCCACGTCAAGTAATGTTGTTTTCTTCAGGAGGATAAGTTTGAGAGCACGTTTATACAGACTTGATAAGGGTTTCATAGTGTTTGCACTGGCAGAATCCCATAGGGTTGAGGCATAGTCTATTGAGGATTGTATATAAGCTTGAAAGAATAATTTCCTTGAATGGTAGTCAAGGAAGTGTTTAATTTTAGTCAACTGGTATACTCTTTGGGACAAGTATTTGCATAGGTGAGATATGTGGTAGATCCAGCTGAGATTTTCATCAATTGTCACTCCTAGAACTTTGTGATGAGAGGTTTGTTCGATTGCTTCCTTTTTTATATGTATTGGAAACTGATTATGAGGTAAATTTTGTCGCTTTTGTCTGGTGGTGATAAGCATGCATTTTGTTTTTTGGGGGTGAATAGACATGTGGTTCAGATCTGTCCATTTGACAAGATCATTACAGCTTTGTTGTAATATGGTTGCAAGAGAGTCAATGTCATTATGGCTTGTATGTATGGTTGTGTCATCAGCAAATAGTTCACATTTGGATGCAATATGTAGAGGAAGGTCATTTATGTATAAAGAAAAGAGAATTGGTCCTAGTATAGATCCCTGTGGTACTCCATAATGAATGGGTTTTAGATTGGATGTGGATGTAGTTGTTGAAACACACCTGTTGTCTGTTCTTGAGATAAGAAGCAAGTAGTTCTAGACTATTTGACGATATATTGTACAGGTCTAGCTTTCTGATGAGAAGTGTGTGGTCAATTGTATCAAATGCTTTTTTGAAATCTACAAATAATACTCCACAAAATTTATTTTCATTAATGTTTGTTAGCCAATTGTCTATGAGACAAGTCAGTGCAGTATGACACGAGTGATTTTGTCTGAATCCTGACTGATTAGGGTGGAGTAGGTTGTTAGTTTCTATATGACTGACTAAGTGTTTATTTATATGTTTTTCCAGGGGTTTTAAGCAAGGCAGAGCAGTCTGGTTAATACTGGTAGAGATTTTTGTAATTGAATTTCCTCACACTATGGACTGTACTGAAAACGAGTAAGTAAAATAAAGAAAACAAAAATGAGTAAGTAAAATAAAGGGCTCATAGACAAAATAAGTATTGTTCAAGGGTAACTGAACCATCAGGTCAGATCCTGTATTTATCATAGCACAAAAAAAGACTCGAGAGCTAGAGTTTTTTTTTTTCCAACAGAACTGAATAATGACGTAGTTACTCTCCTGCAAAAGCATATATATATATATATATATATATATATATATATATATATATATATATATATATATATATATATATATATATATATATATATATAAAAGAATTTCGTGTTTATTTTATTGCATACTGATATCACACACAAAACCATCAGATTGTATGTATTTACTTTATTTGGCTCAAAGCATTGTTAGTATTGTTTAAAGTGTTAATATTTTTGAGGTCTTACAGACGCCTATCAAAACTCTTGTTGGTTATCTCTTGCAATAGACGCAGTAAGTTCTGTGTTTAGAGAATGTCTGATATCGTAATTGTGAAATATTATGAAATAAGATCTTCCCTCTTTCTTTCTTCCAAACCTGTTAGAGAGGAGAGAGAGAGAGAGAGAGGAGGAGAGAGAGAGAGAGAGAGAGAGAGAGAGAGAGAGAGAGAGAGAGAGAGAGAGAGGAGAGAGAGACAGACAGACAGACAGACAGACAGACAGACAGACAGACAGACAGACAGACAGACAGACAGACAGACCAAGACAGAGACAGCGAGAACTAGAGTTAAGGACAGAGACAGAGAGAGACAGAGAGATACAGAGAGACAGAGACAGAGATACATAGAGAGACAGAGAGAGATTTATGCAGAGGAAAGACTATGTAGACTCTATAGACCAGCATAAAAAATCAGCAGTCGTGATGTAAGTCATGTCATAATTCATCCGCATATTTATCACCAACCTACCGAAATGCAGACCCAACGATACACTGAGTCAAAAGTTAAAATAGTAACATGAAGATATAGCATCTAAACTGAAAAATAGAAACATCAAATATTATAAATATAACCTTTATAGTATTCAAATTACTTTTTTGTGTACATACTTTTGAGCTCGTTAAAAAAAAATCGGATGTAATATAGATAGGTTGCTTGCTAAATGAATTATCTCTAAATAGAAATGATATAGAGATACCTCATTTTGGCAGGTAACCTTGGCAATACCACCTAAAGATCCAGTGCTAGTCACTATACAAAAAATTAATTTGGAGGAAGCTGATTCCAGACTAAGCATAAACTACACAGTTTTCATTTGAATAAATATATTCGGTTGCTCAAACGCTTTTCTGAAATTACAAAAACAATCTAAATAAATTAATTCCCGAAAAAGAAATAATTATATATTTTCCATTTTTCGGCTAGAGCTCTGAGGTTTACCAATGTCAGATTTGTGCGTATGTGACCGTTGTTTTCTTTGCCATCATTAGGGCAGCTGCTTCGGGAACGATGTATAAACATGACACTAGCATGCATCTTTTTATAGATATATATTTTTGTGAGCCTTAATTATCGGCACATATGGCCCAGTCTTCGGAAAGGCACAACAGGTTTGAAATGTGCACATGTTTTGGGGGGAGTGGAGTCAGTACTGGCGTTACCTCCAGAGAAAAAAAAATCCTCTTGAAGGGGCGTGACGCTGATGGCTGAACCTGGAGCTGTCTGATCATGAGCACACCCCTCTAACTGCTAGCTTATCTCGCCCCGCCCCCCATCCCCCCCCACTCCCCACCCCCAACCAATGAATTTTTTCGTTCTTCGGCTAAATCTCTGAGGTTCACCAAAGATAAAATTTCTGTATGCGACTGGTTTTTTTTCCCCCTACCATTTAGGTAGCCGCATTTCGACATCCCTGAAGAACGAACTTGGATGTCACTGTCCAAACAATTTTGTAAACTCCCATAAAAAACAGAAATGAAACAATCAGTTTCTGGGACAGAGGAAAAAAATGATGAAGATCTTCGGAGCTAGCTCTACATGGTTTGATTTGATTTATAATTTTATTTTTTTGTATCGAGGATAATGGGATAAGCACTCTTGTGCTTTTTTTTTACATCCAGTCCCCGTGTGTATGCGGTTTTGTAAGTGTCATTTGTTCCCACCGGCACACGATGGCCTACTCTTACGAGAAGCGGAATAGTATTTAACGTGTGCGCAAGATGTTCTGCGTGCGTTCGCACACGGGTTCGCACACGGGGCCTCGGTTTAAAGTCTCATCCGAAGGACTTTTGGGGAGAGTGGAGTCAGCACTGGTGTTAACTCCAGGAGAAAAATCTCCTCGACCGGACTCGAACCCGGGTCGTCAAATTGCCAGCGCAGTGTTCTGACCACTAGGCTATCCGTCCCCCTGGAGAGGAATGAGCGGTGTCAGCTTCACCTGTCCCAAGACACGATCCCCGAAACACTCAGACAGAGAAGGAAGAACCCAGAGCTCTGGATTGTGGTGATTTGGGAGTCAGCACTGATGTTAACTTCAGGGGAAAAATCCCCTCGAATGGGATTCGAACTCAGGTCGTCAAATTGCGAGTGCGATGTTCAGACCACTTGGCTATTCCGTCCCCGTGTGTGTGTGTGTGTGTGTGTGTGTGTGTGTGTGTGTGTGTGTGTGTGTGTGTGTCTGTCTGTCTGTCTGTCTGTCTGTTGTCTGTCTGTGTCTGTGTTTGAGTCTGTGTGTCTGTTGTGTGTGTGCGTGCGTGGCGAGCGCATGTGTGTATGTCTGTGTGTCTGTGTGTT
>CM060337.1:7011303-7026303 GCA_030674155.1 Stramonita haemastoma | reverse complement strand
CGAGATAGTCTAGTGGTCAGAACATAGCGTTTGCAATTTGACGACCCGAGTTCGATTCCCGTTCGAGGAGATTTTTCTCCTGGAGTTAACATCAGTGCTGACTCTACTCTCCTCCAAAGTCCCGGATGAGACTATAAACCGAGGCCCCGTGTGTGAACTCACGCAGAACATCTTGCGCACACGTTAAATCCTATTCCGCTTTTCGTAAGAGTAGGCCATTATGTGCCGGTGGGAACAGATGACATTTACAAAACTGCCTACACACGGGGACTGGATGTGAAAAAGCACAAGATTGCTTATCCCATTATCCTCGATATAAAAGAATAAAATATAAATAAAAAATAAATAAATAAATAAAATAAATTCATCACACCTGGATTCACTGAGATTGCACACTGAATGAGAAGTTCGAGTGTGGTGACTGTTCCAAAGTACCTCAACATATGAGCAACCATTCTCCGACTTCAGGGATTTTTTCTCCTTTAAAGAAGAGTGCAGATTGTTATGTTAAAGCTTTTCATGGTTGATGGCAATCTCAACACAATATTTACAACATAGCAACAATTTATTGTCGGCCCTAGCAACTAGCGGAACTGAATAACTGACACAGCTTTTAGCCTGGGCCAACACAGCCCATCTTACTAAACAAAGCTGACTACATAATGATCAGAGACAAGGCAACTTCAAATCAAACACTGAAAATGTGAAGGTTTCAGCTTTGGTTTTCAGTTGCCCAAGAACCAGTCGTCTTTGTGTATACAAAAACAAACTTCACACATCTGGTCCGCAATAAGCTTGACCAATACACACAATGCGAAGTACTGGTAAGGTCTCAAGGTTATATAATTATCATAGTCATGGTGGTTTAGAGCGTTGTGCATTGCGCTGGTGATCTGTGACCCGTGTTCGAATCCTGTTCAAGGGGATCCCCCCCCCCCTCCCTGGAGTTAACATCTGTACCGACCCACTCCCTCCAACAATGCTTTTTCTCATTGGTTTAATGTCCATTGACTACAAGGTGATGTAGACAATGGTATATTCGCGTTAAAACTGTACTGAAGAGGGGATGAGGGGAAAGAGCCCTTCGGAAGGGACTATAAACTGCTGTCCCATGTATAAACACATGCGGAACATCTTGCACGCACGTTAAAACTGGTCCCACTGTTTGGAAGAGGAGACCATTATTTGCTGGTGGAACGAGGACAACATTTACAAAATTGCATGCACACGGGGACTAGATGTGATAAAGCACATGACTGCTAATTCTTTCATCATTCAAATAAAGGAATATGTCCAAGAAAAACCTTGTATGTGGTGATCATTCTTTTGTATGTGTGGACAGAATGGGTTCAAAAAAATCTGTCTATACCTTCACCTGGAGATCTTAGAAAGCCACACTCTTTTGTATTTAATTTGTATTTGTATACCACTCTGACGCAGATTTCTCTGCGTGCTATTAGGGCTGCTCTCCACAGGGAGAACGTGTCAGTACAGATGCTGTGCCACTCTGTTTATATATATATATATAAAGACATCTTGTATGCATATGTATTATGCTTTCCTATGAGAATGGTATATTTCGAACCCAATTTTACCACCGACAACTCTTATTGCCGTGGGTTCTTTTACATGCGCTAAATGAGTATTACTTATGCGAACTCAGTTCATTATTTCACCCGAAAGACTAGCACCACGACCACCATTCAAGGTCTAGTCATAGTCTAACCATGCTTTTGGATATTTTCCATCTTTTTTTTTTCGTTCCCCGGCTAGAGCCAAAGTTAATGAATGGTGAGATTTGCATTTGAGACCATTAAAGCCCGCTATCAAGTAGCCGCATTCCGACCTCCAGGATTTTCTGAGTTACAATCTCCATCTGACACTGTCGCCCAAACTAAGGGGTCCCTTGTTCAACATGCATTCAGCGTACGTTTCATTTTCTAAGTCTTTTCCCAAACCTTCACACCTTGATACACGCACTGATATACGTATCAACGCAGGATTTTTTTTTTAAAAGTTAAAATAAAACAGCCATTTGATATTGTGAAGTCACCGAAGTCAAAATACGGCCACCTAAATGGAGGACACGCAAACGGCTGGAAAGGAAAACATCTCCCTCGTCAGACCTCAGAAGTGTAGCAAAGGAACAAGAAAAAAACGAGTGCAAAACAGGTTTGTTTGGGTTTTTTTTTTTGCAGAAATCCCGTCATTTAAAAATGAAGAAACAAAAGCCTAACCACAAAGCGATATTGTCAAAGAGCATCACCATAGTGAATCAATAAAATAGGTCCTAAATGAGTGAGATAGTATGTGAGTTTATTCCTGCTGAAAGCTTGTCGTTGGCATGCACACGCACGTGGTATATTAATTTTAATATATTATATTATACAATATATATCTTCTTATATCTAATCTTATCTTATTCTACTCTTATATCTATATATCTATATCTATTATCTATCTATCTATCTATATACATATATATATATAGATAGAAGATAGATAGAAGATAGATAGATAGATAGATAGATAGATAGATAGATATTATAGATAGATAGATAGATAGATAGATAGATAGATAGATAGATAGATAGATAGATATATGATAGATAGATAGATAGATAGATAGATAGAAGATAGATAGATAGATAGATATTTGATAGATAGATAGATAGATAGATAGATAGATAAGATAGATAGATAGATAGATAGATAGATAGATAGATAGATAGATTAGTATAGATTAGATGATAGTGATAGATAGATACTCTCTGATGTTTTCCCATGTTTCCTCTGTCTACCTCTTCGTCTCCCTCCCCTTAATGTTCCCCGTAAGACTATTTTGGCCAGTCCAGATGATCGTGTGACGTGCCCATACTAAACACACGGGACCTCGGTTATAGTCTCATCCGAAAGACTAGCACCCAGACCACCACTCATGGTTTAATGGAAGGGGGGAGGGGGGAAGTTTGGGCCAAAACGGGATTTAAACCACCGCAGACTCCGACCCGGACTTTTCGCTTACTCGACAGGCGGACCACCGATCCATCATTTCTTTTATGAATGTCAGAATGTTTTGTGAATGCAGTGTAGTGTAGTGTAGTGTAGTGTAGTGGGAGTGTAGTGTAGTGTAGTGTAGTGTAGTGTAGTGTAGTGTAGTGTAGTGTAGTGTAGTGTGTTTGTGTTGTATCTTAATGTTTTTTATTGTATTGCATTGCCCTGTATTGTATTGCATTGCATCGCTTTGTATTTATTGCATTGTATTGTATTGTGCTGTACTATTATAATTGTATGCGTATTGTTATGTATCGTATGTGTATTGTACTGTATTGTATGTGTATGTGTATTGTATCATTATTGTATGTGTACGTGTATTGTATTACATTGTATGGAATTCCTCTGAATTGTATTTGTATTGTATTTATTGTAATATGTTTTCCACTTTTAACCACAGCAGAACTATTTGTTAAATTCAAGCTGCGGTCTTGGCAGAAACATGTCGCCACAAGAACAGCGCCACACATAAAAAATGATGCATTCTTTCCTTTTTCTCCCACCGTACTTTGTCAGGGAGGGGACACTTTTGTTGCCCCGTGTACTGCAAACGAGACGTAGATTTTATTATCGTTTCTTCCAAAAGATTCTTGCTCCATGAAGGCAACATACACTTGTTTTGCAAAATTGAATGCATGCTTGACAGTAAAGTTCGGCATGCTGTCATTTTGTAAACCCAGATATACACCTTTGGCACTGACAATTAGGCGTGATCCTGTTTTTTTTCCATGTAGTAAAGAGTGCATACGCATGTTTGGAAAAAAAAAAACCGAAGTGAAAGACTTATCTACTAGATTTGTGTTACTGTTGACCTCTTTTTATAAAGTTGTGGTCAATTAGATTGACAGTAATTTTCTCAGCCCTGCTTAAAAAAACAAAAAACGCCTAGTATGGCGTAAATATTATCTTTTCATCTTAACAATGAACATTTTCACAAAGCAAAATCATTTTGTTTATTCAACAATTGGTTTTATCTAATTCCTTTGGATTATAGCCGAACAGAAAGTCAGTTACTGATACATAAAAGTTTTTTTTCCCAGTTACAGACAAGAGAGTAAAGTCAATATACGTCCAAAAACGTTATATAGACAGATATTCATAAAATGAAATGATCAATGGAAATAATCTACCATGTTTCAGCAGAAGTCACAATACATCGAATCAGATACACGCCTTTTTATGTAGCCAAATGTTAGCTGAATACAGATTGTGCAGTATATTCCATTGCAGCTCTCTTAGTCTTACTTTGGGTGTGAAGGAACCTCGCCACATGCACAAACACAAGAAAACGCATACACAAACACGAGCGCGCGCACGCTAACGCGCGTGCATACACACCCTCCCAAAGAATAAGGCCACGGTTTCGAGAAGATGCGACAAAATGGGCTGGTCTGCGTCCCGTCCTACCCTGATTTTTGACCAGTAGCAGAGCCCACGGCACCAAGGAAGTGTGGTATTGTATGCATACCCACCTTACCAGCATCTTTGATATGCGTGGTGTCGCCACCGCCCTTCCGAAGAGGCTCGGCCCGGCCTGAATCTAGCAAGTTTGTCGCAAGGAAAGCCCATATAAAACGTTGCGGTACTCATGTCAATAATCATAATGTACAATAGTATGATGCACCACAAGAAAGTCCAGGGACTCCGCCACATGCACAAACACAAGAAAGTGCAGGGACTATGTACCATTATTCTGGTTAAAAATCGGGGTAGGACGGAACTCACACTGGCCCCTTTTGTCGCATCTTTTCGAAACAGTCGCCTTATTCTTTGGGAGGGTGTGTATGCGCGCGCGTTCGCGTGCACGCGCTCGTGTTTGTGTATGCGTTTTCTTGTGTTTGTGCATGTGGCGGAGTCCCTGCACTTTCTTGTGGTGCATCATACTATTGTACATTATGATTATTGATGAGTACCGCAACGTTTTATATGGGCTTTCCTTGCGTCTCTTTGTCAAATAGTGTAAGCTTTTGTCCACAATGTAGGTTTCTGTCAAATAGTATAGGCTTTTTCAAAGAATGTAAGCTTTTATTAAAGAGTATAGACTTCTGTCAAATAATGTAGGCTTTTGTCAAATAATGTAAGCTTTTGTAAAATAATGTAGGCTGTTGGCAAAGAAATTACGCTTCTGTCAAAGAGTGTAGACTTTTTTCAAAGAATGTAAGCTGTTGTCAAAGAGTGTAGGCTTCTGTCAAAGAGTGTAGACTTCTGTCAAAGAGTGTAGACTTCTGTCAAAGGGTGTAGGCTTTTGTCAAAGGGTGTAGGCTTTTTTAAGAGTGTAGGTTTTTGTCAAGGAGTATAGGCTTTTGCTACAGAATGTATGCTTTTGTCAATGAATGTAGACTTCTGCCAAAAAGTGTAGGCATTAAAAAAAAAAGTAGGCTTTTATCAATGATTGTATCAGCTTTTGTCAAAGAGTGCAGGGTTTTGTCAAAGAGTGTATATTTTGTCAATGAATGTGAAGGCTTTCGTCAATAGGCGGGCTTTTGTCAGAGTTCATACATTCGTCAAAGAGTGTAGGTTTTGTCAATGAGTGTGTAGGATTTTGTCAATGTGTGTCGTCTTGTCAAAGAGGGTAGGCTTTTGTCAAAGCCTGTATATTTTTGGTCGATAAATGTTGGCTTTTGTCATTTACTTTAGGTTTTTACCAGTAGGTGTGGGGTTTTACGGATGAGTGGGGCTGTTATTGTTTAATGAATGTGGCCTTTTGTCGACAAGTGTGGGCTTTTGTCCACGAGTGTTGTCGACAAATTTGGATGTTGATCAACAAGCACAGATTCTTCTTCAAATAGTGAAGACTTTTGTCACTGATCATGTACTTTCCTTAAAAGTGAGTGAAGCAGGGAGCCCATTTCGAGCACATGCATCTAAAACAGAAAAAATGGTAACAGTGGACTAGGATCATGTTTATTGTTTTTTTTTATACCACTTCATGTCACAGCAGATTTCTCTGCACGAAATTCGGGCTGCTCTCCCGGAGAGCGTATCGCCACAAGTGCAGTGCTTACCCATTGTTTTTTTTCCCTTCAGGGATGGTGTCTAAACACGACACCTGTGTGCATGCTGGGTGTTTTTTTTTTAATAATTTTGTCATCCACTCCTACCGGTACATGATGGCCTGCTCTTCCGAAAGGCGGAACGGGGTTTTAACGTGTGCGCAAGATGTTCTGCGTGCGGTCACACACGGGGCTTCGGTTTATAGTCTCATCCGAATGACTTTGACATTCAATTCGATTTTTTCGTCAAACTGGGAAGAAAGGGCGAGGTTGGGTACGAACCCAGAACCTCACGGTTTACTTTTTGGCAGGCGAACGTCTTAACCATCCTGCCACCTTCTTTCCTCTAGTGTAGAATTCATGATAGACTGTTGTTTACCCCCCAAACCAGGCTTGTCTCACAGATCACACAGGACACCATTGTACAGATGGGGAAAGCTGCCGTTCAGGTCACCTGGGAGACATGGATCGGAGGTCTAGGAGGTAACGCGCCTTGCCTAGAAAGCAAAAAGTCTGGGTCGGAGTGTGCGTACCCCGTTTGGGCCCCCAACTTTTTTCCAATCCATTAGACCCTGAGTGGTGGTCTGGGCGCTAGTCTTTCGGATGAGACGATAAACCGAGGTCCCGTCTGTTACGCATCACTATTTAGCGCACGTAAAAGAACCCACGGCAACAAGGGGGTTGACCCTGGCAAAATTCCGTAGAAAAAAGCCACTCTGATTGGGAAAACAAACACAGTTGCATATGGGTAAGCACTGCACTTGTGGCGACGCGCTCTCCCCGGGGAGAGCAGCCCGAATTTCACGCATAGAAATCTGCTGTGACATAAAGTGGTACAAAATACAAGGCACAGTGTGCTTCAGACAAGGCAAAGAGTACAGCCATGGCTAACGGTAGATCACCTTTTCGTTGTTTTAATGAAAGCACTGCCGCAAGTATTAATTTTAGGCCTCTTACTTAAGGGCTTGTTGACGATAAGAAGGGTGTTCTTTTTTACGCTATTAATTTTGATTCCTTCATCAGTTGTCGCTATCGAAAAAAGATTGTTAAAAGAAAGCGCGTTTGATTTGAGTACTTTTTATTTTTTGTAATTTTTATTTTATTCTTTTATATTGAGGATAATGGATTAAGCGCTCATGTGCTTTTTTTACATCCAGTCCCCGTGTGTATGCAGTTTTTGTATATCGTGTCATCTGTTCCCTACATCTTCTAGTCTACAAGATTCAGCGTTATATAAATTCCATATATTATTAAATTATTATAGAAAGAGAATGGAAGGATGCCTACAAGACCGAATGAGATATTCAGCTCTACAAGAAAATCACTAAGCCTCAAGTGCTGTGCCTGTGTAGATGTGGGGACCTCAGGTTTGCGTCAGAGGCAGTTGCAGTGTAAATGCAAATGGTGGACTAGTCTAGCTCAGCTGATTGAACGAGTGAAAAGGAAATGCTATCATCTCCTTTACTACTTTAAATCGGAAATATCCACTTGGACGTAAATGCAATTGCAACAATTCTCTAGTATTCAAAGATATTCCCCAAGTTTCCTTAAAACATATGTTAAATTCAGAATGTTGAAATCAGATCCGCATTCCCAAGAGCACTGGGAAAATGACATAAAATGTTTAAATGATCGTGTCAAATGTTACACATCTTGACACACTGTGTCACAAACAAACTACAGGTCATGTCGTCGTTCAAGATGCCCAACAACCGGTCTGTCTGTATTACAGAGAACGAGGTCTATCTATCTATCTATCTATCTATCTATCTATCTATCTATCTATCTATCTATCTATCTATCTATCTATCTATCTATCTATCTATCTATCTATCCATGTGTCTATCTATCCATGTGTCTATCTATCCATGTGTCTATCTATTTATCTATCTATCTATCTATCCATCTCTCTCTCTCTCTATCTCTCTCTATCTATCTATCTATCTATCTATCTATCTATCTATCTATCTATCTATCTATCTATCTATCTATCTATCTATCTATCTATCACTTAGTGTGGTGACTGTGGGGGCACCCCAGAAGACTTGACAACTAGTTCCTTCCATCCCTCTCTCTGTTCTGCCTTTCTCGGGGTTTTGTTGAGTTCTAGGCCTGTCCATTCTCTGATGTTGTCCTCCCATCTCTTCCTTGGTCTGCCTCTTTTTCTTCCTCCTTGGACAGTGCCTTGCAGTATTATTTTTGCAAGTCCTTTCGATCTTGTTACATGCCCGTACCATTTAAGTTTACGCTTCTTTTCGATTGATAGAAGATTTTCGTAGGGACCAATGGTTTGGTGGATTCTGTTATGCACGTCTTCGTTGCTTATGTGGTCCCTGTAGGAGATGCCAAGGAGTCTCTGGAAGCATCTCATCTCTACTTGCCTGCACTCTTCTCTCCAAATCAGCAGTCAGGGTCCATGATTTACATGCGTATAGGAATATAGATAATGACAAGGGAGCGCATTAGTCTGATCTTGGAGTTGAGTGGGATATTTTTTATCTTTCCAGATGGTGTTCAGTTTTGACATGCTGTTATTGTCTGTGCAATTCTTCATACTACCTATGGCTTGGACCCTCGTCTGATACAACGGCTTGAGAACGAGATGCATGACCAAAACAGCCAAAGCTACACCAGCAGGATTTCCTAGATGGTCTGTTTTCAACTAAGACCTGCCAGGCACAGTCTCCTTGCTGTAGAAACTGCTCCAGATAATGCTTTAGGGCATGGCCATGACCTATTTTAGGGGAATAAATTTGATTTTAATTCCCATGCTGTTCGTGTTCATTTTGTTGTTGTGAGATGTGTCCCACTTGCCAAAAGAAATGCGTATGTATGTATGTATGTATGTATGTATGTATGTATGTATGTATGTATGTATGTATGTATGTATGTATGATGATGGTGATGGATGGATGATGGTGGATGGATGGATGGATGGATGATGGTGTGTGTTGCGTGCGTGCGTGCGTGCGTGGTGTATGTATGTATGTATGTATGTATGTATGTATGTATGTATGTATGTATGTATGATGTATGTATGTATGTATTATGTATGTATGTATGTATGTATGTATGTAGTTGTATGTATGTATGTATGTATGTAGTACATACGTACAGACAGACATACGTCTGTCTGTCTTCTGTCTGTCTGTCTGTCTGTCTGTCTGTCTGTATGTATGTATGTATATGTATGTATGTATGTATGTATGTATGTATGTATAGTATGTATGTATGTATGTATGTATGTATGTATGTAAACACTGACAGATTTGCAAACTGTCCGCTAAGTGAACATTTGACCATCTCGGGTACGCTGCTCAGCCATTTTCGAGTGTTTACAACCAAACCCACTAAGACTGGAGTAAAGTATGGATAGTTAACATACGTGAACATCTTCAGCATGCTAAGGTGGCTAAGCATTGCCAGGGCTGCGAGTGAGTTAGCCGAGAAGATTGCAAGAATCTGTACACTTTATCCATCCCATCGGGAACCACCATCAACATAGTGTTGCAGGACCATCAAGATCAGAAGCATACAGTTTTATTCACTGTGCTGCCCCGCGTAGATACCAGGGGTCTCTCCGTTTAAATAGCATCTCCACATTCTGGAAATTCTGTGCTAGGAATTCCCTGTTTTTTATCTATTGGTTTGTTACTGACTTGTTTCTTTTTCTTCCTGTCAAACTCCTTCTTGTTTATTTCTGCTTTATTGGTTCATTCGCCTTCCTTTTTTTCTTCAAAAATGACTTAAACGATAACAATTCTCTCCTATGCCGAAATTGGATGCGCTGGGCCTGACTTGTCAGTCACTTATTAGCGGGGCACGGCACATAATGGATTTTCAATCATGCGACAAACAACAATAGTTGTTGTTTTGAGTGTTTGACGACGACGACGAAAAGATTCTAAAGAAGAAAAATAATAACACAACAGAAGAATTGCTAAGAAGACAAATTGCGAAGAAGAAGAAGAAGAAGAAGAAGAAGAAGAAGAAGAAGAAGAAGAAGAAGAAGAAGAAGATTTACTGTGCTCTTGCGACCAATGATACTATTGACAAGGATGTCCATATTATCATATAGAGCAGTTCTATGGTATGAGTATATATATATATTCCCTTTTCAAGTGCGCCACAGTCAACAATTGCGCCTTATAGACGCACAATTGTTTTAATACATACTTTACAGACCGCCCATTGAAATGACAGAATCTTGTACAGAATGTAAATGCATTGCATGCATGTGCACACAAACGGCGCATACACATACGCTCGCACGTGCACACACACACACACACACACACACACACACACACACACACACACACACACCACATACACAACACACACTGAGGCAAACACACACGCAAGAAATACACACACACACACACCAACATCACACACACCACACACCACCACACAACACACACACACACACACAACACACACACACACGCAGAGGCAAAACACACACAACAACCACACAACACACACAACCACACACACAAACACGCACGCACGCATGACACGCGCGCGCGCCCCTGCGCGCAGTCGCACACTCATTAAAAAGCTATCTGCTAGACGCAAAGTCGGATGCTCAGGGCCTGACTTGTCAGGCGCTTAACAGCAGCGCAACGCATTTTCGCTTATATGAAAAACAACAGTAGTTGTTAGTCGATGGCACATGATGACGACGACGACGACGAGGAAGAAGTAGACTCAAGTCTAACACTACAACAGGAACCAAGCAAAAATTAGCATGAATCCAACACGTCATACTCTACATCGCATCATTCTAGCATTTCTCCACCCACCCACTTACGCAGTTAATAAACCTGACCTTGAACTTGACATCAGCATTATGTACGTCATTTTGCCCTGGGTCAATTCTTACGTCATCTCTGCAGATATTTTAGATAGTTAAGGGTTGCAGGATCGTATGATTCTATGAATCTGTGTCTCTTTTGAATGGCGCTGGTAGACAAAGTTAGTTCTTCAGTTTAACGTCCTTCCACTAATTAGTGATGTCAGACGGGAAAGTGTGTGTGGTGTGTGGTGTGTGTGTGTGTGTGTGTGTGTGTGTGTGTGTGGTGTGGTGGTGTGTGTGTGTGGTAGAGGAGGGGGGAAGGGGGGTGAAGGAGTATGTACTTACTAAACATGTTTGTTACGTGCATGACTGTGTGTCGTCTGGTCTTACTGCGTGATGGGGTATTCTCTCCCGGAGTGGAGAACAGTGGTGGAAGTACTACTCGCGCAAATCCTTCACGGGGATCTACCGCGGGTTCCTGTACTCTTCCGGCTGTCTGACGGCCCTCATCTCCCTGGAGCGGTGTGTGTGTGTGGTGCTGCCCCTCAAGGCTGCCTCGCTCCTCAGGACACGGACCATGGCTGTCCTCATTGCTGTCATCCTGGGCCTCCTCCAGCTGGCTGCTGTGCTCTACCCTCTGCAGCTGGAGAGTGGCTACCTCACAGATCCCCAGACGGGTAGAGCCAGGAGGCTCTGTCAGCTGCTACTGACTTCTGTGTCAGCCATAAGCTTCTGTACACGATAGTGAAGGTTAGTCTCGTGGTCAGAACATTGCGTTTGCAATTTGACGACCCGGGTTCATTCCCGTTCGAGGTTGTTTTTTTCCCCCTGGAGTTAACATCAGTGCTGACTCCACTCTTCCTAAAAGTCCTTCAAAGAGACTATAAACCAGGCCCCGAGTGCAAACGCACGCAAATCACATGGCAACTTCAATTCTGTTCCCTTTTCGTAAGAGTATAGAGGCCATTGTATGCCGGTGGGAATAGATGACAAGATTTACAAAACTGTATACACATAGGAACTGGATGGAAAAAAACCCACATGAGTGCTTATTTCATTATCCTCGAAATAAAAGAAAAAAAAGGACACGATTCTGATGGGGTGGTGGTTGCCTTCAGGACTTGTATTGCTGTCGTCACCAGCATCATTCTCACTGTTCTGGAGCTGAACTGGAGATCCTATAAATTTCATGTATTTTTATTTTATTTATAAATATAGTAGTAGTAGTTAGTTACAGTTTTAGAATATAGTATAGTAGTATGTATCATTATTTATCATCAGCAGCAACAAGCAGCACCTATTATTATTATATTATTTTATTATTGTTATTATTTTATTATTATTATTATTATTATATTATTATTATTATTTATACTGTTGGCGACACAGCTATCTTCCTGCAGGATGGGAATGATATACGTCAACAGGTAAGTTGGCTGTGTCGTGTTTTTTTACACGGACACACATAAACATTCGCAAGAAATCAAGGCGAAATTCAAGTCGTGTCAAGGACAATGATTTGCCTGTTTACTCTCTCTAGCGTCTTTGTTTCTTGTTCACAAAGCCGGAACGGCTCTTGTTTAGAATCTATGGTAAGAAACAAATTAAAACTACCTTGAAATGCGCCATGCAGTTTGCTTGTTTATAAACTATAAACTGTGGAAGGAAAGTCACCTGCACAAGTTCATTTGCCTCGTCAGCGTAGGCTAAGCTGAAATAGTTTGGACTTGTCGCATATGAATATGAAAGACTCAGCGCTCTGCACTTGACCGTTTTCCAATTTACAGATTCCAGACATCAGTGCTGACTCCACTCTCTCCAAAAGTCCTTCGGATGAGACTATAAATCGAGGCCCCGTGTGTGGACGCATGCAGAACATCTTGCGCACACGTTAAATCCTGTTCCGCTTTTCGTAATGTAGGCCCTTATGTGCCGGTGGGAACAGATGATATTTACAAACCTTCATACACACGGGGATTGAATGTAAAACAGAACACGAGTGCTTATCCCATTATCCTCGATATAAAAGAATAAAATAAAAAAAAATAAATAAAAGACTATACAGTTTGTGCAGTGTGTGATCAGCAGTGATCTGGACAGAGACCGGAAGAGCGAATACTGAGCATACAGCAGTGCATCTTGTTGACATTGTTGTAAAACAACAACAGTAACAACAAAATACAGCAGTAACAATGCTAATGAATAAAAAAATAAATAAATAAAAAACACTACGACGAGAACAACAATAACTACCCCACCACCATCACCATAATAACGACAACAACAAAAAACAATGACAACAACAACAGCGACAATAATGACGGTAACGAAAACAGTAGTGATAGCAGCGACGATGTCAGCCGTGGCGATGACAAAACAACAACGATTGCAACAACTACGTTAGGTAAGATATTCGATATTATGAGAGAAATTATCTAAAAACCTTCTAAAACATCATCAACTACAACAATACCAACAACAATACCTTTGCAAAACACACACCAAGACATTCTAACAACTTAAATATTAGGATTAGGCGAGAAATTCAAATAATTACCTTTGACTTGAGATTATATTTTGACGTTGTCATCAAAATTATATCCATGGCAATTAAACATTAACTTTTTAGATATTTCGTTCTTAAAATCAACATTACACATTCACATTAAAAAAAGGTAAAGGTGCCCCATAACCTGTGTGGTCTTGGGGGAGCGAGGCCTCAGAGACCTCAGCTTCTCTAGGGGCCAGCATGTTGAGGGCGGCGCCCATCTCCTCTCCCTCGCTGCTTTACCTTCCCTGACCCTAAAGAGGGCAGGTACCCGTTTACAGCTGGGTGAACTGGGGAACTGTACAGTAGCCATGGCGCGCAGACAGTCACCCATCCAATTAGCAACCACGTTCGATGCTGCTTAACCTGGCTGGGCGAAAGCGAGCACTCTGACCCCTGAGCTATTCCGTCCCCTAAGCAACGACATTAAGCAATGGAATATTATAGTTTCAATAAATGTTAACAATTTTGACAGAAGTGACATCTACAGCAGTGAAACATTTAGCTTCCATACTAAAATGTTACTATCATGATGACATCTACAGCTGTGAGCCATTATAGTTTCCATGCTGAAACTTTGCCATCACATGACATCTACAGAATACTGCAGTCACTATCATAGCTTCCATGCTTAAACTTTGCCATCACATGACATCTACAGCAGTAAAATTGTATAGTTTTCATGCTTAAATTTTGCCCTGAAAAATGACATCTATAGGAGTAAAAACAAAATTAATATAATGTTTTCTGTGTTAAAATATTGCCACGAAAGTTACATCTTTTGCAGTAAAGTACCATACGTTGACTGTTCAATTTTTTCATATCGAAATGACATTCACAACAAGAATTGCTGTTGCCATCAAACGTTACACATAATTATAACAGCAAAGCATAGCAGTGTCAATATTCTGACATCAATGTCAGAATTGCATGTATAGCAGTAAGAAAGGATCAAAGATCACACAATTGCATGCAGGAAAAAGAAAAAATGGGTAGGCGCTGCACATGTGGCGACGCGCTCTCCCCGGAGAGAGCAGCCCGGATTTCACGCAGAGAAATCTGCTGTGACATAAAGTGGTACAAAATATAAAGATGTTATTTTATTTGGGTATATTTGGGGGGTGGGATAGCTCAGAGGTCAGAGCACTGGCTTTCCCCAAGTCAAGTTAAGCAGCGTCGAGCGTGGTTACCAATTGGATGGGTGACCGTTTGCACGCCTTGGCTTCGCAACAGTTCCCCCAATTCACCCAGCTGTGAATGGGTACCTGCCCTCTTTAGGGTCAAGGGAGGTAAAGCAGCGAGGGAGAGGAGATGGGCGCCGCCCTCAATATGCTGGCCTCTGCTCTAGAGAAGCTGAGGTCTCTGACGCCTCGCTCCCCTACGACCACCTAGGTTATGGGACACCTTTATCTTTACCTTTTGTATTTGCCACTACTTGGATGCAGGGTTACAGAGAGTTTCTAGCCACTTGCCCTCTCGCTTCTGTGGACTCCAGAGAACATGTCACCAGAAAATCCCTGCATTTGACCCTTTGACCAAAGAAGAAATCAGCAGTAGGGTGGACAATGCTGTTTCCCTGTGTAGTGTAGTGTAGTGTAGTGTAG
>CM060337.1:7001303-7003803 GCA_030674155.1 Stramonita haemastoma | reverse complement strand
AAGAAGAAGAAGAACAACAAAACAACAACAACAACAACAACAACAACAACAACAACAACAACAACAACAAGAACAGTTATTTTGATGTTGTATCAACGATTATCAACTATTCAGTTGTAATATGTTTATTATTATTGCTTGCAGACGTGTATCAACGCAAGAAGCATGTTATTTCTGATACTTACTCTACAAACCCTTGTTTTACTTTTGTTATTGCTGCAAAAGCATTATTTGCAGAATAAACCAATACTACGCTCACTCTGTCCTCTGCCTCTTCTGAACCGTCTGTCTGTCTGTCTGTTTGTTTTCGCTGAAAAGTCATTCAGTCAACTGTCTGTCTGTCTGTCTGTCGTCGTCTGTCTGTTTGTCTGTCTGTCTGTCTGTCTGTCTGTCTGTCGTCATCAGTCAGTCAGTCAGCTGTCTGTCTGTCTGTCTGTCTGTCTGTCTGTCTGTCTGTCTGTCTGTCTGTCTGTCTGTCTTGTCTGTCCTCTGTCTCTCTGTCTGTCTCGCTCTGTCTTCTCTCTCTCTCTCTTCTCTCTCTCTCTCTCTCTCTCTCTCCCCTCTCTCTCTCTCTCTCTCTCTCTCCTCTCTCTCTCTCTCTCTCTCTCTCTCTCTCCTCTCTCTCTCTCTCCTCCTCCTCCTCCCTCTCCCTCTCTCTCCCTCCCCTCCCCCCCCTCTCTCTCTGTCTGCTGGAACGTGGTGTGTTGTGCGGTCCCTGTCCCCAGGTCAAACGGTGGGTTAGATGGCACCGACAGTACGTACTCAGTTAGCACGCCACTTTGTCCCCAGGTCAAACTGGTCAAGATGCTGGTGGTGGTGTCCTGCATCTACATCGTGACGGCAGCCCCCAACGTGGCTCTGGGTCTGGCCCGCTCTCTGGTGCCAGAGTTCTGCCACACGCGTCGCTACGCCAACATCTTCCACGGCTCTCACCTGCTGTACCTGATGCTGGCCATGGGCAACTCCTCCATTAACTTCTTCGTCTACGTCCTCAGATCCTCCAAGTTCAGAGGTCACCTGGGCAGCATGTTGGGGTGTGGGACAGGCGGGACGTCCCGCTCAGCCTCGGAGACCAAGGCTGGGACACTGACCGAGACTTCGGCACCAGCGGGACTGGTTCTGCGCTGTCGGCTCAGGCTGGTCAGTCTGTTGTCCGGCAAGTCTGATGCTAGGCGTGGAGCAGGGGCAGAGGGTTGAATGTTTGTATTTTGTATTTTTGTACCACTGTACGTCACAGCAGATTTCTCTGCGTGAAATTCGGGCTGCTCTCCCTACCCGGGGAGAGCGCGTCGCCACAAGTGCAGCGCCAAGCTTTTTTTTTTCTTTTTCCTGT
This sequence comes from Stramonita haemastoma, assembly GCA_030674155.1. Classification (NCBI taxonomy): domain Eukaryota; kingdom Metazoa; phylum Mollusca; class Gastropoda; order Neogastropoda; family Muricidae; genus Stramonita; species Stramonita haemastoma. The sequence continues at coordinate 7,002,470 of CM060337.1, read as the reverse complement.
ATGCAAATGTGTTTGTTGCCCTAAAGGAGTGGCTTTTTTCTACAGAATTTTGCCAGGGCCAACCCCCTTGTTGAGCTTCTGTCCAGAGTACAGCTGTGGAGAGTGTGGTTGTTGTGAGTCTTGGGTGTTGTTGTTGACCTGCATTACGTTGTGTGGCTTTGTATTCTGTTTGGCTTTGAGTCGCTTTGCACGACTCCTTTTTGTCACTACAATTAAAAATCTTTGTTCAGGAAAGAAATGGTAGCGTGTGTTGGATAAGAGGGTGGTGGGGAGGGGTGGGGAGGACTGGAAGGTGTTTGTGAAATTTGTAATCGCTTTTTGTATCAAAGGTTTTTTTAAAAAAATGTTGGCATTACAAGCGCATTCTTTCACTGTAGAGCTTTCGAATGCGTTGTTATTTTGTTTATAATGATTAAGTTTATGTCTTTGTATTCATGACCTAATTTATACGGTCTATATCATCTGAGCTGGGAACGACACTGGTCTGTTTCCTTCATATCTTTCTTTAACTTTAATCGATTTTAAACAGTCTGGATGCTTGTTCCCTGGATTCTAGTCAAGTCAGATCAAGTCATGTCCACAGAAGTCTCCAGGCCTTGGAGAGCAATCCCAGGCAGTTAAATCGAGATGTGGACTCTCCAACAACTGCCTATCCCCTGCCTGCCTTTGATCTTCTAATGTGTGTGTATGTATACTTGGCTGTTGGGTGTTTGTATGTATACACATGGGTCATATACTGGCACGCCTGTCCATACACTCATCCTGGAAATATTTTAAAAAAAGTTAGTTAAAGTCTGTCCCGAGCCATAAGGCTCATCAGGCCGGTGCTTATCCCGGTTTCTGTGGCGTTAAGCGACTGAGAGTCATAGACTCCCCCCTGGATAGGACGCCAGTCTATCGCAGGGTTAACCCCAACACAAGGTTGGTACCCCTTTTACACCTGGGTGGGGTGAGAAAATAGCCGTAAAGTGCCTTTTCCAAGGGCACAACGCCATAGCCGAAAGCTGGGATCGAACCCACAAACTTTAGATTACGAGTCCAACGCCCTAACCACTAGACTACAGCGGCGGCAATCCTGGAAATATAGATCGTTACATCTCTGATGCACGCCTTGTCTAAGACCCGTGAAAAACTGTTTTTCAACATCAGCAAGCCGTGGAAACTTTT
>CM060337.1:6988803-6998803 GCA_030674155.1 Stramonita haemastoma | reverse complement strand
AGCGAATACATTCCTCTTGTATTACACAACATTGTTGGCCACCAATAATAAAAAAAAAAAATTCTTTTGCGACGTTTCTATGACCACCTTCAGTTTTTGAATCTAGTGCAACAAGTTTTAGGAAATGTCATTTATGCGTCTTACAGCAGTTTATCAGCTGTTTTTTTTTAATCTGTGATTTCCAAAATTCATAACTCATTTGCCATTTTTTCACATTTAAATCTACGAGACTCATCAAACTTTGCGTGTGTGTGTGTGTGTGTGTGTGTGTGTGTGTGTGTGTGTGTGTGTGTGTGTGTGTGTGTGTGTGTGTGTGTGTGTGTGTGTGTGTGTGTGTGTGTGTGTGTGTGTGAACAACAGTTGCATGGTATTAACACACACACGCGCGCGCGCGCGCGCACACACACACACACGCATAAGATTTATGTTTGTGCTCATATTTATTTATCTATTTATTCATTTATTTATTATTTTCTTTTGTTCTATTTATACTTTTCCCCCTCCCAAACCCAGTCCGGTATCACGGTATGTGGAAGGACGTAAATTGAAGACTACTACTACTACTACTACTACTACTACTACTACTACTACTACTACTACTACTACTACTACTACTACTACTACTACTACTACTACTACTACTACTACTACCACTACTACTACTACTACTACTACTACTACTACTACTACTACTACTACTACTACTACTACTACTACTACTACTACTACTACTACTACTACTACTACTACTACACACACACACACACGAAAACACCAGACACAAAACAAAACCCAAATCCAGCCAAACAACATTCACTAACCAACTTTGTGTTTTATCAGACCGATCTATAGCAAAACGGCATGGAACCAGATAAAATGCTAAGATCTCCAAAACCAATGACACTAAAATAAATATGTCTTCCTGCAGTTGGAACAAGCTACCTAAAATAATGGTGGTGGTAGTGGTAGGGGGTGGGGATGTAGCAAACGTAAATATCCCATAATAGGTAAACCTCGGAGCTCTTGCCGAGGAACGATAAACAATTTGTAAAAGGAAAACAGTTTTATAAGACGTAGCTGAACTTAGACGATAAGATTTTTCCACAAAGAATGGTTTTGATACTGAACACTGTCATCATTATGCAAAGACGATGGAGATGGATAGGACACATCAGCCGACGGGAACAAGGAAACATCGCCCGAACAGCCCTCCACTGGACACCAGACGGAAAACGCAGGCGAGGACGACCAAGAACACTGGCGTCGGACAATAGAAACAGAGCTGAAGACCCTCCAACACTCCTGGGGAACCATTCAGAAACTGGCCCAAGACAGGCAGGAGTGGAGAACCTTTGTTGCTGCCCTACATGCCAAGAAGGCATAAAAAAGGCTTTGGATGGATGGATGAATTTCATCACCATAGCTTTGTTTCTTATCTCACGCAAGTAAGGTAACAATTCCACACTGAAGAAAAAAGATTTCTTCACTATCCTTTACCTGTGCAGCGATGAAAACGGGTCCACGCTTAATGACCTATTCTGGATTTTTTTTTTCGTTTATTTATTTATTTATTTACTAATTTGTGTATTTAATTATTTATTTATTCACTTATTTATTTATTTATTTATTTATTTATTTATTTATTTATTTATTTATTTATTCACTCATTTATTTACTTATTCTTTTATATCGAGGATAATGGAACAACCACGCATGTGCTTTTTTACATCCAGCCCCCGTGTGTAGGCACTTTTGCAAATCTTGTCATCTCTTCCCATGCTGTGCCATATGCCCCATACATGTCGATCTTGAGGACATATTGTGTGTGTCCCCAGTAGCCGCATGGTTACTAAGCAGTGTTACAAACAGAAGCCAGAGCTCCATCCTGAAGAACTGGCCCAGCCCTAGAGCTGGAAGAGCCACGTGGAGAGAACATGCTGACCACTCTACGCCCACAGCGAAGAAGCGATCCTGCTGGTGCCGAAGTCTGGGGCAGTGTGCCAGCCTTGGTCTCCGAGGCTGAGCGGGACGTCCCGCCTGTCCCACAGCCCAACATGCTGCCCAGGTGACCTCTGAACTTGGAGGACCTGAGGACGTAGACGAAGAAATTGGTGGAGGAGTTGATCATGGCTAACATCAGGTACAGCAGGTGAGAGCCGTAGAAGATGTTGGCGTAGCGACGTGTGTGCCGGAATTCCGGCACCAGAGAGCGGGCCAGACCCAGAGCCACGTTGGGGGCTGCCGTCACGATGTAGATGCAGGACACCACCACCAGCATCTTGACCAGTTTGACCTGGAAACAAAGTTGGCGTGGTGACTGAGTGTGTATGTACCGTGTGTGCCATCCATATCCAACCCACCGCCCGTATCTTGGGCTTTTGACGTACCAGAAATAGCTGTGCGGGCAAGATTGTATGTGTATATGTCGCAAGCAAAGGCAAATCAGTCAATCAAGTCACCGCCAAATCGGAACTAATCTTTTATTTTTGACAGTGAAAAAAAGAATGGTTATTTAGACCCAGCTCGATCCAGTCTCTTGCCTATCAGGGCAATGACGTCAGTAGTAGCAGAATTATGCCGCAAACAGGCAGCCCTGACAGGTGCAGTGACGTCAGCAGGTACAGTGACGTCAGCAAGTGCAGTGGCGTCAGCAGGTGCAGAATGCTGCCGCAAACAGGCAGCCCTGACAGGTGCAGACAGGCTTTGTCATTCGGATTATGCGTCTCCTGCAAGACTTAGACCGTGGATCGGTGGTCTAGACTCACCTGCCTAAGAAGCAAAAACTCCAGGTTGATTCCCACTTGTGACCGAAACTTTTTCCCCCTATCCACTAGACCCTGAGTGGTGGCCTGGGTGCTGCAGTCTTCCGGATGAGACGATATACCGAGGTCCTGCATGCAAACACGCATTAAAACACCCGTAAAAGAACCCATGGCAACGAGAAAGTTGTCCCTGGTAAAATTGTGTTACATAATTCATCAGCTACTTCCTTAAACCTATAGTCTTAGGTTCTATAATACAGGAATGATAGGCACAAAAGACAATCAAAGGTGCATTTGACTAGATCATCAGCGCATCCCAATATCAGATTACAGTGTGGACAAAACATTGCTAAGATATAGCGCTATATAGATTCAATGTATTATTATTATTATTATTATTATTATTATTATTATTATTATTTTATTATTATTATTATTATTATTATTATTATTATTATTATATCATCATCATCATCATCATCATCATCATCATCATCATCATCATCATCATCATCATCATTATTATTATTATTATTATTATTATATTATTATTATTATTATTATTATTATCATTATTATTATTATTATTATTATTTCTCACCTGAGCGTACATGACATTTACCTGTTGCCGTGAGGCGGCGCCATCACCGGAGGAGGACAGCTGTCGCCATCTTAACCTTAACTTCAGCTCCAGAACAGTGACGATGGTGCTGATGACGACGACGATGAAAGTCCCGAAAGGGATCACCACCATCAGGATCGTGTCCTCCACCACAGTGTACAGCGGCTTGTGGCTGAGGTAGAACTCCGTGGCTGCCAGAAAGTAGACAGCTTCTGCCCGTGTCAGGATCTGGGCGAGAGCCGACCTTTAGTTGCAGAGGGTAGAGCACAGAAGCCAGCTGGAGGAGGCCCAGGATGACAGCAATGAGGACAGCCATGGTCCGTGTCCTGAGGAGCGAGGCAGCCTTGAGGGGCAGCACCACACACACACACCGTTCCAGGGAGATGAGGGCCGTCAGACAGCCGGAAGAGTACAGGAACCCGCGGTAGATCCCCGTGAAGTAACACGAGAGTAGTACTTCCACCACCGGGCAACCTCGGGGTGGAAGTACCCGACCAGGAAGTGGGAGCAGACGACGTAGAAGAAGGTGACGAAGAGCAGGTCCACCAGCGCCAGGCTGAAGAGACACAGGTTCATACGATCCCGCAGCCCCTGTCTCACAAACACCAGGCAGTTGAGGACGTTGGAGGTGGCGCCCACCACGAAGACCCCCAGACTGACGTACAGCACCGCGATCTTCTCCAACGTCTGGTAAGTCTGCAGGGAGATGACGTTGTAGGGGTTGGCCCAGGGCAGGAAGACGTCATCAGGGGAGGGGCTGTTGACGTCATACCCGAGTCAGTGTGGTTCAGCAACAAGGGAGGGAGGAGGGTCATGTTGACGTGGGAGAGGGGGTGTTGAGGACCTGCTTCTTCTCGTGGAGTTTTGCCGATTGTTGAAGACGTGGTATAAAGGGTGTCTAACGAGGGCAAGAAAGAACGGACCCAGACAAGAGAGATGAGTTAATCCAACCATCATTGCTGAATCGTGAGGTATGAAGTGGATCTGTCTAGTTAACCTGTGTTATTATACTGTGACTGATAGTAATGTGTCTAAAAGCTATTTCCAGCTTGTTTGAAGAAGATTCGAATCTACGACTTGCGTCTTATTAAATAGCTAAAATTCTGAATGTAAATGTTGTGTAACTAGCACTTTTCGTAAATTGTATTAATAATGATAATACTTTATTTGTTTCGCGTGTTTGCAGTACTTATAAAAATATAACGCTCTAAACCACATTGCATAGGTTTAATGATAAAAACCAAATAGCTAACCTGATATCAGATTCCTTGTTTTGCAGTACTCTTTCCTTCATACGACATTCATTCCCAAAAAGCAAAAGACAACATAATTATTTCAGCTGTTTAACCTTAAAATTTTGTTTGATCACTCTAAAATTTGATTTTGTGTACTGTGTACAATTTCATTTCGTTTACCTCAAACTTTTTTGGTTTAGTTTTAAAATGTTATTTGGTTTACTTCGAAAAATTCCTTTGATATATTTTTAAACTTCCAAGCTGTTGCATTTTTCATCGCATTCAATTTTCTGAATCTTTTTGTTTTGGTTTGGTTTAGATTTAGGTTTCTTTTTATCTTTTTTCTATTTTCCCTGTTGTTTTTTATCTCGGAAATTTCAAACGCATGCATGTACCTAGAAATCGTACATGCACATGCACATACTCAAGCATGGATATATGCGTACACGCATGGGCAAAATGCATGTGCATGCATACACATAGGCAAATGCATGTCAAACGCTAACATGCGCTTAACTGAAATAAATAAGAGACAGAGAGAGACAGAGAGAGAGAGAGAGACAGAGACAGAGACATAGACAGAGAGAAATAGAGGGAAAGAGACAAAACAAGATAAGAGAGATAGAAAAACAAAACACGGAGATGATATAATATAGAGACACAACAGAGACACAGAAAGACCAACAACAAAAAAATCAAACCCCAAAAAGAGAGACAGAAACATAAAAAACAATTAAAAGACAGAAACACAAAGAAACAAACACAAAGGCAAACAAACGGACAGTCAGAGACTGAAATCAAAATGAAAATAATCACAAGTAAAGAGAAGAAGACTAGTCTAGTGGTTAGAGCATTGTGCTCGCAATTTGACGCCCACCGATCAAGTCTACTCAGAGACGCCCTTTCAAGGAGAATTTGACCCCCTGGAGTAAACATCTGTACTGATCCCCCACCCCCTCAGAAATTTATTCAGATGAGACCCAAACCAAACCTTCACGTGCAAACGCATGCAGAACATCTTGTGCATACTTTAAATCCCGTTCTGCCTTTCAGGAAAAGATTGGCCGTTCATTCTGGTTACAACTGATAAGAAAAATAAAACTTGAATATTTCCTTTAAAAAGACATAATGCACAGTGGTGTATTGTGAATCATCTCCAAGGTTGAAATGCCGAAACTTTAATGGTGGGCAAAAACGGGTGCATGACCTCTTGCGGAGCCCCCCACCCCCGTAAAAAAGCAAAATAGATATAGATAGATAGATAGATAGATAGATAGATAGATAGATAGATAGATAGATAGATAGATAGATAGATAGATAGGTGGAGAGATAGATAGGTGGAGAGAGAGAGAGAGAGAGATAGATAGATAGATAGATAGATAGATAGATAGATAGATAGATAGATAGATAGATAGATAGGTAGACAGGTAGACAGGTAGACAGATAGATAGATAGATGGATAGATAGATAGATAGATAGATAGATAGATAGATAGATAGATAGATAGATAGATAGATAGATAGATAGATAGATAGATAGATAGATAGATAGATAGATAGATGGATAGATAGATAAAGAAAAAATAAATACATAAACAAATAGAAAAGTAAATAAGTAAATAAACGAATAAATAGATGAATAATTAAATATATTTTTTAATCCAGCTCACCAGTCCACGCACACCCCCACGCCCCACAAACGCACCATTCAGTCATTGTATAAATGTCTTATAAGCAAGTTCACAAGACTTTTTTAGCGCTATCACACAACCTTCAATCACACTCAGAACCACCCTTTATATTCCAGGTTTAATATCAAACTCAATGAAAATATCATGCAAATTATATAAGTTACGCACGTACACATACACAAACAGACGCACGCACACACACACACACACACACACACACACACACACACACACACACACAACACACACACACACACACACACACACAAACACACACACACGCACACGCACACGCACACGCACACACACACACACATCCCCTTTATATCTGTCTGTCTTTCTGTCTGTCTGTCTGTCAGTCTGTCTGTCTGTCTGTCTGTCTGTATGTCTGTATGTCTGTATGTCTGTCTGTCTGTCTGTCTGTATGTATGTATGTATGTATGTATGTATGTATGTATGTATGTATGTATGTATGTATGCGTGCATGCATGCGTGCATGCATGCATGCATGTATGCATGTATGCATGTATGCATGTTTGTATGTATGTATTTATGTATGTATGTATGTATGTATGTATGTATGTATGTATGTATGTATGTATGTATGTATGTATGTATGTATGTATAGTATGTATGTATGTATGTATGTATGTATGTATTTAGTTGAGTACAGCAAAGTAACGTTAAAAAAGCATGTTACTCAGTTGCAACTTCCCTATAACATTTTGGTTCTTGCGCGTGCTCTCATATACATTAACACACAAGCGCACACGTACGTACACGTACATGGACACGTGCACAAACACACACACAAACACACACACACAAACACACACACACACACACACACACACACACACACACGATACAGAACTCTTATACATTCACACACAGATCCACACTCAGAGCTACAAGCACATACACAGTCACATACACACACACTCACACTTAGGATGACTATATACCGAGGCCCCTTGCGTGAACATCTTGCGCACACGTTAAATCCTTCTCTGCTTTTCAAAAAAAAGGCATTGTGTGCCGGTGGGAACAGATGACAAGATTGATAAAACTGCATACACACCGAGACTGGATGTAAAAAAGCAAATGAGTGCCGATTCCATTATCTCCGATATAAAAAAAGTGAATAAATGAATAAGTAAATAAAAAATAAAACACACGCTCAAATACAAACACAACACACGCACACAATATTTACACAACTGCATACACACGGGGACTGGATGAAAAAAAGCACATGAGTGCTTATCCCATTATCCTCGATATCAAAGAATAAAATATAAAAAATATAAAAATAAACACACGCACACACACACACACGCACACACATACACACACACACACACACACACACACACACACACACACACACACACACACACACACACACACACACACACACACACACACACACACACACACACACATACATACACATACACACACACAGAGTCAATGATTTAATAACAGCAGCTTAACTCCTTGTTTGCAGCGGGAAATTTTCCATGACACTAGTAGGAGTGGCATAAATGGCACAGGGTATAATATAGCAGGAAATAATGAGGAGAATGCCAACCATCACTGCTATATCCTGCGTTCATTTAACTAAATAGATCTGCTGCGGAAAAGTGCTCAGTTCTGGTCTGTCAAGTGTTAGAAGATAGATAGGTGGGACGGGATAGTCTAGTGGTCAGACAGAACATTGCGCTCGCAATTTGACGACCCGAGTTCGATTCCCGTTCGAGGGGATTATTTTTTTCCTCTGGAGTTTACATCAGTGCTGACTCCACTCTCTCCAAAAGTATTTTGGGTGAGACTGTAAACCGAGGCTCCGTTTGCGAACGCACGCAGAACATTTTGCACACGTTAAATCCTGTTCCGCTTTTCGTAAGAGTAGGCCATTGTGTGCCGGTGTGAACAGACGACAAGATTTACAAAACTGCATACACACGGGGACTGGATGACAAAAGCATATAAGTGCTTATTCCATTATCCTCGATGTAAAAGAATAAAATAGAATAAATAAAAAAGTAATAAAATAGATAAATACATGCATGCACAGACGTGTACATACGTGCGTCCATGCTGTATACACATGTGCATACTTACGTACATGTATACACGCATGCTCACATCCATCCATCCATCCATCCATCCATCCATCCATCCATCCATCCATCCATCCATCCATCCATCCATCCATTGAGAAAGTTTCCTCAAGTAGTAGTAGTCTTCAGTTTAATGTCTTTCCACTTTAAGTCATACCAGACGATCGCGTGCGCGCACGCGCGCGCGCGCGCGTGTGTGTGTGTGCGTGCGTGCGTGCGTGTATGTGTGTGTGTGTGTGTCTGTAAATATATCATATTAACAAATATAATGTGCTGAACATCATAACAAGTTAATTAAAATACAAAATTGAATAATAAAAAACATCATTAATTATATCAAATGCCCTATGGGACTTGACTGTAAACCTTTCACAATATCAAACATCATGTCTACATCATAGAGAATTTCTTCGATAGAAATCTTAGAAATGATAGGCAAATAGGGCTTTATATTCTGGCAATCAAGTATGACATGAGCATTAGACATATACTCTCCACATAAGCATTTAACGGTCTTGTTGAATTTTGTAACAAATGCATTTAGTCTTATTCTGAATAAACAATGCCTTGAGTTTTCTGTCTCTGACAACATCTACATGAGTCTTTCGATTGATAATATCCTCAAACACACACTTCCTACGTAGAATCCATTTTGAGAACTGTCTATTTTGCTGACATAACTCCATGAATTTATTCAACGATGCCTGTTCTAATAATATGTAACTCTCTCCTAAGAAAGAAGAAGAAAGAAAGAAAAAGAAAGAAAGAAAGAAAGAAAGAAAGAAAGAAAGAAAGAAAGAAAGAAAGAAAGAAGAGAAGAAGAAGTATACACTAATAAATTGGCATAATCCCCAGAAACAGTGATGTACAAAACTATTAGATGTGTTGTTTCACAGTCGCGCGTCCAACATATTGCGTAAAGATGTTGATTTGATTTCATTTGATTTATTCTTTTATATCGAGGATAATGGAATAAGCACTCTTGTGCTTTTTTAACTCCAGTCCCCGTGTGTATGCAGTTTTGTAAATGTCATCTGTTCCCACCGGCACACGATGGCCTACTCATACGAAAAGCGGAACAGGATTTAACATGTGCTCAAGATGTTCTGCGTGCTTGATTAATATCAAGCTGCATTTAGGACACCTGCCGAAGGAGACCGTCTTGAGTTATAGCTGGTCACTTCGGTTGTGTTCAGAAATGCCTGTTCTCCTCATTTTTCCCCAGAGCAGAACAAAAGCAGAAGCTCTCCAAGCACAGTTTCTGGGATTATGTCGATGTTATTGACGTACATTCTTCATCTTCTTTTCTTTTTCTTTGTTCATCTCCTCCTCCTCCTCCTCTTCCTCCTTCTTCTCCTTCTTCTTCTGCTCCTCCTCCTCCTCCTTCTTTTTCTTCAGAGGATACCTAGGACAAGGTGGATCGGTGGTCTAGAGGTAACGCACCGACAAAAAAAGCAAAAAGTCCGAGTTCAAAGTCTGTGGTGGTTCGATCCCCGTTTGGGCCCCGAATCTTTTCCACCCATCCACTAAACTCTGAGTGGTGATCTGGGTGCTAGTCTTTCGGA
>CM060337.1:6971303-6983803 GCA_030674155.1 Stramonita haemastoma | reverse complement strand
TTAAGAGGAAAAAGTACTTTGGTGAGTTGCCCTATAACAATGTGATTTCATTATTTAGATTCAGGTATATCAACCATTCTTTGCTGATTGAAACAGGACGAGTCAACGGCATTCCGCGCGAAAATCGTCTTTGTAAACAATGTAACATGAAAACGATAGGAGATGGAATGTCCAAAGTTTTCTGAGCTTCGGAAGAATGTCCTACATCATGAATAATTATTTGTATCAAAGATCCATGTTCACATTTTGTATGAGTTCTCTTCTGATGAATGTTATTAAAACTTAGCAAATTCATAGTTAAGAAATAAGTTGCATGACACTAATGAAAAGGTTCACTATACTTTTTATTTCTGTGAAATTTTACGTATACTATTAATGCAAATGATATATGTTACAGTTGATTTTGTTCTCGGATATCCTCCATGCTCCAAGAGGGGTCAAAGGCGAATTAAATCTTGAATCTTGAAGTCTACATTCCGGATGACTTGGTGATTGTCCCTGACCTCTCCTCTGACGCGGAACTGGACGTTACTGTCCTGCAGCCCAGCATCTTGCCCAGGTGACCTCTGAACTTGGAGGACCTGAGGACGTAGACGAAGAAGTTGATGGAGGAGATTGCCCATGGCCAGCATCAGGTACAGCAAGTGAGAGGCCAGGAAGATGTTGGCGTAGCGACGTGTGTGCCGGAATTCCGGCACCAGAGAGCGTGCCAGACCCAGAGCCACGTTGGGGGCTGCCGTCACGATGTAGATGCAGGACACCACCACCAGCATCTTGACCAGTTTGACCTGTCCACACACAGTACAGAGAGAGAAAGATTTATTAATCTATTCTTTTATATCGAGGATAATCAAATAAGCCATCATGTGCTTTTTTTTTTACATCCAAGACCTGTGTGGGTGAGAGAGAGAGGGAGAGACAGAGAGATAGAGGCAGAGAGAGAGAGAGGGAGAGACAGAGAGAGAGAGACAGAGAGGGGGGGAGAGACAGAGACAAATAGAGGCAGAGAGAGAGGGAGATAGAGAAACAGAGACAGAGACGGAGAGACAGAGAGACAAAGACAGAGACAGAGGAGAACATTGAAAAGCATTATCATTTTTTCTTTATCATTCCTGTTCTTACATCCATAATTATAATTATGTGGGTGGAGGGTGGGAGGGGAAGCAAGTGGGTGGAGGTGGGGGGAGGGGATATCAATGGCCTAGCGGTTAGAGCCTTGAGCTCGTGATTTGACGACACGGGTTTGATCCCCCACTTAGACACATGTTTGAGGGAATCTTTCCCCTGAATTGAACATTAGTACCCCCTCCACGTCTCCAAAAGTCCTTTGGATGAGGCTTTAATTAAGCCGAGGTCTCGTATACGGACGCGCGCAGAGCATCTTGAGCACACGTTAAAACCCATCTAGCCTTTCGAAAGTGTAAGCATTGTGTGTCAGTAGGGACAGATACTGATCAAATCTTAAAGACTGCATGCACACTGATGGGCGTGTTTAGACGTCTCATAAGTTGGAATGCGGCTACCTTAATGGTGGGCAAACGGGCGCAGACACAAAATTTCATCATCGGTAAGCCCCGAACCTCTAGCCGAAGACTAGGATTCCACACCAACTATGTAACCCCCCCAGAAAAACTGAATAAAAAAAGTTTGAAAAAATAATAATAAAACGCATGCACACTCGCGTCCTGTTTAGGCATCGTCCCCAAAGTGGAAACTATGCTACATTTATGGTGGGAAAAAATGGTCGCATGTACAACAATCTCACCATTTTAACTATAGGGGTTCTATCCGTGGATCGGATCCCCCCCTCTCCCAACAAAAACAAAAGGTAAAAAGGTGCAGGTGTTCCATAACCTAGGCGGTTGTAGCGGAGCGAGGCATCAGAGACCTCAGCTTCTCTGGGGGCCAGCATATTGAGGGCGGCGCCCATCTCCTCTTCATCGCTGCATTAGCTTCCCTGACCCTAAAGATTAGGTACCCATTTGCAGCCGGGTGAACTGGGCCATGGGGGGGACTAAACTGAAGCCAAGGCACGCAAACGGTCACCCATCCAACGGGTAACCACGCTCGATGCTGCTTAACTTAACTTGACTGGGGAAAGCGAGCGCTCTGACCATTTTGCTATCCCACCCCCAACAAAAACAACAACAGCAAAAAACTAACTCAAAAACCAGCACTGCTCGTCTTCTTTACGCTATGCCCCGTGTGCGAACGCACGCAGAACATCTTGCGCACACGTTAAATCCTGTTCCGCTTCTTGTAAGAGTAGACCACCGTGTGCCGGTGGGAACAGAAGACACGATTTACAAAAACTGCATACAAACGGGTACGGGATGTTAAAAAAAAGAAGCACATGGGTGCTTATTCCATTATCCTCGATATAAAAGAATATATTTTTTTAATTGCTTGCTATGACATTAACACTGACAAACACAAAGAGGACATGTCCTCTGCTAACCACTAAACATACCTGCTGCAGTTTCCCACTCTCCTGGCTGGAAGAGGACAGCTGTCGCCACTGAAGCCTCAACTTCAGCTCCACCACAGTGACGATGGTGCTGATGACGACGACGATGAAAGTCCCGAAGGGGACAACCACCATCAGAATCGTGTCCTCCACCACAGTGTACAGCAGACGGTGACGCGCGTAGAACTCACTAGCCGTTAGAAACAAGGTGGTTCTACCCGTCTGGGGATCCACCCGGGAACCAATCTCCAGCTGCAGTGGGTAGAGCACAGCAGCCAGCTGGAGGAGGCCCAAGATGACAGCAATGAGGACAGCCATGGTCCGTGTCCTGATGAGCGAGGCAGCCTTGAGGGGCAGCACCACACACACACACCGTTCCAGGGAGATGAGGGCCGTCAGACAGCCGGAAGAGTACAGGAACCCGCGGTAGATCCCCGTGAAGGATTTGCGCGCGAAGTAGTTCCACCACTGGGAAGACCCCGGGGAGGTGGCTTCCACCAGACAGTGAGAGCAGATGACGTAGAAGAAGGTGACGAAGAGCAGGTCCACCAGCGCCAGGCAGAAGAGACACAGGTTCATACGATCCCGCAGCCCCTGTCTCACAAACACCAGGCAGTTCAGCACGTTGGTAGAGGCGCCCACCAAGAACAGACCCAGGCTGACGTAACAGGTCATGATCTTCTCAAACGTCAGGAACGTTTGCTGGGAGATGACGTTGTAAGGATTGGCCCATGGCAGAAAGACGTCATCGCTTGCTGACGTCGTCACCGCAAGGTCAGATGGGTTCAAGGACACGGGAGAAAAAGTGGTGTTGCGGGGTGGAGTGGGGCGTTGCGGACTGCTGGGTGCTTCTGTCACACTTCCACTCAGGTTTGTTAACACAGTTGTGGTGTTGATCCAGAACAGAGCATTCCACTGTTGTGAGGCTTCTGCTGCTGCATCTGCAGTCATCATCGTTGGTCAATCAGGCTGACAGTTGGTTTAGGGTTCCTGGCTTGCTGGATACTTTCTGGCACTGTGGCGAATCCAGATGGATTTGTATTGGACAGCTGTGGGGGGGGGGTAGATGTCTTGTCTTGTCTATAGTGGTAGTAGTTTGGGTTTCAAAGTTTAGTTAGATGTAAGGAAAAGGGAAACAAGCTTTCCTTGTCGTTGGTTGCAGCAAACCTGAAAGCATTTTAATTTTATCTTGAACTAGAACTTTTTTCTGTTAAAAATTTTTTTTTTTCTTGTCAACGTTGTTAAAATAAAGTCCACAAGTGTGTGCTCTCACGTCTGCTTTCACGTCACTCACTTTTTGTCTGTCTGTCTGCTTGTATCTCTCACTTACATACACACACGCGCGCGCGCGTACACGCACGCACACACACACACACACACACACACTGCAGAAAAGGCAGAAGGAGCAGTAGCAACAGCAGCAACACTAGCAACAATAACAGCAACAACCACAAACAGTACAACTAATTTGGACGTTTAAGAAGTGAAAATGAATGAATGAATAGATGATTAAATGAATGAATGAATAAATGAATGAATGGATGAATGAATGAATAAATGAAGGAAGGAAGGAACTAATGAATGAATGAATGAATGACCACACACCTTTTAACAATGGTAATTCCCAGATCCTAGAGAGAGAGAGGGAGGGGGAAGTAGAGAGACAGACAGACAGACAGAGACAGAGACCAACACACAGACACACAGAGAAAGAGAAATATGCAGACAGATAGAGACAGACATATATAGACAGAGACACAGACACACAGACAGGTACACAGAAAGGCACACAGACAGTGACAGTAGTAAATCACAATATTACAAAAAATTTGTAGCGTCTCCATCCGTATAAGAAAAGTCTAGGATTTATCAATACTTCCAATCATTCATTTTGTTCAGTCTCTGCCATTCTTTTGGAGCATAAGTTTTATGTCCTCTATAAGAACCCCCAGGAATTCATGTTCTGCACCTTTCTGGTACTGAAGCCAAACTGCTCACTGCTGGCTGGGGAAAACACGTGCTCTGACCACTGAGCTACCTTGTCCCCTTCCATGCTTACATCCATTACTGACAAAGATTATGGCCGGGGCTGTAGCATCTGACCGGTGCCAAGCTCGGCTATCCCTGTTTCTTTGTGGTCTTATCTCATATGTTATCTTATTCATTTATATCGATGATAATGGGAGAAGAAGCACTCAGTGCTTTTTTTACATCCAATCCCCGTGCGTATGCAGTTTTGGAAATATCTGTTTCCACGGGCACACAATGGCCTACTCATGCGTAAAGCGGAACAGGATTTAAAGTGTGCTCAAGATGTTCTGCGTGCGTTCACACACGGGGCCTCGGCTTATAGTCTCATCCAAAGGACTTTTGGGGAGAGTGGAGTCCGCACTGATGTTAACTCCAGGAGAAAAATCTCCTCGAATGGGAATCAAACCCGGGTCGTCAAATTGCGAGAGCATTTTCTGACCACTAGGCTACCCATCCCCCCGGTAGAATGAGGCAGAATTCTATGTGAGGCCTGTACTGTGGAGGGGTATCAAGAGCGTACGGTCAATCCATCATTCAAGCCTCCTGAAGATGTCGCTTTCTACAGGTGGCTGAGTGATTCTTTGCCTTACGCTCACACGGTGTATGGGCTCATCCCATAAATCTGGACGCTAATTCTCAGTGGCTCGTATGTAAAGACTTGCTTATTCTTCCTGCTGTGTATTCCCTGTCTGTTTTTTGTTTTGCCTTAATTAACTCGGTGGAGACCAAGCTTAGACTCTTGATCTCAGCTAATACTGAGAGTGTGGAGGTTGAAGTCAATGCCGAACTGTTGGATTTAGGGGAGATTTTTTTTTTAAGGAAGACTGGCTGTTTGGTGTCTCTTTCAAATCCTTCCAAAGTGACTATAATGTGAGATTGTGTGTGCAAGCACACGTTTAACAGCTTGCATTTACATGACACCTTATCTGTCATAAAAGGTAGGGGGGTGTTCATGCACTGTAAGATGCGCCAGTGCATAACAGCCAATAGAAGCCTGGCGTTGTCGGAATCCCACGTATTAATCAAACACCCCCATTCTTTGTGGGGCCTTGGTTAATAGTGGGATCCGAGGACTTTCAGGGAGTGGAGTCAGTACTGAAGTTAACTCCAAGGGAAACAATCCCCTTGAACGAGCACCTCAGTGATGAATCAAACCAGGGATCGAATCCCGGGATGTCAACGAGCAAGCTCAATGTTCTAACTACTTGGTTCTCCTGCCCCCCCCCCCCCCCCCCCCCCTGACCAATGTAACTAGCCTTTATTTCATTACACTTCTCCGTGAAGATGGCTCTGTCACAGTGAAGAAAGCTACAGACATAAAGTAATGAGCAGATGTCACTGATGTATAGACACAGTGTCAGGCCTTGCTCCCCTATGACCGCCTAGGTTTATGGGATACCTTTACCTTTATAGACACAATCAGCTTCTCTAAATCAGTAGCTATGATTTTGTTGCTATTGAAAAATAAAGATAGCGCATGTATGTATTAGGTGAGCCAGTTTTATGCCGATTTAGGACAAGAATATTTAGCCAACACAGAATAGAAATATAATCTGTTGTGTATAATGTTGTGTAACAATATCATGCAAGAGTTCTCCACACATTTTATAAGCATTTGCTGAACAAATTTGAACATGAATTAGGTGAAGAATATTTTATTCAATGCTTTTTTAAATTGTTTGAATGCTTTTGTAAAGAGATGCAGACTCTCTTAACACACCATTTGATAGATTCCAGATTGTGTTTACAGTAGTCAACTTCTTTAAACAATGTACCCCCACCTCCCTAATCTCCGTGTTCTTTCGTTGAAAGTTTTTAATAATAGCATGCTTCCAACAGGTACAGGACAGGTCTGCCTACCTGTACATCCAGTAGAAAAAGACAACAATGGAAACTTTTTACTAGCATGCTTACAACAGGTACAAGACAGGTCTGCCTATCTGTACACCAAGTAGAAAAAGACAATGGAAAGTTTATACCAGCATGCTTACAACAGGTACAAGACAGGTCTGTCTACCTGTACATCCAGTAGAAAAAGACAATGAAAATTTTTACCAGCATGCTTACAACAGGTACAAGACAGGTCTGCCTACCTGTGCACCCAACAGTACAAGATAGCAATGGCGGTCAGCGAAGCTCTCTAGCAGAAAAAGAAGTGAAAGGAACGGTGGATTCTCTCCCCTTTATAGTCACAGGAACACGCGTGACCCAGATATAGACAATAACACGCACAACAGGTTAATGCTACGCGCACATCACCATCACGAGAAAGTTATCTGATACATTTTATTTTCATTTCAACAGAACACGTCAAAGGCATAATCTTTGTCCCACTCTCTCTCTCTCTCTCTCTCTCCTCTCTCTCTCTCTCTCTCTCTCTCTCTCTCTCTCTCTCTCTCTCTCTCTCTCCAGTCATTCTGCATTTTCTTCAGAATCTCTCTATACCGATGTTTTCAGCCTGGACAAAGCTGCTTCCCAATCAGCTAATTGACCCTATTCTGTGCCTACTTTCAGGCAGCACGAAGATCGAGCATTGCATCTGATTATCAGGCACTTTGCTAATGAGAGATTGTCTGCATCGGGCAGTGCTCCTGGAAAACCCTGCATCCCCTTGCAAAGATAATGGCCCAAGGCGAGGCAAGGCACGCTGAAACCCACAGCATCCCTGGAATCCGGGCTAGAGAGGCAAGAGTAGGTGTGGTTCCTCTAGGTGATGAAAGAAAGAGAGGTTGCCCCCAGGGCTTTTTGTCAGTGAGGTGACGTCAGCTGGTCCTCTGCTCCTTTGGTTTAAGTTCAATATTCTTAATGAACACCACAGCTGCAGTTCTTTGATGTAAAAGACTAATATAACAGAATGAAAGCCATGTTTGTGATTTTACTTCGTGAGGAATGTGAGCTTTGTACTTTTCCATCAATACTAGAAATCTGTGATTATATCACAGGGTTACTTGTTGGACCGTTGCAGTTCCGAGAGCAAGAGATATAATGTGCGTGTGCGGGAAGAGCACTTTTCCGCCTGTATAATGCTCCTGCTGTCCCTTTAAGGGTAGTAGCCTCTTTCAAGCAGCCTGTTCATTTTCTGTGGAGAAAACAGGTGGGCAGCGCAGGTCCACAGAACGAAGTACGGTGGTTATTTCTCTCTGTTTGCCACAGTGAAAGCGCCACGTCGTTTCTATGAAGCAAATGTAAAAGGATGTACTTTTAGATACCAGATGCGTGGAAGAAAGGATTAGTGTGGTGGATGATCATCTCATAGGCCGGAGACTCCATCTGGAAATAACCTTTTGACTTTGATTGACTTGAGACTCCTTCTTCTTCCTCAGTATGTCCAGTTTACAGGCTTTGCACTAGCCAGCGCATGGCGTGTCTGTTTTATTCTTCTCGTTTCCCCGAGGTTCACAAGTGATGAGATTTTGTGAAAGCGACCGTTTTTTTTTCCTCATCTAAGGACGCCGCGTTCCGACTTTAGGTGTGGTGCTAACTTGAGGCTAAAACCCATTACAACGAGCGCCTCCACGCGTGGCTTGATCGCGAGTCGTCAGTTCACGAACATAACGCTCTAACCGCTAAGTTAGCCCCAACCTCTGGCAAAGTTTTTTTTGAGGATAACGTAAACTCACACATGTCTTTTTTTCCCCCAAAACAATCTACTTCCTGGGTGCATGCAAATTTTCTAAATTGATCATCCATTCCCACTGACACTCAATGTCTACTCTTCCGAAAGGTGAAACAGGACTTAACGTCTGCGCAAGATGTTCACTATGTGTTTTGTCTACAGGACTTTGGTTTATAGTCTCGTCGGAAGGAATATTCGACCTGAAAAATGTAGACAAGTGGATGTATGACTTCTTAAGGAGTTAAGGAAGAGGTTATTGAAGCTGACTGCACTAGCAGAGAAGTATCTGACAGAATGCACAGTCAGCAAGAAAAGTTGTGTAGAAAAAAACAAACAGGAGTCAGAAAATAAATGACTGCATGAATGAATAGGAACAACAATAAGGTTGCAGCAAACATCAGCACGATACAACACGATACAGCATGGCACAATATGACACAATACCCTACAAGATAAAGCAATACAATATGATGCAATCCAATGCAATGCAAGGCAATGCAATCCAATAAAATGCAGTAAATGCAATGCAATGCAATAAACAGAGTTACCCTACAATACAAGATTTGTTTTTACAAGATATAGCGCTATACAAATTCCATGTATTATAATTATTATCATTGATACAAAACAAACCATGCCACATCACGCCACCTCATGCTACACAATACAATACAATGTAACTCGATACAAAACACTGTAATACACAACACTCCACTGCACCACCACCCCATCCCACCCCACGCCACCCCCACCCCACCCCACCCCACTCCACGCCACCCCACCCCCACCCACCCCACTCCACGCCACCCCACCCCACCCACTCCACTCCACGCCACCCCACCCCACCCCACCCACCCACCCCCACTCCACCCCACTCACCCCACCCACTCCACCCCACCCCACCCACCCCACCCCACTCACCCCACCCACCCCACCCCACCCCACCCACCCACCACCACCCCACCCACTCCACGCCACCCCACCCACTCCACTCCACCCCACCCACCCCACCCCACCCACCCCCCACTCCACTCCACTCCGAATAAAAAGAAAAAAGAGCCGATTTACAGGGTAAGGGCTTTAGTTAAGCTATTTTGGCCACTGCGCTGTTATCACCATGTGCCAGCTGCCTGATACACGCCCAGGCCGGAGAGCGGGATCGATGAATGACAATAGTTAGTATGGATGAGACTATAAACCGAGGTCCCGTATGCGAAAGCACGCAGAACATCTTGCGCACACGTTAAAATCCCGTACCGCTTTTCGGAAGAGAGGCCATCGTGTGCCGGTAGGAGCGGATGACAAAATTATTTTTAAAAAACCAGCATGCACACAGGTGTCGTGTTTAGACACCACCCCTGAGGGGAAAAAAATGATGGGTAGGCCCTGCGCTTGTGGCAACGCGCTCTCCCTGGGGAGAGCAGCCCGAATTTCACGCAGATAAATATGCTGTGACATAAAGTGGTATAAAATGAAATAAGTAGATAAAATAAATGGACGACGGGATAGCCCCTCTGTTTTGGGAAAAAAACAACTTGCCACTACTGCATTTCTGTCAAAAAGGAATCTGGTTTTGGTTTTATCTCATTTTATGTGTGATCGATGTGGGTTTTCCCACAACGGGTGGCCGTCCTGGGCTGACCCTTATGGTTGACCAGAGCGTCAATACAAGCAAGAAAAGTAGAGTTGTTTTATGCCCCGTTTTAATCGTATTATAGTTGCACACTTTTAATATGAATTTTAAAATGTGACGAGGTGACAACCCAGAATGGCCTGTGTGGTCGGCGGGCTTAAACATGATTGGGATTGGGTTGGATCTTAATCCTGTCATGACAAAGTTACCAAACCACAATGTTCACTGAGTGCTCTGGGAACACATTGTTGGTAGCTTTCAAAAAAAAACATAACAGAGTCCTTACTACATAATACCAGAACAAGCTAATGGATTAGTTTTATTATCTACTTTTTTATTTTCTTTAATCGAAACCCCGAGGTCAAAAACAAGAGGCAGACTGTTTTATCCAAAAATCAAATCCTAGTTAGTTGTCCTCTGCAGAATCACACAAAGCATTTTGAATCTTATAATCATGAACTGTGGGTGTGTGCCCGATTTGTTTCATATCATAATCATATTATAAGACAGTGTTCATAATAACTGACACAATCAATGAAGGATATGAGGAATTTTGGTTTGTTTGGTCACATTCAGGTATAAGGCTTTGGTGTATACGCAATAATAGTGAGAATAATGATAATGAAAAAAAAGGAAAGAAAACGATGAATGATGATGAGATGATGATGATGATGATGATGATGATGATGATGATGATGATGATGATGATGATGATGATGATGATGATGATGATGACGACGACGACGACGACGACGACGACGACGACGACGTGATGATGACGATGGTGACGATGACGATGACGATGGTGACGATGACGATGATGATAGAATTCAGGTTCAGAAGGGAATGGAACCCAAGAACCCCCTATTCGTTCTAGATAGTAGTGGTTACGCTCGACACACAGTCTACCCATGGTTCCACGAAGCATGTGTCTGTCCTGAAGACGTGGGGAAACCTTTCTCAAGTCAGGAGACACTAAGACAGGCCCAGGAAAGAAAACCCAGAATCCCAAACCCGCCATAGTGCTCTGGACTGAGTGACTACAAGTAGGAATGCGAAAAAATGACTGCAGATCGAATCTTGTCCATACAATAATACACTATACAGCAAGACACCATACTATAATACACCATACAACAATATACCATACAGCAATACACCATACAACAGTACACCATAGAACAATACATCATACAGCAACACACCATACAGCAATACATCATACAGCAATACATCATACAGCAATACATCATACAGCAATACATCATACAGCAATACACCATACAGCACACCATACAACAACACACCATACAGCAATACACCATACAGCAATAAGCCATACACCATACAGCAATACACCATACAGCAACACACCATTCAACAACACACCATACAGCAACACACCATACACCATACAGCAATACACCATACAGCAATACACCATACACCAATACACCATACAGCAATACACCATACAACAATACACCATACAGCAACACACCATACAGCAACACACCATACACCATACAGCAATACACCATACAGCAATACACCATACAACAATACACCATACAGCAATACACCATACAGCAACACACCATACAGCAATACACCATACACCAATACATCATACAACAATACACCATACAGCAATACACCATACAGCAATACACCATACAACAATACACCATACACCAATACACCATACACCAATACACCATACACCAATACACAATACACCAACACACCATACAACAATACACCATACAACATTACATCACACAGCAATACACCATACAGCAATACACCATACAACAATACACCAATACACCATACAGCAATGCACCATACAGCAATACATCACACAGAAATACATCATACAGCAATACACAATACACCAATTCGCCATGCACCAATACATCATACACCAATACACCATACAACAATAGGTAAAGGTAAAAAAGGTAAAGGTTTTCCATAACCTGTGTGGTCGTAAGGAAGCGAGGCGTCAGAGACCTCAGCTTCTCTAGGGGCCAGCATATTGAGGGCAGCACCCATCTCCTCTCTTTCGCTGCTTTACCTTCCCTGACCCTAAAGAGGGCAGGTACCCATTTACAGCTGGGGAAACTGTACTGAAGCCAAGGCGCGTAAACGGCCACCCATCCAATTGGCAACCACGCTCGACGCTGCTTAACCTGGCTGGGGAAAGCGAGCGCTCTGACCACTGAGCTCTCCCCACCCCATACAACAGTACACCCTACAACAATACACCATGCAACAATACACCCTGTAATGGTTTGTATTTCACTTCAGCTGATATTTGTCTCACTGGTTCTCTTTTTTGCAAGAACGAGAATGACAAGTACATGCAGAAGTGGCAATAGAGTTAGGAGAATGAATAAATAGATGAATGGATGAATAGATGAATGAGAACGAACGAATGACATGAATGAATGACTGACTGACTGAATGAATTAATGAATGAACGATCGATGAATGAATGAATGAATGAATGAATGAATGAATGAATGAATGAATGAATGATGAGTGAGTGAATGAATGAATGAATAAATGAACGAACGAACGAATGAGAATGAATAAATGAATGATTGATTTATAGAATGAATAAATGAATGAAAGAATGAATAAAGGAATGACTGAATGAATGAAAATGAAGGATAAATTATTGATTTGTTGAATGAATGAATAAATGAATGAACGAACAAATGAATGAGAGAATGAATGAATGAATG
>CM060337.1:6953803-6958803 GCA_030674155.1 Stramonita haemastoma | reverse complement strand
TTGATTTGCAGATTTTTCGGGATTTGACATGTTGTGAGGACAAACCATTGTCCCTACGAAAACCTTCTATCAATCGTAAAAAAACGTAAATTTGAATGGTACGGGAATGTCATAAAATCAAAGTGACTTGCAAAAACAATACTACAAGGCACTGTCCAAGAAGGAAGAAAAAGAGGCAGACCAAGGAAGAGATAGGAGGACAACATCAGCGAATGGACAGGCATAGAACTCAACAAAACTTTGAGAATGGCAAGACAGAGAGAGGAGTGGAGGGAACTGCTTGTCAAGTCTTTAGGAGTGCCCCCACTGTTGACAGACTAAGGATAGATAGATAGATAGTAATAGATAGATAGATAGATAGATAGATAGATAGATAGATAGATAGATGTAGATAGACAGACAGACAGACAGACAGAAGATAGATAGATAGATAGATAGATAGATAGATAGATAGATAGATAGATAGATAGATAGATAGATAGATAGATAGATAGATAGATAGATAGATAGTATAGATGACAAGCTCATTACTTAAGGCACCAAAATGTGTTACATCAATACATCTCAGATAATGTAGTGATGCAACACATTAACTAATAAATCTAACAACCATTGACTTCAGAATTTTTGTGTCCCTGGAGGTTTATCTCCCAGAACTGTAGGGTTGAGGCGACGGTCAGACTTCCTGCAGAGTAAGGCTACACTCCACTTTCGGCTTCCGGGTCATGTAGTAATAATGATATAATAATAATAAAATGGACATCCACATGCTGCACTCAGATGGGCACCACCTGGGAAAAGGAAGAGGGGCAGGCCGTTAGGTACACGGAGAGCTATAGAAGAAGAAATGAAAATAATGGGCAAAACATGGAATGAGATCGGCTGGCTTGCCCAAGACAGAGATGGCTGGAGGAGACTTGTTGGCGTCTTTTGCTCCATCTGGGGCGAGGAGGATTAAGTTAAGTAAGTAATAAAATGGAGGCTTTTATAGTATCTTATACAGAGAGCTAGTCCGAAAAAAACCAACAGAATCTGCTGAATTTCCCAAATTTGTTTAAGTATGAAAACATGCACTCTGAACTTGGGTGTTTTTTTTTGAGATTGAGGACATAGAGAAATACCAGGTGGTCACGGAAAAGTTTGAAAATAATGGTCATCAAATAAGATTGTTTGTGTTCCTGCAGGTGATTGACCGCACACATGCATATTGACTATTGTGGTTAGGAAGCTTGCACATACTACAAAGGAGTGAGGGGGTACAGTGTTTGCTGGAAAACGAAACTTCAAACCTACAAAAAATTTCTGCAAAAATCGCATGCATTTGAGTCAGAGGCTAGTCTTTCATAAAAAAGTTTTGGTTCTTTCTTATTTTAGTTTTGTGATTTCTGCGGATGCCTTGTGCATGTGGTATGAATGCAAGAATAATTTAGGAAAACAGAAGGAAAAGTGGCAACAAAATAGAGGTGGTGTGTAGCCTTACAACAAGAGGGCCAGGCATTACACATCCTACCTACCCAGCAGTAAGTAAAAGGAAGGCAGACAATGAGGGGAGCTGGAGAGAAGGGATCCCCCAGGATAAATAAGTCATCACCTTTTGCGGCCGTATGCTGTAACACTTACTTGTTCAAAATGTGACAGGATGAGGCATGCAGCGTTACTGGCAGTTGAGCTTATGCCAGTTCCGATTTTTCATACAATAGAAGAAGCATGTTCTTTTCTTTTTTCCCCTTTTATATCGAGGATACTGGGAATAAGCACTCCTTGTGCTTTTTTTTTACATCCAGTCCCCGTTGTATGCAGTTTTGTAAATTTTATCTGTTCCCACCGGCACACGATGGCCTACTCTTACGAAAAGCGGAACAGGATTTAACGTGTGCGCAAGATGTTCTGCGTGCGTTCACACACGGGGCCTTGGTTTATAGTTCATCCGAGGTGGTTTTAACTTCTAAGCAGATCTGCAATAATACCAACACAGACAGCTCATGCGTTCCTACACACACATAATAAGCACACCAAGCTCAGAACTCAACCCACTCACTCTTTGTTCTACATAATGGAGTCAAATACTAATATTACACAGCCATGCGATATTTTGATAGTGTTTGTTGTTGTGTGTGTGTGTTGTGTGTGTGTGTTGGTGTGTGTGTGTGTGTGTGTGTGTGTGTGTGTGTGTGTTGTGTGTGTGTGTGTGGTGTGTGTGTGTGTGTGTGTTGTGCATGTGCTATTTTTGTGTCACAAAGCAAAGAATTTCGCGTACAGAGACCGTGGTGGTGGTGGTAGTAGTGGTGGTGGTGGTGGTGTGTGTGTGTGTGTGTGTGTGTGTGTGTGTGTGTGTGGTGCATGCGTGCATACGTGCGTGCATGCGTGCGTGAGTTTGTATCGTGTGTGTATATGTATGTGTGTTGTGTGTAGTGGGGGGGGGGGGCGGGAGCAGAGGATCAGAACAAGAACTGTATCTACAAATTTCTACACAACAAGAAACAAAACCAGCAAGTTCCTGCTCTTCCCCCAACTCTCCAAAACCACGCCAACCCCCACACCCCCTCCCGTTCCCAACCCTCCTCCCAACCGTGGATGAAAATGAGAGAGGTAGGTAGGTAGCCCTAAAGGGACGAGGGTTAGTGGGGGGGGAGGGGAGGGGGAGAGAGAGAGAGGTGGGAGGGTGGAGGAGAGAGAGGAGAGAGGGAGAGGGGCTTAGCGGGTGGGGTAGGGGAGGGAGCGGTTACGAAGCCAGAACACAAGACACAGACACTCAAGACAGAAGCTGCTAAACCGAGAGAACCGTTAGGCTGCTAGGCCCTATATCATGCAGCACCAACTGATAAGGAAGCAAGCAGAACGAAACTAGGAATGCTCATGAGTAGGCCTACAGTGGAGCTCTCCCAAAAAGTTCCTAAAGGTTCTGCTTCGCTCAGACGACTACTGTACTAGGCTAGCCTACTGCTACGGCCTTTGCAGTGTAAAAAAATTGCCTGTGGCAGACTACTGGAAGAGGAAGAGAGAAAGAGAGAAGAAGGTAGGGCCTACCTACTACACCTTTCTTAGAGTTCAGACGGGCGCCTGAAGTTTGGACAAACTTTGGTTCTAGCCTACATGTGAGTGGATGTATATCAAGCGTGGAATTACTGACAGCAGTACTGGAAGCTCCAAACGCGAGAGGATAAAGTTTATCTCAAGTTTGAGGCTTTACGCTTGTGATCGATCTACTGGTGATTACGTTTTTAAGGTAAGTAAATACTGACTTCGATTTATCTTTTCGGTTTCGAAGGAATGAATATTTTCTCTTTCTATCTTTTTTATGTTTTTGTTTTGTGACGGTGTGTGTGTGTGTGTGTGTGTGTGTGTGTGTGTGTGTGTGTGTGTGTGTGTGTGTGTGTGTGTGTGTGTGTGTGTGTGTGTGTTGTGTGTGTGTGTTGTGTGGTGTGTGTGTGTGTTGGGGTGTGTGTGTGTGTGTGTGTGTGTGTGTGTGTAGGCGATTAAATCTTTAATCTTGAAATTGTTGTGTGTGTTGTGTTTTGCGTGTGTGTGGTGTGTGTGTGTGTGGTGTGTGTGTGTGTGTGTGTTGTGTGTGGTGTGTGTGGTTGCGTGTGTGTATGTGTGTGTTGTAGTGTGGGGTGGTGTTTGTGTATGTGTGTTGTATGGAGTTGTGTGTGGTGTGTGTGTGTGTGTGTGTGTGAGTGAGGTGTGTGTGTAGGAATACGAGGTTGCCTTACGCTACTAAGAAGAGTGTGGGTGTTTTGATCTTTTTGTTGTAGGGGCTGCCTTACGGGTATTTCATTGCTTTTTCAAAGATTGGCTTAACTGATTGTGAAGCGGTTGAATGAGTTTGTGTGTAGAGTGTGTGTGTGTGTGTTGTGGTGTGTGTGGTGTGTGGTGTGTGGGTGTGTGTGTGTGTTGTGTGATGTGTGGTGGTTTATGTGTGTGTGTGGGTGAGAGAGAGAGGAGAGAGAGAGAGAGAGAGAGGAGAGAGAGAGAGAAGAGGAGAGAGAGAGAGAGAGAGAGAGAGAGAGGAGAGAGAGAGAGAGAGAAGAGAGAGAGAACCCTGGCTGACTGTACAATGTTCTATTCTGGTTGACACACACACACACACACACACACACACTACCACACACACACAACACACACACACACACACACACACACACACACACACACACACACACACACACACACACACACACACACACACACACTAGTTTACACTCAATACATGGAAACAAACCCTTTCGCAATGTAGGAAACTGACTAGATTCTATGCAATACATTTTGTGCCGGTATTACAAATAAATCCTGTTTTCAGTCCGACTGAAAATGTTTGGGAAAGGCACTCGACTCAAATAAACATACATGTTCTTTCGGCTCTTGACTGAGTCTATGGGAATATTGTTGTTTGGGCAAAAGGATCGTGTTGGCAAACTTGGCTTACTGTGTTTATTGATCAGGGAGTGTGTCAGTTTCACACAAGTTAATTGACTACTAACTGACGAACGTACGTGTGTGCGTGTCAGTTTCTCTTTTTGGTCGTGTGTGTGTGTGTGTGTGTGTGTGTGTGTGTGTGTGTGTGTGTGTTGCTATAATTGTCCGTTTCTCTGGGGTTGTGGGTCCTTTATTGATTATCATGTACGCTCTCTCTGTCTGTCTGACTGTCTGTCTGTCTGTCTGTCTCTGTCTCTCTCTGTGTGTCTGTGTGTCTGTGTGTCTGTGTGTCTGTGTGTCTGTGTGTCTGTGTGTGTCTCTCTCTCTCTCTCTCTCCTCTCTCTCTCTCTCCTCTCTCTCTCTCTCTCTCTCTCTCTCTCTCTCTCTCTCTCTCTCTCTCTCTCTCTCTCTCTGGTTTCTTGCTCTTGGTATTTGGATCATTATAATTGTTCTTGTTTAATTGAGGTTATCTTTTTATCTTGATGTTATCCCTGAAAAGGGCGGGGACTGGATGTAAAAAAGCACACGAGTACTTATCTATTATCCTCGAATAACAGAATTTGCCCTGCCTTTGCTTCCTTCTC
>CM060337.1:6946303-6948803 GCA_030674155.1 Stramonita haemastoma | reverse complement strand
AAGACCGAGACAGAGAGACAGACAGAGACAGACAGAGAGGCAGACGGAGAGACGAGAAAGAATCAATGAATAAATGAATAAAGAGAGAGAGCGAAAACAAAGAGAGAGAGAGAGAGAGAGAGAGAGAGAGAGAGAGAGAGAGAGGAGAGAGAGAGAGGGAGTAGAGAGAGACGAGACGACGAGACAGACAGACAGAGACAGACAGGACAGAGACAGACAGACAACAGAGAGACAGAGAGACACACAGAGAGACAGAGAGACAGAGACAGAGAGAGAAGAGATGGGGTGGGGGGGTGAATAAGGGATGGAGGTGGGTTGAAGGAGCACTGAGGGAGAGAGCGGCTGGAATAGGTGACCTCATACTGTGCTGATGCATCTTCTGCGTTCGTGTGTGATTCATTCACACGTTTCGGAGGGGTTGGGGTCTTTTTCTTCAAGAAAGAAAAAACAAAGAAGAGAAAGATAAGAAAGAGACAGACAGACAGATATAGACAAACAGATAGACAGAGTAAGGAGACAGGGAGGGAGGGAGAGGCAGACCAGAGAGACAGACAGACAAACGGACAGACAGAAAGACTCGACAGACACAAAGCAGAAACAGAGACGGACAGATTGACTAGACAGGCATAGAGGGACATAGATTGATGAGCGAGAGACAGAGACAGAGACAGACAGAAAAAAAGAAGAGAGAGAGAGAGAGAGAGAGAGAGAGAGAGAGAGAGAGAGAGAGAGAGAGAGAGAGAGAGAGAGAGAGAGAGAGAGAGAGAGAGAGAGAGAGAGAGAGAGAGAGAGAGAGAGAGAGAGAGAGAGAGAGAGAGAGAGGAGAGAGAGAGAAGAACGGAGAGAAGAGAGTAGAGAGAGAGAGACAGAGAGACAACAGCAAGAAGACAGCAGTCAGACAGAATGACAGACAGAGAAAGAGATAGAGAGAGATGGAAAGAGAAGAGAGAGACAACAGACAGAGAGACGACAGACAGAGAACAGAAGAGAGAAGAGACAGACGACAGAAGACAACACAACACACATCAGGCTTGGCTTCGCGAACGAAGATTAAGGGCACTGTCAGTCTGGTGACAACACCGGACACACACACACACACACACACACACACACACACAACACACAACACAACCAAACGACAGAAACAGACAGACAGACAGACAGAGATCTATGTATAGATGGAGAGGTAAAGGTTGGTGATGTGTTGTACAAGGAGAACAGAAGAGTAATGATTATAAGACAAGGATTGTTTTTTACCAGAAGTTGTTCCCGTTCACGTACACTCCTGTTCTACCTGCTGATGGTTTTTTATGTCAGCCCATCCTCCTCTGTACTCTTTTAGGGGTCGTCTGGAAGATTGTTTTTCCCATCTGTCTGTCTGTCTGTCTGTCTGTCTGTCTGTCTGTCTGTCGCTGTCTAGTATGTCTGCCTGCCGCTGTATTTGAAGCGCGTTATCTTTAGCTGTCTGTCTGTTTGTGTTTTTGTCTGTCTTTATATTGAATCTCTAACTTCTGTGGTTCTTCAGTTTAACGTCTATTCACTTAAGTGATTTTAGACAAAAACAAACAAAAAGACTGTCTGTATTGTGTGTGTGTGTGTGTGTGTGTGTGTGTGTGTGTGTGTGTGTGTGTGTGTGTGTGTGTGTGTGTGTGTGTGTGTGTCTGTGTGTCTGTGTGTCTGTGTGTCTGTGTGTCTGTGTCTGTGTGTTGTGTGTATGTGTCAGTGTGTCTGCGTGTGAGTGTATGTGTATGTGTGTATGTGTGTGTTTGTATGTGTGTGTGAGTGCGTGTGTGTTGTATGTCTGTCTGTCTGTCTGTCTAGTCTGTCTCTGTCTCTGTCTGTCTGTCTGTCTGTCTGTCTGTCTGTCTGTCTGTCTGTCTGTCTGTCTCTCTCTCTCTCTCTCTCTCTCTCTCTCTCTCTCTCTCTCTCTCTCTCTCTCTCTCTCTCTCTCTCTCTCTCTCTCTCTCTCTCTCTCTGTTACCTTGAAATAAGATTATCATCAAGATTCATTCATCTCTCATCATCTCCTCTCTCTCTCTCTCTTTTCCCAAGACTTAACAGATGTGTGTAACATAGAACGGAACATTCACACGTCAGTAATGACACATATTTTGCGCGGCGCGCGAGCGTGTGTGTTGTATGAATGTGTGTGTGTGTAAGTGTGTATGTGTGTGTGTGTGTATGTGTGTGTGTGTTTTGTGTGGTGTGTGTGTGTGTGGTGTGTGTGTGTGTGTGTGTTGTAGGTGTGTAAATGTGTGTGCGTGTGTGTGTGTGTAAATGTGTGTGCGTGTGTGTGTGTGTGTGTGTGTGTGTGTGTGTGTGTGTGTGTGTGTGTGTGTGTGTGTGTGGTGTGTTGTGTGTGTGTGTGTGTGAAACTAATTGCGGGGGTAAAGGCAAACTGTGAATGCTGATTCGTTTGCTGTTTCTGGATGAGCTGGCATAGCATAGATGGTGTGTCATAGTGACCCTCGTGTTTTGCGTGTGCGTGTGTGCGTGTGTG
>CM060337.1:6938803-6943803 GCA_030674155.1 Stramonita haemastoma | reverse complement strand
GATCATCATCATCATCATCATCATCATCATCATCATCATCATCATCATCATCATCATCATCATCATCATCATCATCATCATCATCATCATCATCATCATATCATCATACATAGAATTTATATAGCGCTATATTCTTGCAAAACAAATCAAAGTGCTTGCATTCGACCTATACAACACATAAGCAATCAATGACAGTAGTTTTAACAAATTCGAATGTACAACACACACACGCACGCACGCACACACACGCGCGCGCGCGTGCACACACACACACACACACACACACAGAGGTCTGACTGAGTCTGATTTTTTTTTCCACATCGTAGTTGCCAAGCTGATGGGGAAGGGCTATCTCAGTGGTGGTCAGAGCTCTCGCTTTTCCCAAGCAAAGTAATACAAGGTTGATAATCAGCATTGAGTGTGGTTACCAAGCAGACTGGTGACCGTTTGCATGCCTTAGCTTTAGTACAACTAAACCCCCAGTTCACCCAGCTGTAAATGGGCACCCTCCCTCTTTAGGGTCAGGGAAGGAAAAAACAACGAGGGAGAGGAGATGGGCTCTGCCCTCAATATGCTGGCCCTTAGAGAAGCTGAGATCTCTAACACCTCACCGCCTAAAGACCGCATAGGTTGTGGGAACACATTTATCTTTTACCTTTAGGAGCTACAGAAAAGCTGAACAAAAACAGGAAATAAGAGAAAGAATGTGTTCCAGGTCTCTGAGATGGCACTGTGGTTTATTGCGCATAGAACTGCACGTGCACACACGCGTAAGTAAGCTGAATAGCAGATAAGCAGGCCAGAAGGCATGCATGCGTGCATATAATTATGCGATGCTGTATGCATGCACACAGATACAGGTAGGTAGCTACACTGGCCCATAATTTGTGCGAATGTAGATAAGTATTTATTTATTTATTCTTTTATATCGAGGATAATGGAATAAGCACTCTTGTGCTTTTTTACATCCAGTCCCCGTGTGTATGCGTTTTTGTAAATGTCATCTGTTCCCACCGGCACGAATAGTATGAATAGTATGTATGCACGGGCTCACACAGGTGTGACTCTTGCAACAATTAATGCATAATTATGTTATGCAGAACACTGAGCCAATCGGGAACATCTCTTTTCTTTCACAGACTAGGTACAAACAAGAGTACAAAGCTCATTCTTTCGACATACTATGTACAAACAGACAAATACAAAGCTCATTTCTTCAACATACTGCAGGTTTTAATAGACTCGTATAAAGGTCATAAGTATATAATTATCGCATTATATCTACGAGGTATATCTCTTACTGGACTCCTGTGTGTCTGAACAATTTTTTTGTAAAGTGTTTTTCTCTTTGTTATCAGGACAGCTAGATAGATTTGGAGAGAGAGAGAGAGAGAGAGAGAGAGAGAGAGAGAGAGAGAGAGAGAGAGAGAGAGAGAGAGAGAGAGAGAGAGGAGAGAGAGAGAGAGAGAGAGATACAGAGACAGAGAGACAGAGACAGACAGACAGACAGACAGACAGACAGACAGACACACAGAGACAGACACACAGACACACAGACAGAAAGACAGAGACAGGCAGAAAGACCGACCGACAGATAGTCCAGTCAAATAAGCCCCAAATTCGGCCGAACCTTAAACAAACTGCTTCGAAAGCAAACTCAACTGATTCGGTATCGTCAGACATCGACGGATAACATATCAAAAATCTAAAAGAATATATGGTTCAACGAATTAGATATTTCACTTCAAATGAGGTACCCCTCACTGAATTCCTGTGACTAAAAAAATTATGACAAACTACTATTGTGACTATGATTTTGACAAAATAATCATTAGAACAACTATATACAATCACTGACAGGTCATAGATGTTTTTTAAAACAAAATTAGGCAGGAAATTCATCAATTTTGTACATTTTGGGGACAAAAATAGTTAATATTCTTTGCTGATTTGAACAAAATGCTTATATCTTTCCCATTTGTATGTGTTTCATACACGATTAATAAAACATGTTTATCATAGAAAGCTAGTATGACCTCTTCTGTAAATATAAAACCAAGAACAGTTGCAATCAACAAATAATTTAAAAAGATATTGCTTGTTTTCTACCCCTACCCCCTAAATTTTTAGAGACCCCGTATTCTAAGCCGAACTCCTAGTTTTGCCTGTATCCGTGACAGTTGTTTCTGCACAGTGGTGGGACAAATCTATTATATAAACAATAGAAGATTGTTGATTAAGACTACTATTTCTTTGAGATTTGAGTATTGTTTATTATCATTATTATCAATGATATTATAATTATAAAATCTATATGGCGCTAGATCTATATTAAAACAATTTTTAAAAATTCTTTTATATCGAGGATAATAGAATAAGCAGTCATGTGCTTTTTTACATTCAGTCCCCGTGTGTATGCAGTTTTTGTAAATCGTGTCATCTGTTCTCACAGGACCACAATGGCCTACTCTTACGAAAAGCGGAACAGGATTTAACATGTGCACAAGATGTTCTGCATGCGTTCGCACCCGGGCCTCGGTTTATAGTCTCATCCGAAGGACTTTTGGGGAAAGTGGAGTTAGCACTGATGTTAACTCCAGAGGAAAAATCCCCTCGACCGGGAATCGAACCCTGGACGTCAAATTGCCAGTGTAGTGTTCTGACCACTAGGTTATCCCTCCCCCCATCTTGTGAAAACAAATCAAACGCTTGCATTCAACCTATTCTTGAACATAATACCAACCACAAATGGTGCTAACAAATTTTAATTTACACACACGCCAGCGCGCACGTGCGCACATGCGCGAGCGCGTATACGTATGCGACTGTAATACACTTTGGTGAAGTGATGGGGATTTCGGCTGTTGTCGCGTTTTCTTATGGAATTTTCAGAAAATGAAATTGTGCTGGTGGTACAACCTTGTATCATACTTCAAAAACTAACACTAAGATGGAAGTCACACACTGGCTGAATCATGCTGTGTTAGATTTAGTCTGGTGATGGGATATCATGGTAAACCAGGATCCATGGCATGTAGTATGCAGGAGCTGTGAAGATGGTGTTGAGGGTAGCATCCGTGAGAAAGTATGCTCGAACAGCACGGGAGTAAGACTTCCCACTCATAATAATTATGAGAAATAGCATTTGAGGTGTACACATGTTCATACCCTTTCAGTACATGTCCAGTGGTTCCTAGGAAACTCATCTGAGTGTGGAAGTATCCCAGCTGAAGGACAACAGATTTGATGAAACTGTCAGAGGGATCACTATTTATAATTGCCTGGGCTTCCATGTACAATGACTGATAGAAAGTTACCGCATACATCACTGCAAACTTTTGTACTTGATTGGAAGATGAAGATCAAAGTAAAGTAGATGCATGATGTATGAACTCATAGCAGTCATGGGCAGGAAAAACACCTGACTTCCCTGGGTGCACGCCATCATGAGGTGCTTGCATCAACCTATGCCCTGCTGGTTGAGAAGACTTCGGGGGCCAAGATATCTTTCAAGGTGTATCAAGATATGCAGTATTATCAACAGCAGCTATGTCCGAAATGCTCTTGAAACACAAAGAACCCAGTGTGTTCCAGTCAGATCTGCAACGAAACGTTGTTGTTTTCTTTTTACATTCCTAACATAATGTATCTGGATAATGTAGATATATAGGGTTATTTTCTTTATAAGCATTTGCAGTAAACTTGACTTTCACTCTGAAATTTTACAAAATAAAATTTTATAATTTACCTTTATCAAGAACTACAACAGGGATTAGCGTAGGCTTGAACTGCAGATTGCACTGTCTCTTTGTAATTAAGAATTAATGCAGTTCATACCACAAACCAATATTTATTCACTCGCCTCCTTACAGTCTCAGAATTTGTATAATTATGTGACTGTCTCATAACCACACTTACCAAAAAATATACTTCTTGTCACAATAGAATTATTTATGTAAAGTTCAGGCTGATTTATCCAATGAGATTTTGTTAGCAGTACCGTGTCACACATAGTTCTGTCTGCCTGTACACTTGTATAATCATATTTTTACTTGGAGTAATTCTTTTGTTGTTGAGCAGTGTATGTTTTTGGTCTTGTAGCCTACACAATGCACTGACAAATAGATGTGGTTTTCAGTTCTGTACTTATCCCTGAAGACTCAAGGGCAAAAAACTGCACTGTAAATTCTTAGACAGTTGTCTAGAGTCATGTACTCATCTTTGTTGCAACATATGGACATAATGACACCTCATAGTAGTAGCTGCTGTTTTTATCAGGCAAATGGATTCACAGTCACTGTCAGCCTTTGTCTGTTCTTTCTAACTTGAGTAGGGTGGCAGAGACTGCTGTCTTTAGAGTCGTATAAGCTGATTTTCCTCTGAAGCTGAGATTGCTATACTGTCACCAAACTGTCTAAGCAATTTTCTTCATGTTGATTGCACTATGCGCAGAGCCATTGTTGTCAGATTACATATAGTGGGTTAGGGTGTCTTCCATCATTCTAACAAGGTCTCAAACAGTGATGTGTTCAGCGACATTGTTTTCCAGGTAGGTAGCAATATCCTGAAATGCAGCAAAACATGTGTCATCTTTTGGTCTGCTGGCTTTCTCAATTTGTTTTCTTGTTGGTTCATGATCAGTGTCTGAAAATACTTTAGGGATATGTTTTCTGGTCTGGAAATTACAGACATTGTGGAAAGCACCATCTCTTGCGAAGCAGTCCTGTAAACATTCCAGCTTAGGTGTAACTTTCTTTGGCCATTCACCACTCCTGCTGCTACAAGAGTCAGCCCCTGTGTATTGAACCTGTTATTGTCCCTGTTATGAGATCTATGCAGTCCTCATGTTCACCTTTACTGACCAATTTTCTCTTTCAGGCAGAACAGACACTGAGTTGCATGACTGAAAGTGGAAACTGCAGTCAGAAGTCTCTTTTTTCAAGTTTTTGTTGTGGAGACTTATCAGCCTGTCCTCTCCATAGACACTGTGCTGTAACATT
>CM060337.1:6901303-6908803 GCA_030674155.1 Stramonita haemastoma | reverse complement strand
AGCAGTGCAGGATTTAACATGTGCGCACAAGATCTTCTGCATGAATTCTTACACGGGGCCTCAGTTTCTAGTCTCATCCTAGTATGAAACTAATAAGTGGTAAGAAACTCGCGTAGAGCATGGCAGCAGAGAGTCCTCAGAGAAGAAGCCCCCTTCAAACAAGTGTTTCGGGACTTTAATTTTCCTTACACTCTAGGGAGGCCGGCCCACATCCAATTCATGACTCTGGATGTCTCTCTACTGCCCCTTTATGTATGTGATGAGTTCTGACTCGGATTCGAACCCATGATCTCTGGATAACACACTTTTTTCTTCTTCTTTTTTTGGGTGGGGGGGGGGGGGGGGGGGGAATTAGCCACCTATGGTCACCCGTTCAAGTCCTGGATGAGCTTGATAACAACAGACAGTAAAACATAACAGTCTCTCTGCCACACACAGTAACTAACCTTCTGTTGCTGTTGTTCTTGTTCTTGTTGTTGCTCCCAGGTGACGTTCGACGTGCGCGAGTACCAGCCCGAAGAAGTGTCGGTGAAGATGGACGCCCACAAGGTGTCAGTGTCGGCGAGGCATCAGGCCAAGCAGGGGGGGTCTTCAGTCAGCCGACAGTACAGCAGGGAGGTTCGCCTACCCAGCCAACTGGACCCCTCACCCTTCAGTGTCTGATGGGGCCTGACGGAACGCTCACCGTGGAGGCGCCCTTACCCCCTGCAACTTACGCCGTCTTCAAGGAAGCCACTACCTTCCCTCCCCTCCATACAGCATCCGTGCCTTCTTCGGTTTCTGCTGCTAACCCCAACGCCCCCACTGCCATCCCCACCCCCTCCGCCGCCACCGCAACCGCCACTCCGTTGCAGCAGTCATCTTCTTCCACTACCAGCTCCAGCAGTTATCAGAGCTCTTTCCAGCCTCTGCCTGAGGATGTTGGTCACAGCCCCTACCTTCCCCAGCACAGGGAGTCAGGCCTGCCCCCGTCAGACCCCGTCCTCCCTCCCTACCAGCCTCCCCGCCCCGATCCCCTGTTAGGGGCCTACCAACGCCCTGACCCTTACCTGGCCTCAGGGTTCCAGCCTGTGTCTGCCGCCCCCGTCCACAACAGCCAGCCTGGCCTGCCTGACATGGTGACCCCGGCCTTCACCTCGAACTCCGCTTCGTCGTCACTGCAGCCTCAGAAGGTCACCTCCTCCTCCTCGCCTTCTCCTCCCAGGCTTACCGCGACGCCTCCAGCCCAGAGCTACAGTCAGGGTTTTCAGCCTCCAGTCCTCCTCCCTTCCACTCCCTATCCAGTCAGGGGCAGGTTTGGATCACGACACAGCGGCTCTGAACGGCGTGTCCAGAGGGGACCTGAGTTCTCCAGACTTCTTCGCGGACCCGGGCAAGTTCAAGCTGGAGGTGGACATCGAGGATTACCGGCCTGAGGAGCTGACGGTGAAGACGCAGGACCGGAAGGTGGTGGTGTGTGCCCGCCGGGAGGAGAAGGTGGGCAACCGCTCCAGCAGCCGCGAGATGAGCCGCGAGCACACACTGCCCGAGTCTGTGGACCCGCTGACCATCAAGGCCTTCTTCACGGACGGCGGCAAACTGGTCATCGAGGCTCCCTTCAGGGATTTCGGGCTGCTGTCTCAGATGTCTGGAAGATAATTGGGTCTGCTCCCTGCCTGCAGTGTAGCCTAGTAGCATTTTGTGGGACTGTGGACAGGATCTGGGAGGAGGAGGTGGATGAGGTAGATGATGATTCCTGACTCCCCAACTGTCCTTCTCTTCTTTTATATCGAGGATAATGGGATAAGCACTCTTGTGCTTTTTTTCATCCAGTCCCCGTGTGTATGCAAGTTTTGTAAATGTCATCTGTTCCCACCGGCCCACGATGGCCTTACTCTTACGAAAAGCGGAACAGGATTTAACGTGTGCGCGAGATGTTCTTCGTGCGTTCGCACACGGGGCCTCGGTTTATAGTCTCATCCGAAGGACTTGATGTTGTGCGGGGTCCTTAGGTGTAAAGCGTGGTGAGGACAGTGTGTGGTGCCTTCGACTGTGAGACGATGGTGGGTGGTGTGGAAGACTGTTCTTGTTCAGTTTATGTCATGCATAGACAACTCAAACAGCAGACAGAAAAGACACATAATTATTCCCATAGTGAAGGATATTATGCAGTAGCAGTCACGAGAAAGATGCTCAATTTAATAATCTTGGCAGTGGTCTCCGGCTTTGTCAAGTCAAACACAAACAGAGGATTTGTCTTCCAACATGATCGACATACGATTTCAACAAACAAACAAAAAAAAACAATGATGATTACAACTACAACAAAAAGCAGCAGTAGCAATAATAAAAAAGCAACAATGTCATCAACTATTGTGAAAAAAAAAAGCTAAATTGTTAAACTAGCCTGGTATTTATCCCCCTCCCCCCCAAAGAAAAGGCAAAGACAAAACAAAACACCCCAAAAGTCACAAACCAAAATGCAGACATAGCAGACTTGTGGCTTGGGTGGTAGCATACTCATCCAGGCGGTACAAAGTCCATGATTCAAATGCTGATATTATAAACACCTTTTTCTACGCTTTTCCTTTCACTTAACTTTCAGTGATACCTTAGGTCCATGTCTTATCGACAAGGTAAGAAACAGTCTGATACTATGTGTGAAACACACATTTATCACATGTGAAAGAACTTACGGCAATAAAAGACCTATTTAAGGTTGGTACGTGGGGGTCGAAACTGATGAAATGTTGTGTACAAGCCCATGTTAAAAGTTCTGCCTTACTGAAAGGGCATCACTTCTAAAGCATAAAAACTTACTCATAGCTCAGTTTTCTGCACTGTTACCGTGGAAACAATCCAATATGACCGCCAACACTAAATGTTTCTAACTCTAAGCCTTTTTATCTATAACAAGTAGAAGAAGCCTGTTTCTACAACATGTTTTACAACTGAAAACTTTAAACTCACAGAGGAAGATCTTCATTTAATGTATCCAGCAAATTTTAATTCGTAAAAAAAAACCACACATATGATTTGGCCACTTTGGACCCGTATGTATTGAAGAACAAAACACTTTAAAAAAGAAGCTCTAGCAACTAATTAACACCACATAGTATCTGGCAGGAAAAAAGAGAAAAATAATGGTTCTGTATCCGCGACGCATTGGAGGAAAGCAGCCCTTTTCTGTTGATAGTACCGGCTGAAGCAGGAAAATAGGCTGCGTTAGCACAGAAGAATAATAACACAAACTGCTGTATTCATACTGAATCAAGTCTCTGGTTACTTTCCCAGGAAGATGCAAGGGTGTGAGATATCGGGAGAGCAGGGTTTGTAGACATGTGGATAAAATTGCGATCATGATGTGTCAGATCAAAGTGTGTAAACATCGTGTTAAATCTAT
The DNA here is from genome assembly GCA_030674155.1 of Stramonita haemastoma. Classification (NCBI taxonomy): domain Eukaryota; kingdom Metazoa; phylum Mollusca; class Gastropoda; order Neogastropoda; family Muricidae; genus Stramonita; species Stramonita haemastoma. Next base: position 6,905,421 of record CM060337.1, on the reverse strand, counting down.
CATTTATCAATACATGAGATTTCTGTGTGAGGGAATTGAGGCAGCTCTTCTTAGAGATAGCACATTTCGTGGAATGACAGCCCTGTTTATTTTCCTGCCGTGTGTATGGCTCATTATTAGACAGTAATTCAACGTTTCGGGACAACTTTTTCAAACTGCATGACCTTGTTCTTTTACCTCAATGTATACACCCATAATGGGAAGGGATAGCCAGTGTCAGAGCACTCACTTTCCCAAGCTAAGGTTAGCAGTCATTGAGCGTGGTTAGCCAAGTTGGATGGGTGAACGTTTTGTGCTCCTTGGCTTTAGTCCCCTAGTTCACCCAGCTGTAAATGGGTACCTGCCCTCTTTAGGGTCATCAGTGAGGTAACGCAGCGAGGGAGAGGTAGATGGGCGCGCCCTCAATATGCTGGTCCCTAGGAAGCTGAGGTCTCTTATACTTTGCTCCCCAACGACCACATTATGTATGGGAATACCTTCATCACCTTGTAATGCATCTCCCAGACAGCGAAAAGTCGGGGTTGGATGTGTGCGGTGGTTTGATTCCCGTTAGGCCCGAAACTTCCCTCCATCCATTAGACCATGGGTGGAGATCTGGGTGCTAGCTTTTCCGATGAGGCGATAAGTCCCGTGTGTTACACAAAATTATTTAGCCACGTATAAAGAACCCACGGAACAAGAGAGTTGTCCTAGCAAAATTATGTAGAAAAAAGCCACTGTATGGGGAAGCAAAATAATAATACAGTTGCAGACAGGAAAAGAACAAAAAATATGGGCGGCACTGCTCTTGTGGCGATGTATTCTCCCTGGGGATAAGAGCCCAAATTTCACGTTGAGAAATCTGCCGATGATTTTAAGGGTAACACAGAGGTTTGAAAGATACCGTAAACACACACAGGACATCTCATTGTCATTTGGCACTATGAAATTTCATCTGATATCTGTTAGAAATAGAAATATCTCATGGTGAATCCTACTTCGTCTGGACACACTCTTCAAGCTCACATTGTTACAATGATAAAATCCAACAAAACACACCAGTGCTCAATGTCATTGTTATGTATTCCAACACTTTTTTCACACAATTTTTGCTTCTTCTTTGAAGCTTCTTCAGGGTGTCATGCTTACACATATATTATGTTATTAGTCTACATTTACGTGTACATTACAGATACAACAATACGGACCAACAGTATTTCAATTTTTAAATACAAGTTGTAAACAGTTTTTTGCGAAATACAATTTTGGGGTGTGTTGCTTCACATATTCAGCGATAGGCGGTTCCAATATACAATCAATTTTGATGAGTATTTAGTGTTATGTATTATAAATGTATATTAAAATTGATATGCTGTAGCCAGCCTTTTTAACCAACATATAATGGACATAACCAGCAACTAAATCTATTGTGGTGCTGTAGTTCTACCAATTTGTTTATTATACCAGTCACATTTTTGAACTTGTATATTTATTTATTCATTCAGTATTGCGCTTTATTTGTACCTAACTGATGTTTTGAAACAAAAGATAATGAGTTGTGCTCATACGCGCTAAACATATTCATTTAACCATTGCGCTTTTTCGATCATTATCTAACTGGTATTTGAAGAGAAATGCAGTGAAGGTTTTGAGAACAGAACTGGACCATTAGATTGATACTTTTTTATATATAAATACTGACCACATTTAGAGATTGTAGTTTGGCAATAAAGTGTGTGTATGGGAGTGTGGCATGAAGTGGCTATAATTATGTCAAAGGTGCTAGAGATTTAAAAAAAAAAAAAAAAAAAAAGCAGGTGTGAATAATTTTTCGTGTCTTAGAATGTGTGCTCAAGATGTTCTGCGTTGTTGCAAATGATTTTTAGTCTCATCAACAGTGTATGGTTTCATCCAAAGAACATTCAGTAGGTGGAATCTGTACTAAATGTTGATTCTAGGGGAAAAATATTATGAAAGTATGCTTAAGTGGAGATTCGAACCTGGGTCTTCAATTCGTATCAGATCACGAGGTCAGTGTTTTAACCACTTAGCTCTCCGTCCCTGAATAGAGGGAGGTGTGTTGGCGTATGATTACTGTAGTCTCGTTTTGTGACTGTAGATGTCTGTTTGATTTATAACTGTAGTCTTCGTTCTTGTGAACTGTAGGGAATGTCTGTGTATGATTTATAACTGTAGTCTTCGTTCTTGTGAACTGGTAGGGAATGTTTGTGTATGATTTATAACTGTAGCTCGTTCGTTCTTAGTGGAATCTGTGTATGGAAATGTATGTTGTAAACTAGAATTTATATATAACTGTAGTCTTCGTTCTTGTGAACTGGTAGGGAATGTATGTGTATGATTGATAACTGTGGTCTTCGTTCTTGTGAACTGGTAGGGAATATTGTGTATGATTTATAACTGTATCTTCGTCTTGTGACTTGTAGAATGTTTGTGTATGATTTCATCTGTGCTCATTGAATTGGTAGGGAATATTTGTGCATGATTCACATCTGTGGTCTTCATCCCTGATGTGATAGGGAAAGTTTGTGTATAATTTCCGTCTGTAGTCTTGGAGGTGGGATAGCTCAGTGGTCAGAGGCTTGCTTTCCTCCAGCTAATGTTAAGCAGCGTGGAGCGGTGGTTACCATTTGGATGGGTGACTGTTTGCTGCCTTGGCTTCAGCACAGTTCCCCCAACTGTAAATGGGTACCTGCCCTCTTTAGGGTCAGGGAAGGTAAAGCAGCGAGGGATAGGAGATGGGCGCGGCCCTCAACATGCTGGCCCCTAGAGAAGCTGAGGTCTCTGATACCTCGCTCTTCTACGACCACACAGGTTATGGGACACCTTTACCTCTTTTTTTTACCGTTTTACTCTTCGTCGTGAATCGTAAAGAATGTTTGTTTGCTGTATGGTTTAGGCATACATCTGTAGTCTTCATCCCTGAATTTTTGTTTGTAGGGCATTTTCGTTTTGCTGTTGCTGTTTTTTTTTTTTTACCTCTGTGGAGTTTTTACATATAATTAATTCAGTTATTTTAAAGTGCTTTTCTCTCTTCTTTTTTTTCTTTGGATTTATCTGATGAAACAGTATCAGCATGATAGTCACTGAAGCGGTGACATCATCATTATGGACTAGTATGAATTGTTTCCTGATGGTAGAGTGTGTCAGGGGTATGGACATTAAGAATGAAGGTGATGTCATGGAGTTTTTAAAATTTTTTATTGTTTAGTTAGATTCCCCCCCCCCCCCCCCGAGTTTTCTGTGTGTGTGTGTGTGTGTGTGTGTGTGTGTGTGTGTGTGTGTGTGTGTGTGTGTTCTGTCTGTGTCTGTGTCTGTGTGTCTGTGTGTGTCTGTGTGTTTCTAGGTTGACGATGTTTTGTACTTCACAAGGTATTGTATACCCATTTGATGCAGTGGAAACAGCAGAGACAACTGGTTATTTTAATTTATTTTATTTATCTTATTTTATTCTTTTAATCGAGGATAATGGGTTAATGTGTGTGTTAGACTGTGTTAGACTGAATGTTGAACATGATAGTGGTTTGACCGTAAGGGCGTAGGTTCATGTCTCTGCTCTGATATATATATATAATATATATATATATATATATATATAATATATATATATATATATATATATATATATATATATGCTTAGAGAGGACTTCTTCCACTGCAGTTAACACTGGCTGATATCTCCTGCAAGTTCTGTGAATGAGACTTTTATCCTGATTTCTATGACTGAACGCATGTGGAACATTTTGAGCTCGCATTAGAATCCTCATCTATCTTATGTAGAATAGAAGGCCAGCTATTGTTAGTGGCAGTGTCTTCAAAAAAAAAAATCCTCGAGAAATTAAAAGAAAAAATCAAGTGAGGCAAGTCAAGGCAAGTTGTTGAATGTTGAAGCAATTGGATAGAAAGATTGTTTGACGCTAGAGTGATCTGCTGAGTTTTTAGAAAGAAAAAAAATACCGCGACAACAATATTGTGCATGATTTTACTACATGACAAAACACACCTGAAAGAATGGTAGCTATGTACAAGGAGCGTTATGGCTTGTGGTGTTCAAAGGGAGGAAGTGTGAATGTGTGATAAAACTGCGTTGTATGCTCTGTCTGTCTGTGTCCTATCTCTGT
>CM060337.1:6886303-6896303 GCA_030674155.1 Stramonita haemastoma | reverse complement strand
AATGCTACACTGAAATACAAATATAAATGTTTTTTTTTTAAATGTATATAAACATCACCTATACAAAACAATACAATAAAAAACACAGACCCAAAAAGTTACATAAAAACCTATCATCAAAACAATAAGGAGAATACGCACTTCATTAGAATCAGACATCATGATTGTTTTCAGACACAAAATATTTATGCAACTAGCTACCTTGTTGCAGTCTCAAAGTATAAAAAAAACACCAGTAAGAAATTTTAGGCCAAAAATTCAAGGATGAAATAAAAATGATGAGGAATATATATATACATATATATATATATATATATATATATATATATATATATATATATATATATATATATAATATATATATATGCACTAAGATGTGTTCCATACGAAACACATACATCTCTTTACACTGACAGGCGAAGGAAAAGGGCAGGCACTAACAAATTGCTAGCTTATCATAATAAAGTATAATGTAAATTAGTATAAAGTAAATAAAAACTGGATATGAGCAATGTCTATACTAGGCATTTGCAGTTTTAGCAACAAGTGCAGTTAACTAGTTACACTCATTTCATTACAATGAAAATATGTTTGAGAGATCTGCTTGAAAAAAAAAACCAACAGAAATATCTGATGATACAACTTGTGGTACCCTCAGATCAGGACTATTAACTCTGCCACAGCTGACTCGTGAGTTTGGCTCCAGGGTGAGCTGTTTTGCCCATAAGGAGAAAAACTAAATGCAAATATGGGTGCACACCACAGTTAGCTTTTGGCACTTTTCCTTGTTTTCCTATAGCACTCTTGCTTTCATACCACATGTACTAAGGCAGCCACAGAAATTAAAAACACAACACCTTTTGTGAAAGACTAGCCCCTGACTCAAAACTCAGGTGATTTTGCACAAATTTGGTTGGTTCGAGTTTGTTTGTTTTTTTTATAAATATTTTTCAGCAAAAACTGTACCCCCTCAGTCCTTTGTTGTCTGTTAGCTTCCTAACTGTAAAATGCATGTGCAGGGTCAACACTGTAGGAAGGCAAGCAATCCTCATTAACTGATCATCATTTCCAACTTTTCTGTGGCTAACTGATATTGTTCTATGACCTCAAAAAAAATGAATAAATAAATAAAACGTCCATTTTGTCATACTTTTACAATCTTATTGAGGAAAACGTGGTGGAGAAAAAAACAAGTGCAGGTAACCTGTTACTTTAAAAATCTGTGAAAATCACCAACATTTTTTTTTTGACTAGCACTCTATGCAAGATACTACATGAATCGCAAGCTAATACAAGAGTGTAACCTAACTAAAAATAAATTCTTTGGCTACACACTACATTTGAATTGTGCCACTTGTTTTTCTACATCATTATTGCATCCATACTGTACATGCTAAGGTGTCCACTGAAATGAAAACCACTTCTGTCCAAGACTATTCCCTCACCAAAAACAAAAAAAGAAAAACAAAAAAACCTAGGTAAACTTGGGGGAAAAAATACATAGGTTTTAACTTTTGAAAATTCAACAAACACAAAGCCCCTTTAATGCACTGTCATCTGCTAGCTTCTTAACGGTGATATGGCTGCACAGGTTCAACACTGCAGAAACATGAGCAGCACTCATTTAATGACCAGTGCCAACTTTCTTATGATCATCTGGCACTGCTCTGTGTCCTCAATTCCACACATGATAACGCAGTGCTTTTCATCATAGGTAAAGGTAAGGTAAAGGTGTCCCATAACCTAGGCGGTCGTGGGGGAGCGAGGCATCAGAGACCTCAGCTTCTCTGGGGGCCAGCATGTTGAGGGCGGCGCCCATCTTCCCTCCCTCGCTGCTTTACCTTCCCTGACCCTTAAGAGGGCAGGTACCCATTTACAGCTGGGTGAACTGGGGGGACTGTACTGAAGCCAAAGCGCGTAAACGGTCACCCATCCGACTGGTAACCACGCTCGACGCTGCTTAACTTTACTAGGGGAAAGCTAGCACTCTGACCACTTGGCTATCCCGCCCCCTTTTTTTCCCATACTTTAAAAAACAGTCTGTGAAAACCGCAAAAAATGTATCACTAGCACTCTACAGAAGACGTTCCTTCACCTGGAAGCTAAAGTTAGAGTGTAATTTCTGTCAATTTTAATAAAGTATATTCTCTTACTCCAATAATTATATTTGCTTTCTGTAGGAGTTGGCTTGTTTCCATAGAACTTTGTCAGGGATAATTAAAGAAGAAAATGGGTGACACCACTCTTTTTATGATGCATGATTTTCTGGGAGGAGCACCCCAAATTTCCGGTAAAGAAATCTGTCACAATGAAAGAAAAATGAGTTACAAAACATGCAAATACAAGTACAGGGGAATAACTTGCACAAAAAAGCGATTCACGTCTTTGCTTAGGAATAGTAGAAACATGACCATACCAACTTGAACTTGTATTGTTCAAAACTCCTAGCATCAACAATACTGAACGTCTCTGAGACTTCAGCGAATCAACAGCACTGACTGAACTCATTCAGATACCACAGCTTGGACACCTTTAAATGCAGTCAAAGTTCACAGCAGGATCAACACGTCTTGTGTTCAGAGTTCATAGCAAGACCAACGTCAAGTGTCTTCATAGTTCAAAGTATAAACAACATTAAACACGTTCAGAATTTGTAGCATGGACAATATCAAATGCACTTAGAATTTGTAAGGACAAAATTAATGTGCTCTGACTGTGTTCATAGAGTTCATAGAATGAACAGCACTAACCCATTAAGAATACTTCGAAAATCAACAGCACTGAACCTGTTCAATGTTCATATCAACAGCAGCGTTCAACGTCCATTATCAACAGCAGCAATAACATACAGCGCTCATTGGATCAACAAAACTTAACACATTCAGAGTGTATGCTTCAACACAATTGAAGGTGTTCAGTGTTTATATTATAGACTAGACCAACAGAAATGAACCATGTTAAGAGTTCATAGCTTCAACAGCACAAGAATGCATTCACAGTTCAAAACATCACCAGAATTGAACAAGGTCACAGTCTGAAACATGGACAGTACTAAACACTTTCAATGTTGTTAGCATTCGCAGTACTGAACACATACAGAGTTAGTTAACAGCATCAACAAAGCTGAAAGCATCTTTGTGCACAGCTTGTGGCATCAACAGTTCACATGGAAAGCATTCCCAGTTCACAGCATCATCAACATTGAACACGCCCAGAGTTTGCAGCATCAAATGCATTGAAAACACTCAATGTATGTAACATCAACAACAATGAACATGTACAGAGTTCATGATAATTGACTGAGTAAATTCATATAAATACCATCAACAGCGCTGGAGATAATACTGAGAGTCCATAATGCAGGTGGCAGGACCAGCTCATAGTTAATAGCATCAGTAGCACACCATCTTGGCAGTTCATAACATCAATAGCACAAACACAGCTGTCAGTTTCCCCCACTTTCAGCTCCTCTCAACTGCTAATTATTCTGTTCCATCCCAGCCCAGTTAGGGGCCAGTTGGTGCTATTTATAGCAGGAACTGACCACACTAGAACCAGGTAAAAGGAAGAGGAGAGCTGAATTTAGCACTCTTGACTGAGTGATGTTGGATTCCTACGCTGTGCAACACATTTTGTTTTAAAGAGTTTATGGCTTCAATTGTATTGAAGATCTTGAGAGTTCATAGCACTAAACACCCCAGGAGTTCAAAGCACTAAACATCTTTAGAGTTCTCCTTTTAGCACTAAATATCTTAAGAGTTCATAGCATTGCTAGCACTAAACACCCTTAGAGTTCATAACATTGATAGCACTAAACACCTTTAGAGTTCATAACATTGACAGCACTAAACATCTTTAGAGTTCATAGCGAGTTCAAAGTACAAAACGTCTTTAGAGTTCTTCTTTTAGCACTAAATATCTTGAGAGTTCATAACATTGATAGCACTAAACACCTTTAGAGTTCGTAACATTGATCGCACTAAACATCTTTAGAGTTCATAGCGAGTTCATAGCACTAAACATCTTGAGAGTTCATAGCGAGTTCATAGCACTAAACATCTTGAGAGTTCATAACATTGATAGCACTAAACATCTTTAGAGTTCATAACACTAAACATATAGACAGTTCATAGCACTAAACCTCTAAACAGTTCACAGCACTGAACAGCAATAATGCTTAACTTTCTTAGAACTCATAGCATCAATAGTGATTAGCGTTTCAAGAATTCTTAATATCAAAGGTGCTGGATGTTTCAATAATTCATAGCATCAACAATGCTGAACATTTCCCGAATTCATACAAACAGTATCACTTAACATAATTGAGGAAACCACCAGTAAGGATTAAGTTCACAGTCTGCAGTATATCAACACTAAATGACATTCACACCAGCCAATAGCCCTGGACAGCCATGTTCTTCTGAGTTCAAAAACATCAACAGTATCATCAGTTCAAGGTATATATATACAGCATGAGAGATGTTGACTATACACAGTATGTGTACCTGTGGGGGTTACAGAGGGAGGGGATGGGGGGGGGGGGTAGTATAGCCGGGTGGTTAGAGCATTGGACATGGTCTGATTTTTTTATTTTTTTATTTATTTATTCTTTTATATCGAGGATAACAGAATAAGCAATCATGTGCTTTTTTTCATCCGGTCCCCGTGTGCATGCAGTTTTGTAAATATTGTCATCTGTTCCCACCGGCACACGATGGCCTACTCTTACGAAAAGCGGAACAGGATTTAACGTGTGCGCAAGATGTTCTGCGTGCGTTCGCACACGGGGCCTCGGTTTAAAGTCTCATCCGAAGGACTTTTGGGGAGAGTGGAGTCAGCACTGATGTTAACTCCAGGAAGAAAATTTCCTCGACCGGACTCGAACCCGGGTCTGAAGGGCCAGGTTTGGGCTCAGGAGCGAGCCACTAGTGAGACACCCATTGAAGAGGATTTTTTTCTTCTTTGGAGTTAACATTGATGCTGTCTCCACTTTCCTGGAATTCCTTCGTTGAGACTATAAACCGAGGTCCTGAGTGTAAACGCATTGCAGAATGTCTCACGCACACATTATAACCTGTTTTACCTATCCAAAGAGTAGGCCATTTGTGGGAATGGATTACAAAATTTACGAACTGCATGCAAATGGGGACTGAATATAAAAAGTATACAAGTGCTTATTTCACTATCTCCAAAATAAAAGAACAAATAGAAAATGGATTAAAAAAAAAAATAATAACAAAAGTTATGTGTTTAGGTTCTCAGGAGACTAGTCCAATCTTCTTACATGAACATCCATACATATCCCATTCATAAATTAATGCAAGAGCAACAAGAAGATATACTCTTTGACAAGAAAACAACACGATGCTAAGAACTCTTTGATCTTGAGAGGCTTTCAGTAGTGAGTGATGACTGAAGAAGGGAATTACACAAGCCCAGCTCCTCTCTCCTGCCTTACATAAAGGGTTATAACGCCTGCAGGTAAAAGGTGAAAGCGTTCCCCTAACCTATGCGCTCGTCAGAGTGTGAAACGTCAGGCGTCAGCTTCTCTAGGGCCAGCATCTTGAGGGAGATGCTCATCTCCTCCCACTAGCTGATGTACCTTCATTGACCCTAAAGAAGGCAGCTACCCATTAACAGCAGGGTAAACTGGGGTATTGGATAGCTCAGTGGTCAGAGTATCCACGTTCCTCCGGCACAGGCTAAGCAGCACCAAGTCATGGTTCCCAATTGGATGGGTGACGTTTGCGTGTCTAGCTTCAGTACATCCCCCAGTTCACTCAGCTGTGAATGGTACCTGCCCTCTTTAGGGTCAGGGAAGGTAAAGCAGCGCGCGAGAGGAGATGGGCGCTGCCTTCTATATGCTGCCCCTTGAGAAGCTGAGGTCTCTGATGCCTTGCTCCCCTATGACCATACAGGTTATGGGACACCTTTACCTTTTTAAACTGGAGGACTGTACTGAAGCCAAGGTGCGCAAACAGTCACCCATCCAACTGGTAACCACGCTCACTGCTGCTTAACCTTAGCTTGGGGAAAGTGAATGCTCTGACTACTGAGCTATCCCAGTCATGAGGGACAACTATGACAAACTCTGTTGGGGTTTTTTGGTTGTTTATAAAAAAAAAAAAAAAAGATTAATAAAATTTGTGTTTTTCTTTTAGTTCTTCTCTTTCTTTGTTCTCTCTTAACTTCTTAAGGAGTCATTGGGGGCATGGCACTGGGATTTTTCGGGCAATGTTTTTTTTCAGGCAGTGTTTTGACGAAGCCATCCTTCTTCAGAACCACGGTGCATACTGGGTATATTTGTTTCATAAACCTACCGAATGCTAACGTGACATGATTTATGTGAATAATTGATCTGTAGGAGAATATCTAGTTTTATACACATAGGGGAATTAAGGCACTGTCAGGCTTACACTTAAAGTTGACCTAGGAGACAGCATAAAAAACCCTACCCTTAATTCACTAGACACCACGGCCGAGATACGAACCATGACTTCATGGACCCACAAGATGGAAATCAAACGTTTTGTCCACTCACCTAAAGCATCCAGAGCTTAGCAATTCTATGAAGGCTGACAACAACAACAGCATGAGAAAAAAAAAGCATCCAGTCCTCAGAGAAAAATAACAGACAAAACAGACTGGGGGAAAAAGAAAGTGGGAAAAAGTAAAATGACACAAAGAAGACAAAAAACCTCAAAACAAAGTTGGTCATGGAAAAAAAAGAATATCTTTAACGAAATTCAAAATGATTATGAGAATATTTTTGTTGTTTTCTTAAAGATTCCCTAGAATTCTCTCAGAAAATACGAATGGGGGTGTGAGGGATGGAAAGGGAGAGGGAGGGAGGTGAAGAGTTGGGGGAGTTAGTAGAGAGAAAATAAACAAAGCCCTTACATACCCCAGCAATCCCTGTACAGTATTTGAGCTTTTTACCACCTGTGCCCATAGCACCACAACTTCTCTCGCTGTTTCTGTTGTAGTTGTAGTCATCGTTGCTGTACTCATTTTTTTCTCTCAACATTTTTTCTGCCTGAAACAGACCTGACGTATGGGAAAAAAATCTTTGTCCACACACACACACACACACGCGCACACACACACACACACACACACACACACACACACACAAGCACACAAGCACACACACACACAAGCACACACACACATACACACACACACACAAACACACATACACACACACAATGTGCTTTATTTATACATGTACACATTTCCAGCACCTTGAAAACCACCCTAACCTCATCACTCTCTCGTGTGTTCTGTCACTTTGCCATTAAAAAGCCTTCCACGTCTACACGCTGGCCATGGCAGCAGCAGCAGTAGCAGCATCCAGTTCGTGCCTCAGCCAAACACAGTCTGCACCTCACCAAACATATTCATGCCTCACCAAACAGTCTGCACCTCAGCCAAACAGCCTGCAACCTCAGCCAAACAGTCTGCACCTCAGCCAAACACAGTCATGCCTCAGCCAAACACAGTCTGTACCTCAGCCAAAACCAGTCTGCACCTCAGCCAAACCCAGTCTGCACCTCAGCCAAACCAGTCTGCACCTCAGCCAAAACACAGTCTGCACCTCAGCCAAAACACAGTCTGCACCTCAGCCAAACACAGTCTCTGCACCTCAGCCAAACACAGTTCTGCACCTCAGCCAAACACAGTCCTGCACCTCAGCCAAACCACACGTCTGCACCTCAGCCAAATACAGTCTGCACCTCAGCCAAACCAGTCCTGCACCTCAGCCAAACACAGTCTGCACCTCAGCCAAACACAGTCCTGCACCTCAACCAAACACAGTCTGCACCTCAGCCAAACACAGTCTCTGCACCTCAGCCAAACACAGTCCTGCACCTCAACCAAACACAGTCTGCACCTCAGCCAAACACAGTTCTGCACCTCAACCAAACACAGTCTCTGCACCTCACCAAACACAGTCTGCACCTCAGCCAAACACAGTCTCTGCACCTCACCAACAACTACAACAGTCTGCACCTCAGCAAAACACAGTCTGCACTCACCACAAACACAGTCGTGCCCCAAACAACCACCCCCCAAAAAACTCGCAACTCTCAACGCCAAAACACAGTACTACACCCTACAAAGTACAAGTTCTGCCACTTCCCGACCCCAACAGCTGCACAGCCGGACTCCTGGCCTCACGCCAAAACTGCCTGTCCTGCACCGACCCCATCGCAAAACACAGTAGCCGTGCACTCCAGGAACCAAGCACAGGGGCCTGGTGCCCCCAAAATACGTCACAACCAACCCCCACCACAAAAAACTCCCAAAAAATCTGATAAAATCAAAGTCCATACCCACGTGAAGACTACACCTAAATGGCAAGTTCTTCTCCCACTTCCCGACCCTCCTGCCCTCACGGCTGAACCGGACATCCTGATTCCCCCCGACAGTGTGAACGAGTGCCATGTCTGGTGGGTGACCGCCCCCGTAAGAATCCGAAGGCGGTGAGGACCGGAGTGAGGCAGGAGAACACTCAGGCGAGACGCCCATCACGAGATCCTGACAGCTGTGAGAGCGAGATACTTCACGGCGTAGAACCCCCCACCTCCAAGCGCAATGCACCGTCAGTAAGGAGGATAGGAAGTGGATGGACGTTCCCCCCTTGCTACCGACTCTCTCCCTTCCAATACCTCCCCTTCCTCCCTCACCTCTTCGCCCTCCTCCTACTCTCCGCAGTGACGCTGGGGCCATACTCTTGAGTGTGGATGGTGCCAGTCCAAAAGGAGGCAAGGTCACGGAGGAGGAGGAAGAGATCTGGCAGCATCCCCATCCTGAGCCAGCACAGGCTGTGACGGATCTTCAGGAGACTCCCCACGCTCCAACAAGCCCTGAGGAGGAGGAGGAGGAGGAAGAGCAGACCCTCCTCTGTAGACCACCTTCCCTTCCAGATGACCGTTAAACCGCTTCCAGTCCCTCAACCTCTTCAGGAACCTCCCCAGAGGCCGTCCGCGTACCCGGGGCTCTGGTGGATCCTCTTGGCGTGGACGGAATCCCAGTACATGAGGAGGGCAAGGCCCACGGAGAGGAGGAGCAGGGCGGCCATGGGCAGGTAGAAGACCAGCACGAGCACCACCATGCGCGAGGGAAAGGGCGTGTGCAGCGGGCAGAAGGTCTCGTCCCAGAAGGCGTCCCTGGTGCTCTGCTCCACCGTGGCCATCAGGATGGGGATGGGGATGAGTAGGGTGCCCAGCCACGGCCACCCCACCACCAGGGCCTGCACACACACACACAGACATGATAGCCTAGTGGTCAGAACATTGCGTTGGCAATTTGACGACCCGGGTTCGAGTCCGGTCGAGATTTTTCTCCTCGAGTTAACATCAGTTCTGACTCCACTCTCCACAAAAGTCCTTCGGATGAGACTATAAATAAACCGAGACCCCGTGTGCGAACGCACGCATAACATTTTGCGCACAAGTTAAATCCTGTTCCGCTTTTCGTAAGAGTAGGCCATCGTGTGCCGGTTGGGACAGGTGACATTTACAAAACTGCATACACATGGGGACTGGATGTAAAAAAAAAAAGCACAAGAGTGCTTATGCCATTATCCTCGATATAAAAGAATAAAATAAAATAAATAAATAAAACACACACATACACACGTGCACACACACACACAAACACACACACACACGTGTACACACACGTGTACACACATACATACACACAGAGCGAGTTAACACACACACAAACACAAACACACAACAACACACACACATACACACACAAACACACACATACACACACAACCACACACACACAACCAACACACACACACACAACCACACACACACACACACACACACACACACACACACACACACACACACACACACACACACACACACACAAACACACCAAATCGAATCAGTAAGTTAAAGCAGAATTTTGAAAGTTTTCTTCCCATACATATACCAGTCATTACAAATCAACAACAACAACAACAACAGCAACAAAC
>CM060337.1:6873803-6876303 GCA_030674155.1 Stramonita haemastoma | reverse complement strand
AATCTGTTCCCACCGACACACAATAGCCTAATCTTACGAAAAGCGGAACAGGAGTTAACGTGTGCACACTCATTCTAACGTGAATTCATGCATAGATATGGTACGCATAAAACACAGGCTCTACCGTCTGTAGTTGTTTTTTTTTAATAACATACACATAAACCATGTTCCGCTTTTCGTAAGAGTAGTCCACTGTGTTCCGGTGGGAACAGAGACAATATTTACAAAAGTAAACAGCATACACATGGGGACTGGAAGTGAAGAAAAAAGCACACGAGCGCTTATTCCATTATCCTCGATATAAAAGAATCCAAGAAAGAAGAACAAAGAACATACACACCCGCGCACACACACATTCACACACACACACACACACACACACACACACACACACACACACACACACACACACACACACACACACACACAATACACACATACACACACTCGCGCGTGTACACACACACACACACTAACATTAACACTAACACATAAACTAACACACACACATACACACACACATACATACACACCTGCGTGCGCGCGCGCGCACACACACACACACACACACACACACACACACACACACACACACAGTCACATGCCAGAGAGACTGACAGACAAGACAGACACAGACAGACAGACAGAGACAGAGACACTATCACTCTCACCACTGGCAGTTCAGCAATGCTGCTGTACCCTCTGGCATCTTCCCTTCGTCATGCTTCTTCTGCAACAATCATCACACCACCGCTTGTACACCACGCAGCAGGTTGAAGAGGAGGAGAAGGAGGAAGAGGAGGAAGAGGAGGAGGGAGAGGATAAAGGGGGCGCAGAAGGAGGAGAAAGAAGAGGAGGAGGAGAAAGAGGGGGACGAGGAGGAGAAAGAGGAAGAAGAGGAGGAAGAAGAGGAGGAGAAAGAGGAGGAAGAAGAGGAGGAGGAGGAAGAAGAAGAGGAAGAAGAGAAGAAGAAGAGAAAGAGAAGGAAGAGGATGAATAGGTGGTAGAACAGGAAAGGGAGGTGAAAAAAGAGGAGGAGGAGCGGAAGACAGAGGAGGACGAGGAAGATGTGTTAGAACATAAAAGGGATAGGGAGAAAGAAGAGGAGGAGGTGGTAGAACATGAAAGGAAGGAAGAGGAGGAGGAGGAGAAGGAGAAAGAAGAGGAGGAGGAGGTGGTGGAAGAACGTGAAACAAAGGAAGAGGATGAGGTGGAGAAGGCGGAAGAGCAGAGAGTTCAGGATGATGTGATGGAAATGGAGAGAAAGAAGAAAAGAACAAACCAGGAAGAAACAATCTTTTTTGGTACCCCCCTTCCCCCTCCCCCCACTCACACACCTAATAACGAAAAATATATAATGAAAGTAAAAGCAGTACAATGAAAGAATTAAAAAAATCAAGAGACAAAAAATAAGGAGGGAAGCCAGGAAAAAGAAACAGACACACGTAATAGAAATAAGAAGATAATTATAGTATAAAAAGGGGGGGGGGGACGTGGGAAGAGGAATGTACTGAAAAAGAAAAGGGGAAAGAAGATTGGAGATCTTGACAGAAAAAAGAACAGGCGAGAAGTGGGTAGAAGAGGAGTAAAAAGGACAAAAAGATCTAGAAGAAGAAGAAGAAGAAGAAGAAGAAGAAGAAGAAGAAGAAGGAGAAGAAGAAGAAGAAGAAGAAGAAGAAGAAGAAGAAGAAGAAGAAGAACAAGAAAGAGGAGGAGGAGGAGGAGGAGGAGGAGGAGGAGGAGGAGGAGGAGGAGGAGGAGGAGGAGGAGGAGGAGGAGGAGGAAGAGGAGGAGGAGGAGAAGAAGAACAAGAAGAACAAGAAGAACAAGAAGAACAAGAAGAAGCAAGAACAAGAAGAACAAGAACAAGAAGAAAAAAGAGAACAACAAAAAGAAGAACAAGATAAAGAAGAAAAACAAGAAGAAAAAATAGAGCAACAACAACAATAACAACAACAACAAGAGAATGAGGACCAAAAAATGAGAGGGACTTGCCCCAAAAAAACTGGTAAAGTTGTTCCCATAACCTATGCGGTCGTTGAGGAACAAAGAGACCTCGGCTTCTCTAGGGGCCAGCATAATATTGAGAGGGGCACCTATCTCCTCTCCCTCGCTGCTTTACCTTCTCTGTCCCTAGGGAAGACAGGTACCCATTTACAGCTTGGCAAGTGGATGAAGAGACAGGAAAAGACGTCAAACATGAAAGAGAACAAAAAAACGGAGAAAAGATGAGAGAAAAGTAAGACAACAAGAACGAAAATCTGGGTGCTAGTCTTTCGGATGAGACGAATAACCGACGTTCCGTGTGTTACACATCATTATTTAGCGCACGTAAAATAAAAACTTCAAAAACACGGCAACAAGAGGGTTGTCCCTGGCAAAATTCTGTAGAAAAAAGAGCCACTCTGATAGGGAAATAAACAGAGTTGCAAACAGGACAAAAATATTTAAAATACGGGTGGCGCTGCACTTGTGGCGACACGCTTTCCCCGGGGAGAGC
>CM060337.1:6856064-6868703 GCA_030674155.1 Stramonita haemastoma | reverse complement strand
GGGGATATCTTGCCCAGATTTAAAAAAAATAAACAAATTAGATTTTTTGCTTTAATTTCCCCCCCAAAAACCCCACGGAAAATATAAAAGGGGTTATTTCTTGCATTGAATTTCACTATCAAAAACAAAAATACACTATTGTATTTCTTGCATCTAATTTCATTATAATAAAACCCCACATATATCAATTGTATTTCTTGCATTCAATTTCATCATAAAAAAAGAATATACTATTTATTTCTTGCATTAATTTCACTATCAAAAACGAAAAGGTACACTATTGCTTTTCCCTGCATACAATTTCACTATAAAAAAACCCAATGAAAAAGATACTATTGTATTTCTTGCATCCAATTTTCATTTTAAGTAAAACAATGAAAAATCACTACGGGTATTTTTTGCATTCCCCTTTCATAATGATAAAAAACACCACAAAAAAGACATTTTTTGCATTCAACCTCATAAAAAAACGAAAAATTACTTGTTTAACTCTCTCTCTCTCTCTCTCTCTCTCTCTCTCTCCTCTCCTCTCTCTCTCTCTCCCCCCCCCCCCCCCAAATCTCATGACTGAACATAAACATTCTTATAACCCTCCTCATTCCATCTCTTCCTCACCTAAAAAAAACTAAAAGATAAACATTTATAAAAACACTGGCATGCACATGTGCATACATACAGGCTCATGTATATCTCTTACCGCACTTACCACACACACTGACAGTATTTCAATTCTGAAAAACCATTTACAAATGTACAAACATGCAATCATATTTCTTTTTCTTCCCCAAAAATGCATAATGTAATTTTTTTAGCAGTCTGCAAATACAATTTTTGCATCCTGCATAAAAAAAACGGTTGCCATTCTAGTGACAGTCATAGAATCAGGTCATTTTTCTCTGACACTGGTTTCAATCTACTGACAAATGGGGCTTCCAATTCTATTTCAATGGAATAAATTATCTGTTTGTATGCAAAAAATGGCTCCCTTCTACTACAATTTTGGGTGAAACATGTAAGGTTGCATACACCGAATTAAAAAAAAAAACAACCAAAACATAATTTTAAAGTGACATTTCAATACTTCATTATCTAAAAAACAATGTTAAGGTCAAAGTTTGATGTAACACCTGCAAATCTAGCAATTTTAACAGAATTTTTTTTAAAACCACACACACAGAGAAAACTCGATTTTCCATAACTGAAAAAAAAATGGCAATACTTTGATTTATGATTCTGATGCTTGCCTTTCTTCAAAGGCCAGTACATGACTAGATTTGCATTTTTTATGATTGTATTTGATTGACAGAAAAAGAAGCAAAAATCAACATGCCCCTTGCACAGGCACACTAAAAGGACTACTAGAGTATAGCCAACGACATCTTTCAGATATTTTGTCATGACCTATATTGGTGTAAAATCTGTTATTGATCTACTAGCAGAAAATCAATACACAGACCTGCCACCAGTACAGACTAGCATCATTCCCATGCTAAGGCAAAGCATAGAACCTGGTCCCTTTTGTATTACATTGGATGCCATTTAAAAAAAGAAGAAAAAAGAATAATTTCAGGAACTTTCTCCCACATCACACCACAATATAAATTAATAACACCCCTCCCAATATTATGGCAGGGCTAGATTATTTTCAACTGACATTTCATTAAATAAAAATCTTGCCAAGACTTAAAAGAGTGAAACTGTATTTGCTGCATTCAATCTCACAAAAAAAGAATATAATTATAGGCATATTTTCTTCTATACAATCTCATAAAAGTATGAAAATATACACTAGTGTATTTTTTTTGCATTCAATTTAATGAAAAAAGGAATAAAAATATACTATTTGTATTTCTTGCATTCAATTTCATCATAAAAATAAGAGATACTATTGTATTTCTTGCATTTAATTTTATCATAAAAAAATACTATTGTATTTTCTTGCATTTAAATTTCATCATAAAAAGTCCGGAAAAAATACACTATTGTATTTCTTGTATTCAATTTCATCATGAAAAAATCCATGGAAATTTTTTTTTATTGTATTTCTTGCATTCAATTTCATTATAGAGAAAAAAAATGAAACATTATTTCTTGCATTCAAATTTATTATTTAAAAAAATAAGAAAAATATACTATTGTATTTCTTGCATTCAATTTCACATATAAAAAACGAAAAAATACACCATTGGATTTCTCGCGTTCAATTTCATTACAGAGAAAAAAAAAACGAAAAATATACTATTGTATTTTTTGCATCCAATTTCATTTTAAGTAAAACAATGAAAAATACACTATTGTATTTCTTGCATTTGCTTCCATGATAAAGAGAACTACCAAAATATATACTATTGTATATTTTGCATTCAACATAACAAAACAGAAAAAAGTATACTACATAAAAAAACGGACTCTCTCAAAATAAAATAATCTCAGATCTGAACATGGATTACCATTCCTCCTAAACATTCTTATAATCCTCATCCTTCCTCACCTACACAAACAAAAGATGATCACCCATCAGTCAAACATTTACGCTAACACTTTGCATGCACATGTGCATGCATACAAGCACTCATGTCTATCTCTTATGCACAACTACACTGACAGTATTTACCTTTCAATTCTGAAAACCTCCATTCACAACTGTACAAACATGCAATTACAATATCCTTTTTCTTCACAGAAAGTGTATGCAGTCTGAAAATTTTTTGCCTCCTGCATAAAATAATAATAATAATAATAATAATAATAATAATAATAATAATAATAATAATAATAATAATAATAAATAATCATCATCATCATCATCATCATCATCATCATCATAATAAAAGCCATTGCCATTCTTGGGATAGTGGTAAGACGAGGTTATTTTTCTCTGACACTGGTTTTGAATCAATCTACTGACAAAAAAGGGGCTTCCAATTAATTTCATGGGAGTAAGTTGATTATCTGTCCTTCTGAGGCAAAAAATGGTTTTCTTCTACCAGAAATGGTAAAACAACAAACATGAAAATGTAATACGCGGAATTTTTAAAGATCAAAACATTGCAATTTTGAAGTAACATTTAATATTTCCTTTTCACTATAAATTTTTTTAAATGGTAAATTTTTCATTAGTCAAAATTTTGATTAAAGCTGCAAATCCAGCATTTTTTACAAAGATTTCTTTTAAAAACACACACAGAGAAAACTTGATTTGCCATAAACTTGAAAAATTTGGCAATAAATGATTTATGATTCTGATTCCTACCTTTTCAAAAGCCAGTACATGACTAAATTTCATTTTTATAATGGTATTTGATTTGACAAAAAAGCATAAACCAACATGACCCCCACACAAGCAAACTTAATGGACTACTAGACTACAGCATGAAATCTTTCAGATACATTTTCCATAAGCTGTATTGGTGTAAAATCTTGTTATAGATCTGCTAGCGGAAAATCAATACGCAGACCTGCCACCAATACACACTATACTAGTGTCACTTCAATGCTGAGGCAAGCATAGAGCCTGGTCCCTTTTATATTACATTGGATGCCATTTAAAAAAAAAAAAGAAAAAAAAAGAAAAACAAAGGCACTTTCTCCCACACTACTATATAAATTGATAACACCCCTGCCAATATCAAAGGTTATGGCAGAACTAGATTGTTTTTCAACTGACATTTCATTAAACCAATATCTTGCCAAGACTTTAAAGAATAAAATTTTTAATGAATTAGAATGTATTTCTTGCAATCAATCTTACTAAAAAGAAAACCCACCCCGAAAAACATACAAGCCTACTTCTTGCATACAATCTCATAAAAACACTGAAAAATATACTGGTGTGTTTCTTACATTCAATCTTATATATATATAAAAAGGTACTGGTGTATTTCTTGCATTCAATCTCATTTTAAAAAATATGAAAAATACACTATTGTATTTCTTGCATTCAATCTAATATAAAAAAAAAGCCGAAAAATATGCTATTGTATTTCTTACATTTAATTTCATTATAAAAAAAACACGAAAAATATACCATTGTATTTCTTACATTCAATTTGGTTATAAAAAACAACGAAAAATATACTGTTACATTTCTTGCATTCAATTTCATTACTGAAAAAAAGTATACTAATGTATTTCTTGCATCCAATATCGTTTAAGAAAAATGAAAAATACACGATTGTATTTCTTGCATTCTCTTTCATAATTAAAAACTACGAAAAATATACTAGTGTATTTTTTCTGCATTCAACAAAAAAAACCCTGAAAAATGTACTATATAGAAAAAAAAACCCAACAGCACCCCCCCCCCCCCCACCACACACACACACACCACCCCCCCCCCCCCCCTCTCTCTCTTAAAAAAATCCTCAACACTCATAACCCTCCCCCTTCCTCCTCTGCCTCACCTAAAAGACTAAAGAGTCACCCCTCCCTCAAACCTTTATGCAAACACTACACATGTGCATACATACACATGCCCTCACGTCCATCTCTTATGCACGACCACACTGACAACCTTCCATCCAGTTCTGAAAACCTCCGTTTACAAATGTACAAACATACAATCCCATTACTCCATTTTTCTTCACAGAAAATGTATAATGTAAATTTTAGAGCAGTCTGCAAATACGATTTTTGTCCCCTGCATAAAAAAACCCCATTGCCATTCTTGTGATAGTCATAGGACCAGGTCTTTCTCTGACACTGTTTTTTGAATCTATTGACAAATGGGGATTCCAAATCATTTCATGGGAGTAAATTGATTATCTGTCCTTCTGAGGCAAAAAATGGTTTTCTTCTACCAGAAATGGTAAAACAGGAAAGGTTGTATACACGGAATTTTAAAAAATCAAAACTTTGCAATTCTGAACATTTTAAAACTTCCTCTTCATTATTAATAAATATGGCAAAAAATTTAAAAGTCAAAAGTTTGATTACAGCTGCAAATCCAGCATTTTTACAGAGATTTCTTTTAAAATTACACACAGAGAAAAACTGATTTGCCATAACTTTAAATATTTGTCAATAAATGATTTATAATTCTGATTCCTGCCTTTCTTCAAAGGCCAGTACATGACAGTATTCCATTTTTATAATGGTATTTGATTTGACAATTTAAAAAAAAAAGCAAAAAACCAACATCCTCCTCCCCCCAAGCACACTTAAGGGACTACTAGACCATGGCATGAAATATGTCAGATACATTTATTTTTTCATAAGCTGTATTGGTGTAAAATCTGTTATCAATCTGCCATTGGAAAATCAATACACAGATCTGCCACCAATACATACTAACCTCATTTCAATGCAAAGGTAAGCATAGATCTAGAGCGTCGTCCATTTTATATTAGATTGAATGCCGTTTCAAAAGCAAAAAAAAGAATGGCACTTTTTCCCACACCACACACCTCTATAAAAACTAATAACACCCCCGCCAATATCAAAGGTTATTGTAAAACTTGATTGCTTTAAACAGACATTTCATTAAACCAAAATCTTGCCAAGACTTTAAAAAATAAAGAATTAGATTGCATTTCTTGCATTCAATCTTACAAAAATCGTATATACAAGCATATTTCTTGCATTTAATCTAATTAAAAATATGAAAAAAACTATAAAAAATTTTTAATTGTATTTCTTGCATTCAAATTCATAATAAAAAATCCAGAAAGAAATATACTATTGTACTTCTTGCATGCAATTTAATTATGAAAAATCCATGAAAAATATACTATTGCATTTCCTGAATTCAATTTCACTATAAAAAAAAACACGAAAAATATACTATGGTATTTCTTGCATTTAATTTGATTATAAAAAAAACAAAGAAGAATATTGTACTTCCTGCATTCAGTTTCATCATTAAAAAAAAAAAAACTATTGTATTTTTTACAACATCAAAAACAACGAAAAATTCACTGTTGTATTTCTTGCATTCAATTTCACTATAAAGAAAAAAACGAAAAATATACTAGTGTTTCTTGCATCAAATTTCATTTTAAGTAAAACAATAAAAACTACACTAATGTATTTCTTGCATTTGCTTTCATGATAAAAACAAATTACGAAAAATATGATATTGTATGTTTTCATTCAACCTCATAAAAAACAGAAAAATATACTATGTAAAAAACACACACACACTCTCCGTCCATGGATTACAGTTCCTCCTAAACATTATCATAACCCTCCTCATTCCTCCTCTTCCTCATGTAGAGAAACTAGATAATCACCCTTCTCTTAAACTTTTATGTAAACACTAGCATGCACATGTTCATACATACATGCCCTCATGTCTATCTGTTATGCCGCTCATGTCTATCTCTTATGCACTACCACACTGACAGTATTCCTTTCAGTTCTGAAAACCATTTATAATTACAAACACGCAATCACATTTCTTTTTCTCACAAAAATGTATCATGTAAATTTAGGAGCAGTCTGCAAATACGATTTTTGCCTCCTGCATAAACTTTTTTAAAAAAAGGTTGTCATTCTTGTGATAGTCATAGGACCAGGTCATTTTTCTCTGACACTGCTTTTGAATCAATCTAATGACAAATGGGGCTTCCAATTCACCAGTTCAAATTGTAAATTGATTATCTGTTGTTGTTCTTGAGCAAAACATTTAATAGTTTCCTTCTACCAGAAATGGTAAAACAACAAACATCAAACGTTGTATACACTGAATTATATAAAAAACATTTTAAATGCAATTTTTGAAGTGACATTTTAATACTTCCCCTTTATCATTTAAAAAAAAGGGCAAATTTTTTAAAGTTGAAATTTTGATTACAGCTAAAAATCCAGCAGTTTTACAAAGGTTTCTTTAAAACCACACATGTAGAACACGTCATTTGCCATAACTTGAAAAAATTGGTAACAAATGATTAATGATTCTAATTCCTGCCTCTCTCAAAGACTAGTACATGACTTGATTTCATTTTTGTAATGGTATTTGATTTGACAAATAAAAAACAAAAACCAACATGCCCCCCCCCCCCCCCCCCCTCCCAGGCACACTTAATGGACTACTAGACTTTGGGATGAAATCTTTCAGATACATTAAGTTTTCATAAGCTGTATTGGTGTAAAATCTGTTATGGATCTGCTAGCAGAAAATCAATACACAGATCTGCTACCAATACACACAAATATTCCAATGCAAAGGCAAGCATAGAACATGGTCCATTTTATATTACACTGGATGCAATTTTTAAAAAATTCAGGCAATTTTTCCCACATCACACACTACTGTATAAAGTAATAACATCCCTGGCAGTATCAAAGGTTCCGGCAGGACTAGATTATTTTCAACTGACATTTCATTAAACCAAAATCTTGCAATAAAAATTCAAAAATATACACTGGTGTATTTCTTGCATTCAGTTAAAAAAAATACTGGTGTATTTCTTGCATTCAATCTCATTAAAAACATGAAACATACACTATTCTATTTTTCGCATTCACTCTAATAAAAAAAAAAAATTTCTTGCATTCGATCTCATCATTAAAAAATGACAAAAGTACTATTGTATTTCTTAAATTGAATTTTATCATAAAAGATCAGAAAAAAATACTATTTTATTTATTGCATTCAATTTCATTACGAAAAATCCATAAATATACTATTGCATTTCTTGCATTCAATTTTACTATTAAAAAAAGGCAACAACAAAAACAAACGAAAAATATACTGTTGTATATCTTGCATTTAATTTCACTATCAGAAACAACGAAAAATATATTGTATTTCTTGCACTCAATTTCATTATAAAGAAGAGAACGAAAAATACTTTGTATTTCTTACATGCAATTTCATTTAAAGTAAAACAATGAAAATAACACAAAAATTGTATTTTTTGTATTCGCTTTAATGATAAAAAAAATCTACGAAAAATATACCATTGTATTTTTTGCATTCAACCTCATAAAAAACTGAAAAAATATATAATGTAAAAAAAGAAAATCTCTCTCTCTCTCTCCTCTAAATACTGAAGATGGTGATGGTGATATAAATGCTGAAGATGATGGTGATGTAAGTGCTGAAGATGATGGTGATATAAATGCTGAAAATGGTGATGTAAATGTTGAAGATGATGTAAATGTTGAAAATGATGATGGTGATGTAAATGCTGAGGATGGTGGTGATAGTGATGTAAATGCTGAGGATGATGGTGATGTAAATGCTGAAGATGATGGTGATGGTAATGCTGAAGATGATGGTGATGTAAATGCCGAAGATGATGGTGATGTAAATGCCGAAGATGATGGTGATGTAAATGTTGAAGATGATGGTGATGTAAATGCTGAAGACGATGGTGATGTAAATGCTGAAGACGATGGTGATGGTGATGTAAATGTTGAAAATGATGGTGATGTAAATGCTGAAGATGATGGTGATGTAAATGCTGAAGATGATGGTGATGTAAATGCTGAAGATGATGGTGATGTAAATGCTGAAGATGATGGTGATGTAAATGCTGAAGATGATGGTGATGTAAATGTTGAAGAAGATGGTGATGCAAATGCTGAAGATGATGGTGATGTAAATGCTGAAGATGATGGTGATGTAAATGTTGAAGATGGTGATGGTGATGTAAATGTTGAAGATGATGGTGATGTAAATGCTGAAGATAATGATGATGTAAATGCTGAGGATGGTGGTGATGGTGATGTATATGCTGAAGATGATGATGTTAATGCTGAAGATGATGGTGATGGTAATGCTGAAGATGGTGGTGATGTAAATGTTGAAGATGATGGCGATGTAAATGCTGAAAATGATGGCGATGTAAATGCTGAAGATGATGTAAATGTTGAGGTTGATGATGATGTAAATGCTGAAGATGGTGATGTAAATGTTGATGATGGTGATGTGAATGCTGAAAATGATGTTAATGTGGAAGGTGATGATTATGGAGGATGATGTAGATGGTAGAACCAATGAAGGAGGTGCTGATGGTTATGATGATGTGAATACTAATGATGGTGATAGTAATTGTAAGTGCTCTCTCTCTCTCCTCAAAATCTCAGGTCTGAACATGGATTACCATTTCCCCGAAACATTTTCATAATCCTCCTATTTTCCTCACCTAAAAAGAACTAAAAGATAACCCCTGCCTCAAACTTTTATGAAAACACTAGCATGCACCTGTGCATACATACTGTACTCATGTCTATCTCTTATGCACTACCCCACTGGCAGTATTCCGTTCAATTCTGAGAACCTCCATTTACAAACGTACAAATTTGCAATAACATTTTTTTTCTTCACAGAAAATGTATAATGTAAATTTTAAAGCAGTCTTCAAATATGATTTTTGCCTCCTGCAGAACTGTTTAAATAAAAAGTTGCCTTTTTTGTGATAGTCAAAGGACCCGGTCATTTTTCTCAAACATGAAAGGTTGTATACACCAATTAAAAAAAAAATCAAAACATTGCAATTTTAAAGTGACATTTTAATACGTCCTCTTCATCATTAAAAAAGGCGAATTTTTTAAAAGTCAAAATTTTGATTACAGCTACAAATACAACAATTTTGCAGAAATGTCTTTAAAGCCACACACAGAGAATTTTTGATTTGCTATAACTTGAATAAATTGGCAATAAATGATTCATAATTCTGATTCCTGCTTTTCTTCAAAGGCCAGTACATGACTAGATTTCATTTTTATAATTGTATTTGATTTGATATTAAAAAAAAGAAGCAAAAACCAGTATGCCCCTCACACAAGAGCACTAAAGGAACTACTAGACTATAGCATGACATCTTTCAGATATTTTTCATAAGCTGTATTGGTGTAAATTCTGTTAATTTGCTAGCAGAAAATCAATACACAGATCTGCCACCAATACACACTAACCTCATTTCAACGCTAAGGCAAGCATAGAACCTGGTTGTTTTATATTATATTGGAAGTCATTTTCCCCCTAAAATTTTAAAAAGATAAAAAGAAAGGCACATTCTCCAACATCACACACCACTATATAAACTAACAACACCCCTGCCAATATCAAAGGTTATGCAGGACTTATTTTCAACTGACATTTCATTAAACTAATATCTTGCCAAGACTCAAAAAAAAAAAAATTGATTGGTATTTCTTGCATTCAATCTCACAAAATAACAACATATATAAGCATATTTCTTGTATACAATCTCATAAAAACACCAAAAATACACTGGTGTATTTTTTTGCATTCAATCTCTAGAAAAAGTGTACCGGTGTTTTTCTTGCATTCATCTCATTAAAAAAAATACGAAAACACTATCGTATTCTTGGCATTCAATATAATATAATTGCATTCAATGTCATCTAAAAAACAAAGCCTACAAAAAAATTACTATTGTATTTTTTGCATTCAATTTTATAATAAAAATCCAGAAAAAATATACTATTGTATTTCTTGCATTTAGTTTCGTTATGAAAAACAGAAAAAAATATGCTATTGTATTTAAAAGCATTCAATTTCATTATTTAAAAAACGAAAAATATACTATTTTTTTGCATTCAGTTTGATTATAAAAAACAAGGAAAAGTATACTATTGTATTTCTTGCATTTAATTTCATTATAAAAATAACGAAAAATATACTTCTGTATTTCTTGCATTCAATTTCATTATAAAAATGAAAACGAAAAATATACTATTCCATTTCTTGCATTCAATTTCATTGCAAGAAAAATAGCGAATTACACAGTGTTGTATTTCTTGATATCGCTTTCATAATAGTTATTAAAAAAAAAAAACTACGAAAAATAATTATACTACTGTATTCTTTGCATTCAACGTAACTAAAAAAATATATATTGTAAAAAAAACTCACTCTCACCAAAAATTCTCAGATCTGAACATGGATTACCATTCCTCCTAAATATTCTTATAACCCTTCTCATTCCTCCTCTTCCTCACCTAAAAATACTAATCACCCCTCCCTCAAATATTTATGCAAGCACTTACATGCATATGTGTTTACTACATGAGCTCTTGTCTATCTCTTATGCATGACCACACTGACAGTATTCCTTTCAATTCTGAGAACCATTTACAAATTACAAACATGCTATAACATTTCTTTCTTTTCTTCACAGAAAATGTATAATGTAAATTTTAGAACAGTCTTCAAATACGATTTTTGCCTCCTGCATAAAAAAATGATATTCTTGTGATAGTTATAGGACCACGTCATTTTTCTCTGTCTGTTTCTGAATCAATGTAAATAAAAAGGTTAAAACAGCAACGATAACAATAACAGAGAAAACCCAGCCTAAGACACCAGTGGTCGACCATACACCAAACATTCATCCAAAACAAACAAGTAGCAACCATCATAACCCTAACTGCTTTATCCACTTAAAAAGATACAACCCCCCCCCCCCCAACACACACACACACACACACACACGTACGCTCACACACACACACACACGCGCGCGCACGCACACACACACACACACACACACACACACACACACACACACACACACACACACACACACACACACACACACACACACACACACACACACACACACACACACACACACACACACAGGCTCCCTTTATTTCATTCCTTCTGACCTAAACAGACTTTATACCTCTCCTTTTAATCACCCCTGTCCCATAATATATCCTCTCCCCCCCCCCCCCCATCCTTCCCCCTGACCCCCCCCCCCCCCCATCCCTCAACATCCTCTCAGTTCCATTCCTCCACTATTTCCTTTTTAAAAAAAAATCTGCACCCAATAGTTTTTTTGAGTTTTTTTCTAAACTACCCTACTCCCCTTCCCCCAACTATGATTAGCTATCTCCTATAGAAGACTATCAGATAGAAGAATTCTATGAAGAACTTGAAAACGTCATCTCCAAAACGCCCCAAAAAGACATCCTTATTGTGGAAGGCGACTGGAATGCTAAGGTGGGACCTGATGCCTATGACACCTGGGCAGGAACCACAGGACGATTTGGACTGGGAGAAACAAATGACAGAGGACAGCGGCTGCTGGAATTCGCAAAGAAGCACAAACTGACTTTGGCTAACACACTCCACCCTCACAAGCCATCCAGAACATCAACCTGGCACTCACCAAATGGTCTGATTCATAATCAAATTGATTACATTCTGTCACCCCAAAGATTCAAATCCAGCATAAACAAGGCAAACACAAGAACATTCCCAGGAGCTGACATTGGCAGTGACCACGACCTTGTACTTACCACCATCAGGCTGAAACTGAAAGCAAAACAACAGCCAAAAAGCCCACGCATAAGATTCGACCTGGAAAAACTGAAAGACCCAACAGTGGTTGAGATCTTCCAAGCCAACATTGGAGGAAAGTTCGCCGCACTCACAGCCATCGACAATGATGTGGACACATTGGCCAACAACATCAAAGAAGTGCTAACGACAGCAGCAGAAGAAACATTAGGAAGAAGCAGAACAAAGAAACAACCTTGGGTGACAAATGAGGTTCTTGACCTCTGCGACAAAAGAAGAGAACTTAAAAAACAAAAATTCACAAGTCAAGAAGCTTACAAGAAGTACATGGATAGCCACAGAGAAGTGAGGAAAAAGATGAGAGAAGCCAAAGAAGCGTGGATAGAAGAACAATGCAACAACATCGAAGCTGGAATGAC
>CM060337.1:6841064-6851064 GCA_030674155.1 Stramonita haemastoma | reverse complement strand
GCGCGCGTGCGTGCGAGAGAGAGAGAGAGAGAGAGAGAGAGAGAGAGAGAGAGAGAGAGAGAGAGAGAGAGAGAGAGAGAGAGAGAGAGAGAGAGAGAGAGAGAGAGAGAGAGAGAGAGAGAGAGAGAGAGAGAATGTGTGTGTACATCCCTGTGTTATGCCCGCACTATATTTTTTCGTTCCTCAGCACACAAATAGTCTACTCTTCCTTAAGGCAAAACAGGTTTTAACATGTACCCAATATGTTCTGCTTGTGTTTGCCTGTGGGATCTTGGCTTAAGTCTCATCTGCAAGACTTTTGGGAGAGTGGAGTCGGTACCGATGTTAAATCCAGGGGTAAAAATCTGTAGTAGAAGTCTCAGTGGTGGCTCGAGCCCGGACCCTAAGGTAATGAGCTCAACCTCTAACCACACGGATACCGGGTTTCCCACAGAAAGAGTTAATGCCCAGTGATTAAATAAATTTCGAAGTGAAGTTATCAAGTACACTATTTTTGCTCATCTTTGATCTACTACACGATTTCATTTCATTTCATTCTGAATAAATTCCAAAACAAAGTTTTATCAAGTACAATTACATTTTTTCTTCTGAATAAATTCCGAGCATGGAGGCATTGTTTCAACACAATAAGCAGCAAACCAAAAAACTCAGAAACTTTATAATTAAAAGAAACCCTTAAAAGACTTTATAATTAAAAGAAACCCCATGAATCAACGTGCTTAACCAGAAGCAAGCTATATTTTACTCAAGACTTCAGAGCTAAACACCCCATACCTAAATCAGGTATAATAAAGTCGCTTCACTATAGCTGTATACTTCTTACATACTTACATGTCCCAAACATTTGAAGTCAGTTTTCCACTACAGCTGTACACATATACTTACACGTTCTGGGCATATTTTGATGTAGGCTTTCCAGACATGGCCTCATTTTTGACGAGACGGCTCCCAGGTGATCCACGTGATGGCTTTCAGGAGAAGACTCTCAGATGACCGACATGACTCACCAAAGGAGGACAGGACTCTCACATGACCCATACGACCACTCACCAGATTAGGACCCGCGTGGAATAAAGTATGGGGAGGAAAGAGCCTAAGGAAATGCTGTGAACATGGGAGAGGGGACAGAGTCCCAATCCCTCGTGACCACTGTCTCAAAGCCTGTGTAGGTGGGGGTGTTTATTTTATTTTTTAAATTTTATCTTATTCTTTTATATCGAGGATAATGGGATAAGCACTCATGTGCTTTATTTCATCCAGTCCCCGTGTGTATGCAGTTGTGTAAATATTATCTGTTCCCACCGGCACACAATGGCCTACTCTTACGAAAAGCGGAACAGGATTTAATGTGTGCGCAAGATGTTCTGCGTGCGTTCGCACACGGGGCAAGTCTCGGTTTATAGTCTCATCCGAAGGACTTTTTGGGAGAGTGAAGTCAGCACTAATGTTAACTCCACAGGAAAATACCCTCGACCAGGAATGACCAGGGGTTGTCAAATTGCCAGCGCAATGTTCTGACCACTAGGCTATCCCGTCCCCCGTCCCGACAGCTTAGGTCTCGTGAGTGGGGATATCATTCTGTCCCAGAGACTCGTTTTCATGGAGGTTCCAGCATGCTTCCTGATCACAGAGTTGAGCCGCAAAGCTCTGGCCAAAATATTTCAATACACTGGCGTGAATATACGTAACCGTTCACCTCCGAAAGCACAGCGCACCCAGTGAGCAGTTTCCATAGGCCTGGTGTATGCAGTCTTCCACAGTGGAAAGTCTACAGAGGTCACTCAGTTCTAACCACTAGGCTCAGTTTACAGACACATAGCTCACTGTAGGTGGTGGTGTTTACTTAGACACCAAGATCACTGTAGGTGGTGGTGTTTACATAAAGATTATATGTGGTAGTGTTTACGGACACCAAGATCACTGTAGGCGGTGGTGTTTACGGACACCAGGATCACTGTAGGCGGTGGTGTTTACGACACCAGGATCACTGTCACCCAGATTGCGCTCCTGTCATCTCTTGCATTTGATTTTTGTTCCCTACTTTTTATTTATCTTTTATTTTTTAATCTGTTTATTATTTTAATTTCTAATCTATCTCTGTACACTATTCCCTATTCTATTTCTCGTTTAATGCAAATGACAGGTTTTGTTTTTCATTTTATTCCCTATTCTAGGTTTTATTTTCTATTTTATTTATCTAGTTTATCATTTAGCAAGGATGGAGGATGCAATCAGTAGTGTGGTACCCAGTGATCAGCACCAGTGATCCTTTGACAGCAGGTTACTGACCGGGCAGTCAGTCCAAAGTCCAGCAAACGAACGCGACCGAGTGGACTGGACTGATTTCGACTTGGTACGGCAAAAAGAAATTTGGGCGTGCGCAAGGACTGGAGGAGGAGGAGTAAGCTGGTTGCAAAATCTTCTGGGGTGAGTGTCCCGAAACTACGGGATAGGTGAAGGGAGGAAAATAATTATGCCGGTGATACTGGTGTCCGTTTTTGTGTGGTGACCATTGACCAGACGTCTCACAGACATGTGTTGCGTTTCTGGTCATGCCTGTGAAATCGGTTGTTGCAAGGCGGCAGTAGTGTGGTCGGTGGCTGTGTGCAAACTGACTGACCTCTGTAGACTTTCCACTGTGGAAGTCTGCATGCACCAGGCCTATGGAAACTGTTCACTGGGCGCGCTGCGCTTTCGGAGGCGAAGGGTTAGGTATATTCACGCCAGTGTATTGAAATATTTTGGCCAGAGCTTTGCGGCTCAACTCTGATCAGGAAGCATGCTGGAACCTCCATGAAAACGAGTCTATGGGACAGAATGATATCCCCACTCACAAGACCTAAGCTGTCAGATACGCGGGGCCCGACTTGTCAGGCGCTTAACGGCAGCGCAACACGTTTTCGCTCATATGACGACAGGGGACGGATAGCCTAGTGGTCAGAACATTGCGCTGGCAATTTGACGACCTGGGTTCGAGTCCGGTCGAGGAAATTTTTCTCCTGGAGTTAACATCAGTGCCGACCCCACTCTCCCCAAAAGTCCTTCGGATGAGACTTTAAACCGAGGCCCGTAGGCGAACGCACGCAGAACATCTTGCACACACGTTAAATCCAGTTCCGCTTTTCGTAAGAGCAGGCCATCGTGTGCCGGTGGGAACAGATGACAATATTTACAAAAACTGCATACACACGGGGACCGGATGAAAAGAGCACATGATTGCTTATTCTGTTATCCTCGATAGAAAAGAATAAATAAAATAAAGAAATAAAATAAAATAAAATAATGACCCGATATTTTCCTGCAGTTCCAGATCTCAAAAAACCTTCAGGGCTCCGTTGTATGCCCTAATTGGATGCGCGGGGCCTGACTTGTCAGACATTTAAAGGCAGCGCAAGGTATTTTCCGCTCCTATGACAAGACAGGACTAGTTGCTTGTCAGAGAGAAAGTTGGATGAAGCAAAATCGGAAGCCTGGTTGCATTTCCTGTGACTTCATTCCCTCCCCTTTTATTGACCAACACGGGCCTAACCAGTGAGAGTCATACAGGTCATAGGTTGTGTAGCGAGGAGGTCAAAGGTTGCTGCGAAGACATACACACATAATACATACATGTATTCCCAAAGTCGGAGTGTGGCTACCTTCATGGTGGGTAAAAACGGTCCATATGCCAGAGTCTCACCATTGGTGAACCTTAGGGCTGTAGTTGCGGAACGAAACAAAAAACACTGATAAATATGATTCATTTTTGTCTGATCAGAGGGAGGGAGGGAGGGAGGGAGAAAGGGAGATATTTATTTATTTATTTATTTTCTTTATTTCGAGTATGATGGAATAAGCATCCAGCCCCATTGCAGTTTTGTAAATCTTTTTCGTTCCCACTGGCACACATTGGCCCACTCTTACGAAAAGCGGAACAGGATTTAACATGTAAGCAAGATGTCCTGTGTGCGTTCGCACACGGGGTCTCGGTTTAAAGTCTTATCGAAGGACTTTTGAGAGAGAAGAGAGAAGAGAGAGAGAAGAGAGAGGAGAGAGAAGAGAGAGAGAGAGAGAGAGAGAGAGAAGAGAGAGAGAGAGAGAGAGAGAGAGAGAGAGAGAGAGAGAGAGAGAGAGAGAGAGAGAGAGAGAGAGAGAGAGAGAGAGAGAGAGAGAGAGAGAGAGAGAGAGAGAGAGAGAGAGAGAGAGAGAGAGAGAGAGAGAGGAGAGAGAGAGAGAGAGAGAGAGAGAGAGAGAGAGAGAGGAGAGAGAGAGAGAGAGAGAGAGAAGAGAGGAGAGAAGAGAGAGAGAGAGAGAGAGAAGGAGAGAAAAAGAGACGTAAAAAAAACATAGCGAAAAAAAAAATCACGGAAACAATAAACGCTGAAAACAAACTATACACAACAACAAACAAATCCGGCATACGGGGAAAAAGGAAAAAAAAAACGTAATGAGAGAGAGAGAGAGAGAGAGAGAGAGAGAGAGAGAGAGAGAGAGAGAGAGAGAGAGAGAGAGAGAGAGAGAGAGAGAGAGAGAGAGAGAGAGACAGACAGACAGACAGACAGACAGACAGACAGACAGACAGACAGACAGACAGACAGAACAGACAGATACAGAGACAGACAGACAGACCGATGATACCAAGTGTATCAAGTGTTTAAAAAATGTAATAAACTTCATCATACTCACATTCAGTGCTTTTCTTTGCAGTCCCTCAGAGAACAGACAGCTCAGTCTCTGCAGTGAAGGCAGCAGTACGCTGCAGGTCCTCCAAGTCGCCATATAGCTGCTTGGCCACTGGGGAGGATGGGGGTGGGGGTGGGGGTTGGGGTCAGGCCAGATGCTTCTTTCTGAGTGCGTTGTGTAGTGGAGCAGGGCTGTTGCACATTTTCTCTGGTCTGGCTGCCAGTCTTGCAAGGGCAATGCCTTGGCGGTGGCGGTAGCAGTGGTGGTGGTGGTGGTTGTGGTGGTGGTAGCGGTAGCGGTGGTGGTGGGTGGTAGCGGTAGCGGTGGTGGTGGTAGCGCTGGTGGTGGTAGCGGTGGCGGTACGGTGGTGGTAGCGGTAGCGGTGGTGGCGGAAGCGGGGGTGGTGGCATACAAGATCTTTTGGATTCTACAGTATAACACTCACTTGTCACTAGGAAGAAACGGGTTTTCTTTAAGAAGAAGCCAGCAGACGACATTGTATTTCAGACACAGCAGCAAGGGATGGAGACTCAGTGATGAGGGAGGTTTTGACCTGAAAAATGACCATACACCGCGTTTAAGTTTGATTCTTTTTTTGCAAAGGTAGGGTGACTATGTAGAATTTTTCACTGAAGCACACAGGTGTCTGTTTAGACCAATGCAATCAAGTTGTTTATAGCCCCGCCCACGACACAGGTCATGGGGGCGGGGGCTGTCACCTCATCCAATTTAAAACTCAGATTAAAACTGTGCAACTATATACAGATTAAAACGGGGCATAAAACTAACTTTACTGCCCTTGGTTGTATCCACGCCCTGGTCAACCATGCATAAGGGTCAGCCCAGGGTCCTGATTAGACATCCATCCCCGAAGGCAGACTGTGGCTAACCTTAATGGGGGGTAACAGCGGTCACATAGGCAAAATCTCACCATTGGTGAACCCCAGAGCTCTATTGGAGGATTGACGTTCAATCCCGTTCCCCTTTTCATAAGAATAGGCCATCGTGTGCCGGTGGGAACAGATGACATTTACAAAGCTGTATACACACGGGGACTGGATTAAAAAAGCAAACGATTGCTTATTCCATTATATAAAAGAATAAATAAATAAAATATATAAATAAATGACCACCAAATCCTGCCCCCCTAATCCCCCCCCCCCCCCCATAAAGAAAAAAGCAAAAATCAACCACCAAACACACACACACACACATATAAACGCACGCATACACACAACCACAAAGATGAAATGATGGAAAAAAAAAAGAGTTGTTTAAACATTCTTTGACACTAAATACATATTTTGACTTGACTTGGACACACACACAAACACCGGTCTCCCCAAAAATTTAGTAGCAAGACCCCCCAAAAAAAAACCCACAATAATACAACACAAAAAAACAGCCATCTGCATTACCTGTAGTCTCAGGTCAAAACTGCCCGAAATGGCCAGGCTGCAGCAAAGTGATGGTATTTTAAATCATTGTGCCTGCAGAGACACGAAGTGGCGTTGGCCCTGGTTCGATGTAGAGTGAAGTGAAGAGAAGTGAGGTGAGGAGCCCGCAACATGTCCAATGCTCATCACCTGACCCCTATGTGTGAGTGAAGGCAGTGTGGTTAAGTTTCACGTGCATTATGCAACGAAGCGTCTTGCACTGATGCTGTTAAGATAACCTGGTGAGCACTACACTTAAACAATTCAGTACTGTTTCTTCCTTTCTTGTATATATATATATATATATATATATATATATATATATATATATATATATATATATATATATATATATATATATATATATATATATATAATTATTTGATTGCAAGGATAATAGAATAAAGCACTGGTTTGAGTCCCATCCTATCACAGCTTTTCCACAGTAACAGAGCCCAAGGCACCAAGAGAGTCCTCTAATCATTGCATACACACTTTTCTGGCATGTTTGATATTGGTGGTGCCCTTCTTGTGGTGACACCAAAGCCCCAAAGGGTTAGAATAGCCTGGCTTGAATATAGCAAGTGTGTCGGAATGAAGGCAGGTACACTGTGCGCAACAATGCATAGAAATAACCATAATAACGATGATAAAATACAATATGAGGCACCACAGCACAATGCAGGGCAGCCGAAATATACACATTCACAAAAACGCACACACATACATGAGCACGTATGTGCGCGCGTATGCACACGCCCAAATATAACATTGTGCACACGCGTTAAAACCCGTTCCGCTATTCAGAGTAGGCCACTGTGTGCCGGTGGGAACGAATGACAAAACTTACAAATCTGCATACACACGGGGACTGGATGTAAAAAGCACATGAGCGCTTATTCCATTATCCTCAAAATAAAAGAATGAATGAATAAATAAATAAAATAGAATAATAAATGCGTATATCGAGAAGATGTGACAAAAGGCCGGTTTGAGTCGGATCCTACCCCAACTTGTGCACAGTAACAGAGCCCACGGCACCACGAGAGTGCTCTACTGTCTGTTTACATCCTGTACTAGCATCTTTGATACGGATGGCGCGTTGTATGTGTTCTATATAGAGTGCTCCACTGTTTACAGCCTTTTCCAGCTTTTTGATACGGGTGGCGCATTGTGTCTGTAGTTTCAGGGTGAAAAAAATTGGCATAGGATCGAATCTCTACCGTGGTTTTCACACCAGGGGATTTTTTCCCTAGGGAGTTCTTGCTCATCGTTAAAAATCTGTTCCACTTTTCAAAAGAGTAGGCCATTGTGTACCGGTAGGAACGGATGGCAAGACTGACAAAGCTGCATACACGGGGGGACTGGATGTAAACAAAAGCACACGAGTGCTTGTTCCATTATCCTCGAAATGAAAAAATATATATATATTTGAGAAAGTTAGCAAACATGCCAAAGACTATACAGCATAAAAGCTACATATAATTAAAAAGATAATTGCAACCACATTTAAAATGCTTATAAAGTGTTTCCCTGCATGATTTCAATCATTTAAAAAAAATATTTGAATTAACCCACCCAATACAGAGAAAAAGTACTAAACTGAAACGCATCAACACCTAGGCCTATCTTTGAAGGCATTTCGCAATCGAAAATCTGATCCACTGAAAAATAAAGATTTTACACAGAAGGAATGTTCCATTTTATTTATCTTTTTTTTATATAAATATTTTATACCACTTTATGTCACAGCAGATTTCTCTGCGTGAAATTCGGGCTGCTCTCCCCGGGAAGAGCGCGTCGCCACAAGTACAGCGCCTACGCATTATTTTTTTTTCCTCAGGGATGGTGTCTAAACACACACCTGTGTGCATGCTGGGTTTTTCAATAATAATTTTGTCATCCGCTCCTACCGGCACACGATGGCCTGCTCTTCCGAAAGGCGGAACGGGGTTTTAACGAGTACGCAAGATGTTCTGCGTGCGTTCGCACACGGGGCGTCAGTTTATAGTCTCATCCGAATGACTTTGACATTCGGTTCGATTTTTCGTCAAACTGGGAGGAAAGGGCAAGGCTGTGTACGAACCCAGAACCTCACGGTTTACTTGTTGGCAGGTGAACGTCTTAACCATCCTGCCACCTTCCTTCCTGGTGACCATGGGTCTTGCAGATCATTCAGAAGTCACAAGTTAGTAGTCTACACACTACATGCAAGAGGAAACACCGTTATAGCTCTGAACACAGTCCCACTTTGGGTTTGGGAAAAACAATCTTTGGTCAGGTGCATCCTATATGGTCTAGGGGAAGCAACTGTAGGTAAAAAAATGATTGACCTAAATGCTTAAGTAGCCTCCCTTGAAGTGAACCGCGTTCTACGTCATAAAAAAAAAGCTAAGTTTAGGCTTCAGTATGTCATGTACTTAGCTAATAGTGAGTTGAAACTATAGTACATTGGCAATAGTTGTCATATACTGAGCTGCTAGTGTGTGGAAACTATAGTACATTGGCAATAGTTGTCATATACTGAGCTGCTAGTGTGTGGAAACTATAGTACATTGGCAATATTAATCAAGGAGCAACCAGATCAGGTCAGACCAGAGAAATAAAACAAGTCCTCAATAGTAGTAGCAAATATCTAGTGGGAACAGATGACAAAATTGACAAAACTGCATACAAACGGGAACTGGAGTAAAAAGGACATGAGCACTTATTCCATTATCCTCGAAATAAAAGAACAAAATGAATAAAACACACACAAACGCGCGCGCGCGCGCGCGCGCCACACACACACACACACACACACACACACACACACACACACACACACACACACACACACACACACACACACACACACACACACACACACACACACACACACACACACTTCACTGCCTAGCTGTCCAGTTAATTTTCATTTCTTTATTTTTTTTATTTAAAAAAAAAAATATTTATTTATTTATCTATTTATTCATTCATTCATTTGTTTATTCTTTTATATCGAGAATAATGGAATAAGCACTCTATTGCTTTTTTGCATCTAGTCCCCGTGTGTATGCAGTTTTATAAATTTTGTTGTCCGTTCCCACATAATGGCCTACTCTTTCGAAAAGCAGAACAGGATTTAACGTGAGTGCAAGATGTTCTGCGTGCATTCGCACACTGGGTAAAAAGGTAAAAAGGCATACAGAAAAAAACAGAAATAAACAAAACAAAACAAAAGAACCAAGCAAACAAAACTGGTAAACAAATCAATGCACAACTTTAAAGTAAAGCAGAATTGGGCCTTCTACGGCAAAGGTGCACGCCTGCAAAAACAAAACAACCCCCCTCCCCCCAAAAAACCCAATCAAAAACAAAAAGCTTCAATTCTAAACACAAAGTGTTAATGCTACCACACAATTCAATTCCATTGCAATTAGGGGAACAGGCACTTCGTCGCTTTTCTCTTATGACACTACGTAAACCCAGAGAGAATGAGTAAGCCACAGAGAGAGAGAGAGTGTGTGTGTGTGTGTGTGTGTGTGAGAGAGAGAGAGAGAGAGAGAGAGAGAGAGAGAGAGAGAGAGAGAGAGAGAGAGAGAGAGAGAGAGAGAGAGAGAGAGAGAGAGAGAGAGAGAGAGAGAGAGAGAGAGAGACAGACAGACAGACAGACAGACAGACAGACAGACAGACAGACAGACAGACAGACAGACAGACAGGACAGACAGACAGACAGACAGACAGACAGACAGAGACAGAGACACTGACACACACATATACAGACACAGACAGACAGACAGACAGAGAGAGAGAAGAGAGAGAGAGAGAGAGAGAGAGAGAGAGAGAGAGAGAGAGAGAGAGAGAGAGAGGGGGGGGTGTTAAGAATGAATGTGATGCCAAAAGAAACAAAAAACGAAACA
>CM060337.1:6825989-6840964 GCA_030674155.1 Stramonita haemastoma | reverse complement strand
TTTTTAAAAACCCAACTTTTAATGGAAAAACCCCAAAACTAAATTATTGGGTGTGTATTTTTCCAAAATTTTTTTTTCCCAGTCACATTTTTAAACCCTTGTTTTTTTTTTTTTCTTCAGTATTGCGTTTTTTTTGTACCTAATGTTTTTTTAACAAAAAATGGGGGGGTCATACGCGTAAACTTTTCTTTTTTCATTGCGCTTTTTCGAGTCATTATCAAGGGTATTTGAAGAAAATGCATAAAGGGGTTTTGAAACAAAAAGGGGGACCATTAATTGATATTTTTTTTTTAAAAATACCCCCCAAAATTTAAGATTGATTTGGAAAAAAAATGTGTTAGGGGGTGGGAAAAAAAGGGGGGTTTTATATAAAAAAGGGTAAAAAATTTTAAAAAAAAAAAAAAAATTTAAAAAAAAAAGCATGTAAAAAAATTTCGTGTTTAAAAATGTGGCAAGCGTTTTTTTTTTTTGAAAATGATTTTTAGTCCATCAACAGTGAAATGGTTAAACCAAAAAAATTTAGTGGGGAATCGTACTAAATTGAGGGGGGGAAAATTTTAAATAAATATGTTAAGTAGATAAACCCCTTTTTAAATTTCCCCATCAATCAGGGGGTCATTTTTTTAACCTTAGTTCCTCCCTAAAAAAGGGGGGGTTTTGTTTGTGCTGTATGACCCTAAACTGTAGTTTTTTTTGGGGAATGGTAAATTCTTTTTGTTTTATAATGAGTTTTCGCCTTTGTAAATTTTTTGGGAATGCTGTTATGTTTTAAAATAACTTAGTCTTGTCTTTAACGGGGGGGGAATGTTTTTTTATTTATAAGTAGCCTTTTCTTTGAATCTTTGGGATTGGGGTTTTTTTAAAACTGGCCCGCCCCTTTGAATCGGGGGGGGAATGTCTGTTTTTGATTTAAGGTCTTCTTTCTTGTAAGGGGGAATGTTTTGATATTTTTAACGGGGGCCCTTCGTTTTGAACTTAGGGAATTTG
The DNA here is from genome assembly GCA_030674155.1 of Stramonita haemastoma. NCBI lineage: Eukaryota > Metazoa > Mollusca > Gastropoda > Neogastropoda > Muricidae > Stramonita > Stramonita haemastoma. Next base: position 6,839,977 of record CM060337.1, on the reverse strand, counting down.
TGAAATTTTTTTTAAAACTGTACCCCTTCTTTTTTGGGGGTTTTTTGGGGGGGAATTTTTGGGGTATTTCCATCTGTGTTTATCACAAATTTTGGGAAAATTTGTGCATGATTAAACATCGTGTCTTCACCCCTATTGGGGGGAAAGTTTGTGTAAAATTTTCCCCGTCTGTTTTTTGGGGAGGGGAAAAGCCCCAATGGTCGGGGGCTTGCTTTCCTCCAGCTAATGTTAAGCACGTCGGGGGGGTTCCCAAATTTTGGGATGGGTGACTGTTTGCTGCCTTGGCTTCAGCACAGTTCCCCCTTTTTAAGGGGGCCCCCCCCTCTTGGGAAAAATAAACCCATGGAAGGGGGAAAGGGGGCCCCCCCCAAAAGGGGTTCCCCCTTTGAAAGTGAGGTCTCTACGCCTCGCTCTTCCCCACGCCCCAAAAAGGGGATGGGACCCCTTTTCCCCCCCCCCCCTTTTTTACTGTTTTTTCCTCGGGCCCAAAAAGGGGGGAAAATATTCATTTTGCTTATTGTTTTATTTCTGTGGCTTTTTTTCCCTATAATTAATTTTATTTTCTTTAAAGTGTTTTTTTTTTTTTTTTTATTTTTTTTTTTGGGGTTTTTCTAGGGAAAATATCAAATAATAACGAAGCGAACACACAAGGGGCTTGTTAAATTTTTTCAAGAGGGGAATTTCGGGGGATGAAATTAAATGGGGGGGGGTTTTTTTTTTCTTATTGTTTTGTTAGTTTCCCCCCCCCCCCCCCCCCCCCCCCATTTTTCTTTGTGGTTGGTGTGTGTTGTTGGGGTGGGTGTTGTGTGTGTTCTTTTTTAAAATTCTTTTATAATTTTTTTTTTATCGGGGGTAACAAAAAGCAATCCTTGCTTTTTTGTACAACCCAGCCCCCCGGGGGGCATTTTTTTTAAATCTTTATTTTTTCCTAGGGGCCCCCCACACAGGGGCCCCACTTACAAAAGGGGGAAAGGATTTTTTCTGTTGCGAAAGATTTCTGCTCTTCGCCAGGGGGCCCCGGTTATAGCCTCATCCAAAGGCTTGGGGGGGGGGGTGGGGCTGCACGTTAAAAACCCAAAAAAAATCCCCTCAAAAAGGAAAAAAAACCCGGTTTTCAAAGTGCGACGCAATTTTTCCTCTCTCTTATATAAATTTCCCCTTTTTGGGGGCTTTCCAAATGCCGTTAAAACCCGGCTGATATTCCTCAAGGGTTTTGGAGAACTTTTTACCGAAATTATATTAAAAAATGTGGAAAAAATTTTTGGGGGCCTTAGAACCCTCTTTCTTATGTAGAAAAAAGGGCCCCTATGGGGGTGGGAGGGGTTCAAAAATAAAGAAATCCTCGAGAAATTTTAAAAGAAAAAATCAAGTGACAATCAAGGGGTTGTTTTTTGGGGTTTTTTTCAATTGGAAGAAGAAATTTTTTGACCCCAGAGTAAAACCCGCTGAGGTTTTTTTGGGGAAAAAAAAAAACCCCCTCAACAACAATTGGATGATATTATCCCTAAAAACACACCAAAAAATGGTCCCATGTTTCAAGGGGGGTTTTTTACTTTTTTGGGGTTTTTAAAAGGGGGAAAAGGTGAAAGTTGCAAAAAAGCGTTGTTTGCTCTTCGTCGTATCCCATCCCCCTTTTTTTCCCCGGGGGTTTTGTGGTGTGGTGTGTTTTGGTTTTTTTTTGGTTTGTGTGTGGTGTTGTGTGTGTTGTGGGTTGGTTCTGGCCCTCGTCCCGTCGGGTTTTTGTCTTCTGTCCCCCTCTGTCTCTCTCTCCCTTTTCTCTCTTCTCTCTCTCTCTCTTCTCTCTCCTCTCTCTCTTCTCTCTCTCTCGTTCCATGGGTTCCCTTTTTTCATTCTTTCGAGTGTTTGTTTTTGGGGCTTTGTGTCGCGCGTTTGTCTTGCATTTTTTTGTTAGTGGACACGGGGTTTTTATTAGGGGAGAAATTTATAACTTCTTGGTGGGGGAAAAAAAAACCCCTTCCTCCCTTAATCCCCCTTTTTTTACCAGTTTTCAAAAGAAAGGATAGTTATTTCCCCCGCAGGCTTTTTCTTAAACTTTAAAAAAAAAAAACAAAAAAAAAACGAAAAAAACATTAAAAAAAAAAAAAAAAAAAACAACTACAAAGGGAAACCCAGAGCCAGTGGAAAAACCCCTTCGAAATTTAATCTTTCCCTAATCGTGGTTCGAATCTCGGGGGTGCACGGACAAGGGGTTTTTTTTTTCTCTAAACATTGACCCCTGTCCTAAACCGGACCATAAGGATAACACCTTTTTTTGGCGGTTCCGGTTTAAAGGGGAAAATTTTTCCCCCCGAAAAAAAAAAACCCCCCGAAGGGGAAAAAAAAATAACGGGGAAAAAAAAAAAAAATTGGGGGGGCCTCCTGGCCCCATTTTCCCCGGGCCCCCAAAAATTTTTTCCCCGGGGGAATTTCGGGAAAAAAAGGGAAAAAAAAAAAAAAAAAACCCCACCCCCAAAAAAGATAGGTTCCCCCAAACATCACCATTCAATAACCCCCAAAGGGGGGAAAGGGGACCCCGAAAACCCCTTAAACTGAATTTTTGCATTGTGGCCGCTCGGGGCAATTTTCCCCCCGTCCCTTTAGGGGTTTCCCCCCGGGGGGCCCCTTTTCCCAAAAAACCGTGCTTTTTTACATTTTGTTTACCGCGGAGGCCCAAGCCGGCACGGGGGCTAATAGGTAAAATTTAAAAAATTTTAAAAAAATTTTTTTTAAATTTTTAAAAAATTTATATTAAATTTTTTTCCCCCCAAAAATTTTTTTTGTTTTAAAATTTTCCCCCCCCAGTAAAGGGGAAAAAACAACCCCAAAAAAACCCATAACTACCAAACCCAAAAAAAACACCCAAAATCCAAAATAAAACCCAACCCGGCCCCACACACCAAAAACCAAAACCAAACCAAAACCCCCCCAAAAAACCCAAAACAACCCCCCCCCAAACACACACCCCCCAACCCCCCAACCCAACCCCCAAAACCCCCCCTAAAACCCCCCCCCCCCCCCCCCCCTTTTTTTTTTCCCCCCCCTTTTTTTTTAAAAACCCGCCCCCCCCCCCCCCCCCCTGGGACCCCCCCCCTCAAAACCCCCCCCCCAAACCCCCCCCCCCTTTAGGAAAAACTTTCCAGTTTTTCCTGGAAATTTTCAAGGGGTTTTTTTCCCCCCCCCCAAAAATCCTTTTTTTTTTTGGATGGGGTATAAAACCCAGCCCCGGGCAACGGAACCCCAAAACCCTTTCACACACTAACCTTTTTTTCCCTTTTCAAACCCCTTTCCAAAAGGTTTTTGGGGGAAAAAAACCACGGTTTTTGGGGGGGGTTTTTTAAAAAAAAAAAATTTTTAAAAAGGGGGTTTTTTTGGTTTTTTGGGGGGTTTTTTCCCCTTTGTCAGGGGGTTCAATTCCCTGTTTTTGGTTGTTTATTGCCCCCCCAAAATTTTTTTTTTTTGGGTTTTTTTGGGGGTTTTTTGGGGCCCCGTTGCCGGGGAAAAAAAGAAAAGTTTTAAAAACTGTAAAACCAACAGGATGTTAAAAAAAAAGATTCTTTTTCATTTTTCCCCGAAAAAATTTAAAAAAAAATAAATTTAAAAACACACACACACACACACACAACACTATCTATCTATCTATTTCTAATTTTTTCTATCTATTATCTATCTATCTATCTATCCATCCATCCATCCCCCACCCCCCCACCCCCCCCACCCACCACCCCATTTTATATTTACTATTAATATAATTTTTAAAAATTTTTTAAATATATAATATATATTATATTTATTATATTTTTTATTACTCTCACAGCACAAAGAAAAAATTTCTAAAAAAAAAAAATTTAAAATAATAAACTCACTTACTCACTCACTCACTCCCCCCCCACTCCCCACCTAAAAACTACCCAACCCAAAAGCAAAAAAAAAAAAAGAATCCAAAAAAAACCCCAAAATAAAGATAAAAAAATAGAACAAAAAAATTTGAAAAGAAAAATTTCCCTTCCCCTTTTTTCCCCAAAAAAAAGGGCCTTTTTAAATTTAATAAATAAATATTAAATTTAAACCCAAAACCCCACACTATAATTGTATAATATTTTTAAAATATTTTTTTTTATATTATAATAATATATATACACTCACCCCAAAATCAACCCCTTTACCCCAACCCAAAAGGAAAAAAAAAAATAAATAAAATAAATTTAAAAAAATATATAACTAAAAACCTCCAGTTTTTTCCCAAAGGGGGGAAAACCCTTCCTTTTTTTTCACGTAAAAAAATTTTTACACCACACTTTTTTAAAACTGTACAAACATCTTTTCCCCTTTCCCCCGAAAATTCCCCCCCCCCCCCCCCACACACAAAAAAACAAATTTTTCCCAAAATTTTTTTTTAAAAAAAATGGACTAAAAATTCAAAGTAAAAAGCAACCAACCCCCTTTTTAAATTTTAAAAAAACCCCCCTGACCCCGCCCCCTCTTCCCCAAACTCCACCCCCCCCCCAAAAAAAAACCCCCATCCCCCCCCTCCCATTTCCTCACCCGGCCCCTCAAAGAAAAAAAAAAACTTTTTTTTTAATCCCGCCACATATTTACAAAAAAAAAAAAACCCACAACACCCTTTTTATTATATATATAATAAAAATTTTTTAATAATTATTTATTTATATTTTATAAAAAATTACAAACTTTTTCCTTTAAAGATGGGAAAACTTTTTTTGTAAAAATTTTAAAACATAACACGTACGTAAAAACACACACCCCATAAAAACACCCCACACACTTAACATAACACGTACGAACACACACACACACACACACAACACACCCCCACAACACACACACACACAAACACACACACCACACGCCCCCAAAACCACACCACATTGCAAAACACAAGCAAAACACACATGCACCCCCCCAAACCCAAAAATTTTCTTTTATAAATAAACCTTTTTTTTTGAAAAAAACTGTACAACCCGGCAAAGCGTAAAAAGGAAAAGGAAAGGAGGGAAAAAAAAGATTAAAAGCATCCAAAAAAAAAAGAAGGAGAAAAGAAGGGGGGGGGGAAAAGTGAAAAAAAAAGGGGGAAAAGGGGAAGGGGGGGGAAGAAAAGAAGAAAAGAAAAAAAAGAAAAAGAAAAGAAAAGAAAAAATTTTTTGGGGAATATAACAAAGACACGCGACGACGATGACGATGACGATCCCCTGACGACGACGAGATTCGACAAGACAAATTGTTTTTAAAAAATTTTTTTGGATGATGACAAGGGGGGTGTGATGGGAATATGATGTATGATGAGAAAAAGAAGCAGGAAAAAAGAAAAAAAAAAAAGAAAAAAAAAAAAAAAAAAAAAAAGGAAGAAGGAGAAAGGGAAAAAAAAGGGGGAAAAACGGGTGAAAAAGGAAGAAAAAAGGGGGGAAGGGGAAAAGTAAGGGGGGAAGAAGAAAAAAGGGGAAGAAACGGGGGAAAGGGAGGACGCGGAGAAAAAAAAGGGAAAAAAGGGGGGGGGAGAAAAAAAAGGGGGAAAAAAGGGAAAAAAAGGGGAATAAAAAAAAGGGGAAAATTTGGCAGGGGGCCCAAAAACTAAGAATAAAAAACAACCCAACAAACAAGAACTAAAAACACTGCCCCCTTTTTCCCAAAATTTAAACTACAAAAACAATCAAGAAAACAACAAAAAAAAAAACAAATGCATTTTCTAAAAACCCCCAAGGCCCAATTTTCACTGAAATACAAATTAAATTTTTTTTTTAAAAATGTAAAAAAAAACTCACCTATCCCAAAACAATACAAAAAAAAACACAGACCCAAAAATTACATAAAAAAACCTTTCATCAAAAAAAATTAAGGAGAATAAAACCCTTATTAAACAGACATCTGTTTTTTTTTCAGACAAAAAATTTTTTATGCAAAACTCCCTTTTTGGGGGTCTCAAATAAAAAAAAACCCCAGAAAAATTTTTGGGGCCCCAAAAAAAATTAAGGGGATAAAAATAAAAATAGGGGAAAAAATTTTTTTAAATATATATATATATAATTTATATATATTATATATAAAATTTTAAAATTTTATATATCCTAATTTGTGTTCCATCAAACACATCATCTTTTTTAACAAAACAAAAAGGGAAAAAGGGGACCAAAAAAAAGTACTTATCAAAAAAAACTAATGTAAATTATATAAATAAATAAAAAAAGGGAAGAAAAAATTTTTAAATTTACTTTTGCTTTTCCCAAAAAGGCGTTCCTAGTTACATCATTTCTTTTTTAAAAAATTTTTGGGGAAAATCTCTTGAAAAAAACAAAAAAAAAATATCTAGATACACTTGGGTACCCTCAATCGGACAAATTAAATTTTCCCCAAAAAGCTGACCATATTTTCCCCGGGGGTTACTTTTTCCCCCAAAAAAGGAAAAAAAAAAAAAAAAAAGGGGGGTCACCACTTTTTTTTTTGGCACTTTTTCCTTTTTTTCCTATCCACTTTTTTTCATACCAATGTACTAACCCCAAGAAAATTAAAAAAACACAACAACCCCTTTTTTAAAGACTAGCCCCTGACTCCTCATGTTTGCACAAATTTTGGGGTTTTGGGTTTGAGTTTGTTTTTTTTTTTAAAAATATTTTTTTAGAAAAAAAGTCCCCCTCAGTCCTTTTGTCCCGGGCTTCCCCAACTTAAAATGATTGGGGGCAAAAACTGTAGGAAGGCAAGCAAACCCATTTAAAAATGATCACATTTCCAACTTTTTGACAACTGAAGGGGTAGGAAACCCCAAAAAAAAAAAATTAAAAAAAAGTCCTTTTTTTATTTTTTCGATCTTAGGGGAAAAATTTAAAAAAAAAGTGCGGGGAACCTGTATTTTTAAAAATTTTGTGAAAACCCCAACAAATTTTTTTTTTTATACACTCACAAATACACAAAAATCCAAAAAAATTCCAAAATGAACCTAACTAAAAAAAAATTTTTTGGTACACCACATTTGAAATTTCCCCCCTTTTTTTTAACAAGGGGGCATCCAACTGTTTTCCCAAGGTGCCACGGGGAATTTAAACCATTTTCCCCAAAAAACCCTCACCAAAAACAAAAAAAAAAACAAAAAAACCTGGGAAAAATTTTGGGGGGAAAAAAAAACAGATTTTTTAATTTTTAAAATTTTTCCAAACACAAACCCCTTTTTAAAGCTTGTCTTTTGCGCCACGGGGGATCTGGGAAAGGTTTTTCATGCAGAAAAAGGCAGCACTCTTTTAAAAACCTTGCCAAATTCTTTTTATCTTTTTGGGTCGGGTCTGTGTCCCAATTCCACCATGATAAGCATGCTTTTTCATAGGTAAGGGGGGGAAAGGGTCCCATAACCAGGCGGGGTGGGGGGGAGGGGGCAGGGGAAAATTTTCTTGGGGGCCCGCATTGGGGCCGCCCCTTCCCCCCTCCTGCTTTTTCCTTTTTCCCCCCAAGAGGGGGTACCCTTTACGTGGGGGGAAATGGGGGGTTACTGAAAAAAAGGGCCTAAACGGGGGCCCATCCACTGGTAAACCTCTCGAGGTTTTAATTTAAGGGAAAGTAACCGAAACCCCCTTTGGGAAACCCCCCCCTTTTTTTTCCCCCTTAAAAAAAATCTGTAAAACCCCCAAAAAAGATCACTACACCAAAAAACTTCCCCTTTACCCAAAGCTTAAAAAAAGGGGAATTTTGTCAAATTTTTAAAAAAATTATTCTCTTACTCCAATAAATTTTATTTGGGTTTCTGTAAGGGGGGGGGTTTCCATAACTTTTTTCAAAAATTTAAAAAAAAAAAAAGGGGGCACCCCTTTTTTAAAAGCATGGGGTTTCTAGGGTACCCCAAAATTTCCCTAAAGAAAATGCCAATGAAAGAAAAATGAGTTACAAAACAGGGAAAACAAGTAAGGGGGGAAAAAGGGACCCAAAAAAAAGATTCATCTTTTTTTTAAAAATAGAAAAAGACCATACCCAACTTAAAATTGTTTGTTCCCAAAAAAATTTTTCACAAAAACTAACCCCTCCCTGAACTTCCGAACAAAACCCTGCTGAACTCATTAGAACCAAATTTTGGGGGCCCCTTTTAAATCTCAAATTCCAAAAGCAATCAAAAACCCCCCTTTTTGGGGTTTTTAAATTCATAGCAAGACCAAAACCCAAAGTCTTTATATTCAAAGTAAAACAACATTAAACACTTAAATTTTTTTTATGGGGAAAAATTTAAAAGCCCTTTTTAAATTTTTTAAGGGGGAAAAATTTAAAGTCTCTACTGTTTCATAAAATAAATAAAAGCCAACCCCCCCAAGAAAAAAAAAATTCGAAAATCAAAACAAATGAACCTTTAACAAACAAACCAAAAAACCCCCAAAACCCCCTTTTAAAAAAAACCAAAAAAAAAAAAACACCCAAAAAAAACCCAAAAAACCATTCAAATTTTTCTTCCCCCATTTTTAAAAAAAATTCATTTTTTTATTAAGATTTTGCCCAAAAAAATTTAAAAATTTAGAAGGGGGTTTCAACCCAAAAAAAAAAGCATTTAAATTTCAAACAACCCAAATTAAAAAAAACCGTTGAAAAACTGGAAAAATACTAAACCCAAAAATTTTTGTTTTTTGCATTCGCATACTAACACCAAAGTTAACCATCAACAAACTAAAATCTTTTTTTCCCCTTTTGGGGGGGGAAAAAACCATGGGGAAAAATTCCCTTTACAGCATCACAACCCTTAACCGCCAATTTTTACATCAAATGATTAAAACAATAGCACAAACCGTTCATTTCCCCACTTTCAGCTCCTCTCAACTATTATTCTGTTCCATCCCACCCAGTTAGGCCATTTGGGTGGCTATTTATAGCGGGAACTGACCACACTAGAACCAGGTAAAAAAGAGGCCCTAAATTTAGCACTCTTGACGATATTTTTTCCTACGCGTGCAACACATTTTGTTTTAAAAGTTTATGGCTTCAATTTATGAAGATCTTAAGTTCATAGCACTAACACCTCGGAGTTCAAAGCACTAAACATCTTAAGTTCTCCTTTTAGCACAAAATATCTTAAAGTTCATAGCATTGCTAGCACTAAAACACCCTTACAGTTCAAACATTGATACACTAAACACCTTTAAGTTCATAAATATAGAAACTAAACATCTTTAAGTTCATAGCGATTTCAAAATACAAAACGCCCTTTAGATTCTCTTTTAGCACTAAATATCTTAGAGTTCATAACATTGAAAACACTAAACACCTTTAGAGTTCGTAACATTGATAGCACAAAAACCTTTAAGCTCTCGAGTTCATAGCACAACTCTTGAAGTTCATCATTCATAGCACTAAACACTTAGAGTCTAACATTGATAGCACTAAACATCTTTAGAGTTCATAACACAAACATAGACATTCAGCACAAAACCTTAAACAGTTCACACACGAACAGCAATAATCTTAATTTTCTTATACCTCATAGCTCAATATGATTACGTTTCAAAACTTAAATATCAATAGGCTGGATTTTCAATAATTCATAGCATCACATGCGAACATTTCCCGAATTCATACAACAGTATCACTTAAAAAATTGAGAAAACCACCAGTAAGGATTAATTCACAGTCTCGATATCAACACTAAATACATTCCCCAACCGCCAATAGCCCTATACCAGTTCTTCTATTCAAAAACTCAACAGTATAATCAGTTCAAGATATACAGCATAAGGTTGATATACACATATGTTACCTTGGGGTTACAGGGAGGATGGGGGGGGGGGGGGTAGTATTTTGGGATGGTTAAGCATTGGACTGGTCTGAAGGCCGTTGGGCTCAGGATCAAGCCACCACCGAGCCCCCCTTGAAAGGATTTTTTTTTCTCTGAGTTAACATTGATCTGTCTCCACTTTCCGGAACCTTGGGTTGAACAAAACCGAGGTCCGATGAAACCAGTGCAAAATGTCTCACCACACATTATAACCTGTTTTACCTTTCCAAAAGTAACCATTGGGAAAGGATTAAAAAAATTTACAACTGCATGCAAATGGGGACGAATATAAAAATATACAAGGCTTATTTCACTATCTCCAAATAAAAGGATGAACAAAAAAAATGGATTAAAAAAAAATAATAACAAAATTGTGGGTTTGTTCTCAGGGGACTAAATCCAATCTTCTTCAATCAACATCCATACTACCCATTCATAAATTAAAAACAAGAGCAACAAAAGATACACCTTTGAAAGAAAACAACACGAGCTAAAACTCTTTGTCTTGAAGGGTTTCAGTAGGAGTGATGACTGAAGAAGGGAAAATTACACAAGCCCCTCCTCCCCGCCTTTACATACGGGTTTAACGCTCAAGTAAAAGGTAAAAGCTTCCCCAAAAACCATCGTTCGCCCTGGGTGAAATGTCACCTCACTTCTCTTGGGGCCCCAAATTGGGAGAACTCATCTACTCCCACTATGATATTTACCTTTAGACCCTAAAGAAGGCAGCTACCCATTAACAGCAGGGTAAACGGGTTTGATACTCATGGTCAATATTCACGTTCCTCCGCACAGGCTAACACACCAAGTCAGGGGGTTTTCCCAATGGATGGGTGGACGTTTGCGGTCTAGCTTCAGTACATCCCCCAGTTCACTCAGCTGTGAATGGGTACCTGCCCTCTTTAGGGTCAGGGAAGGTAAAGCAGCGAGAGAAGGATATGGACGCTGCCTTCTATATGCTGCCCCTTGAGAAGCTGAGGTCTCTGATGCCTTGCACCCCAACGACCACATAGGTTATGGGACACTAATACCTTTTTAAACTGGAGGATTGTACTGAAGCCAAGGTGCGCAAACAGCCACCCATCCACTTGGTAACCACGCTCACTGCTGCTTAACCTTAGCTTGGGGAAAGCGAATGCTCTGACTACTGAGCTATCCCAGTCATGAGGGACAACTATGACAAACTCTGTTGGGGTTTTTGGTTGTTTTAAAAAAAAAAATTAGATTAATAAAATTTGTGTTTTTCTTTTAGTTCTTCTCTTTCTTGTTCTCTCTTAACTTCTTAAGGAGTCATTGGGGGCATGGCACTGGGATTTTTCGGGCAATGTTTTTTTTTTTCAGGCAGTGTTTTGACGAAGCCCATCCTTCTTCAGAACCACGGTGCATGCTGGGTATATTTATGTTTCAGTAACCTACCGAATGCTAACGTGACATGATTTATGTGAATAATTGATCTTCTGTAAGAGAATACATGATTTTTATACACATAGGGGAATTAAGGCACTGGCAGGCTTCCACTTAAAGTTGACCTAGGAAACATACAGCATAAAAACCCTACCCTTAATTAACCAGACACCACGGCCGAGATACGAACCATGACTTCATGGACCCACAAGATGGAAATCAAACGTTTTGTCCACTCCCCTACAGCATCCAGAGCTTAGCAATTCTATGAAGGCTGACAACAACATGAGCAAGGGAAAAAGGAAGCATCTAGTCCTCAGTGAAATATAAAAGACAAACCAGACTGGGGGAAAAAGAAAGTGGGAAAAAGTAAAATGACACAAAGAAGACAAAAACCTCAAAACAAAGTTGGTCATGGAAAAAAAAAAAGAATATCTTTAACGAAATTCAAAATGATTATGAGAATATTGTGGGGGTTTTTTTACTGAAAGATTCCCAAGAATTCTCTCAGAAAATACGAACAGGGGTGCGAGGGATGGAAAGGGAGAGGGAGGGAGGTGAAGAGTTGGGGGAGTTAGTAGAGAGAAAATAAACAAAGCCCTTACATACCCCAGCAATCCCTGTACAGTATTTGAGCTTTTTACCACCTGTGCCCATAGCACCACAACTTGTCTCGCTGTTTCTGTTGTAGTTGTAGTCATCGTTGCTGTACTCATTTTTTTCTCTCAACATTTTTTTCTGCCTTAAACAGACCTGACGTATGGGAAAAAAATCTTTGTCCACACACACACACACACGCACACACACACACACAAGCACACACACACACACACACAAGCACACACACACACACACACACACACACACACACACACACACACACACACACACACACACACACACACACACACACACACACACAATGTGCTTTATTTATACATGTACACATTTCCAGCACCTTGAAAACCACCCTAACCTCATCACTCTGTCGTGTGTTCTGTCACTTTGCCATTAAAAAGCCTTCCACGTCTACACGCTGGCCATGGCAGCAGCAGCAGTAGCAGCATCCAGTTCGTGCCTCAGCCAAACACAGTCTGCACCTCAGCCAAACACAGTTCATGCCTCAGCCAAACACAGTTCATGCCTCAGCCAAACACAGTTCATGCCTCAGCCAAACACAGTCTGCACCTCAGCCAAACATAGTTCATGCCTCAGCCAAACATAGTTCATGCCTCAGCCAAACACAGTTCATGCCTCAGCCAAACACAGTTCATGCCTCAGCCAAACACAGTCTGCACCTCAGCCAAACATAGTTCATGCCTCAGCCAAACATAGTTCATGCCTCAGCCAAACACAGTTCATGCCTCAGCCAAACACAGTCTGCACCTCAGCCAAACACAGTTCGTGCCTCAGCCAAACACAGTCTCTGCACCTCAGCCAAACACAGTCCGTGCCTCAGCCAAAAACACTTCATGCCTCAGCCAAACACAGTCTGCACCTCAGCCAAACACAGTTCATGCCTCAGCCAAACACAGTTTATGCCTCAGCCAAAGTCTGCACCTCAGCCAAACCAAACACAGCTCGTGCCTCAGCCAAACACAGTCTCTGCACCTCAGCCAAACTCAGTCTGTACCTCAGCTAAACACAGTCCGTGCCTCAGCCAAAAACACTTCATGCCACAGCCAAAAACAGTCTCTGCACCTCACCCAGACACAGTCCGTGCCTCAGTTAAACACAGTCTGAACCTCAGCCTAACACATTTCATACCTCAGCCAAACAGTCTGTGTGCCTCCAACAACTACAACCACCCTCAAAAACCCCAAACAAAATCCTCAAAAAATCAAAGTCAGAAGACACAGTGAAAGGGAGCTACACCCTGACAAAGTTGGGATCAAAAGGGTTCTGTCTCCGCACTTCCCGACCCTCCTGCCCGTCACAGGCTGAAGCCGGAGCATCCCTGGATTCCCGCAGCGTGGTGTAAGCCACGGAGAACTCGCCCGTCTCCCGGCTGGTCTCGGAGCCCAGCCCCCTCCTGCCGTTGAAGCAATCCCACAGGCGGTTGAGGGACCGGCGCAGCTCGGGCAGGGAGAACCAAGCCAGGGGGAGAAGAGCGGCCCTCAGCAGGTAGATTTGGACAGCGTGACGGAGACGATGATGACGGTGTTGCGGGGCATCTGGCGGTAGAACCACCAGCCCACCATCAGGGGCAAGGCGCAGATCACCGTCACCAGTAAGGGGATCAGAACGTGGATGGGACGTTCCACAGACGCGGCATCCTCCCCAGACTCTCTCCCTCTCTCCACTCCTCCTCTTTCTCCTCCTCTCCCTCCTCCTCCTCCTCCTCCGACGAGAGTGACGCTGGGGTCCATATCTTGAGTGTGGATGGTGCCGTCCCCGAAATGGAAGGCAGAGTCACCGTGAGGAGGAGGAAGAGATCTGGCAGCATCCCCATCCTGAGCTAGCACAGGCTGTGACGGATCTTCAGGAGACTCCCCACGCTCCAACAAGCCCTGAGGAGGAGGAGGGGGAGGAAGAGCAGACCCTCCCCTGTACACCACCTTCCCTTCCAGATGACCGTTAACCGCTTCCAGTCCCTCAACCTCTTCAGGAACCTCCCCAGAGCCGTCCGCGTACCCGGGGCTCTGGTGGATCCTCTTGGCGTGGACGGAGTCCCAGTACATGAGGAGGGCGAGGCCCACGGAGAGGAGGAGCAGGGCGGCCATGGGCAGGTAGAAGACCAGCACGAGCACCACCATGCGCGAGGGGAAGGGCGTGTGCAGCGGGCAGAAGGTCTCGTCCCAGAAGGCGTCCCTGGTGCTCTGCTCCACTGTAGCCA
>CM060337.1:6815989-6818489 GCA_030674155.1 Stramonita haemastoma | reverse complement strand
TGTAGGTGACATTCTGTTTCGTGACATGAATAAAAATTCGATGGTTATTTTTGTTGTTCTTGTTATAGAATTTGAATATTGTCGTGAAGGTTGTTTTGTTACATGAGTAATCTGGCGATTGTCGACATCGTCATCGTCGTCGTCGTCGTCGTTGTTGTTGTTGCTGTTGTTGTTGTTGTTATTGTTGTCGTCGTCGTCGCAAAGTCAAGCTCAGGTACGATAGGTTGCGACTGTAATGTGTGCGGAAAAAATGTCCGTGTATTCACATAATGAAACAATCTCGGTTTATAGTATTTTCTGAAGGATTTTCATGTTCTTTTTTGTGATATGACGTGTATCACTTTTATCTTTCAACACAAGTCGGTGGCCTTAAATTAAAATTCGTTGAGTCGTTGAGTCTCTCTCCGACCTCTGTCTGTATGTCTGTCTGTTTGTCTCTCTGTATGTCTGCCTGTCTGTCTGTCTGTCTGTCTGTCTGTCCTGTCCGTATGTTCTCTCCCCCCCCCTCCTCTCTCTCTCTCCTCTCTCCTCTCTCTCTCTCTCTCTCTCTCTCTCTCTCTCTCTCTCTCTCTCTCTCTTTCTCTCTTCTCTTCTATCTATCTATCTATCTATCTATCTATCTATCTATCTATCTATCTGTCTTTATCTATCTAGCCCCCCCCCCCCTATCTCTGTCTTTGTCTGTCTGTCTGTCTGTCTGTCTGTCTGTCTGTCTCTGTCTGTCTGTCTGTCTGTCTGTCTGTCTGTCTGTCTGTCTGTCTGTCTCTCTCTCTCTCTCTCTCTCTCTCTCTCTCTCCTCTCTCTCTCTCTCTCCTCTCTCTCTCTCTCTCTCTCTCTCTCTCACTCAATCACTCACTCACTCACTCACTCACTCTCTCACTTCTTCAAAGACTGAGACAGACTGACACAGACATACATCCCTTTCTGACCCCCATAATCCCCCTCCTCATATTAATTAACCAACCATCTGTCTCCTTCAAAAAGAACGTCTTTTGCCCGCCAAGAATATTGATTTTTTTTGTGGTATGGAAGAAGAAACCATCGTCTTTCAGACATGCTTCTCTGGGTAAGTCTCCAGTAATCTCTGTATTAATTTAGCCAAATGGGCCATCATCTTCAGCACAAAGCTTCTTTGCTGGAGCTTCAGACTTTTTGTGTTTATAATATGGTGTGTGTTTTTTCTTCTTGTGTGTGTGTGTGTGTGTGTGTGTGTGTGTGTGTGTGTGTGTGTGTGTGTGTGTGTGTGTGTGTGTGTGTGTGGTGTTTTTTTCTCTCTTTCCTCAGTGTGTGTGTATGTGCGTGCGTGCGTGTGTGTGTGTGTTTGTGTGTATGCGTGTGTGTGTGTGTGTGTGTTTGTGCTCATGCGTGTGTGCTTGCGTGCGTGTGTACGTATGTATGCGTACCTGCGTGTACGTGTCAAAGCTAACGAGCTTATGTATGTGTATGAGTACAAAGGTATGTAGATGGATATGTAGGTGGGCAAGGACATACCTTCATGCCTCTCTGTGCCATGCACGGCTTAGTCTGCTGAGTCACTTCCCACATTGCTCCATCCACACATTGCTTCATCCACACATTGCTCCATCCACACATTGCTCCATCCGCACATTGCTTCATCCACACATTGCTCCATACCTGAGAGATGTGGCTAATGAAGGCGCTGCTGTTGTCTCCCTCGACAGGATTCTACCTACCTACCTACCTACCTACCTACCTACCTACCTACCTACCTACCTACCTACCTACCTACCTCCTCCCTCCCTCCCTCCCTCCCTCCCTCCCCCCTCCCTCCCTCCCTACCTACCTACTTACCCTACCATCCACCTGCCTGCCTACCTACCTCCCTACCTACCTGCCTGCCTGCTTTCCTGTGTTCCTTCCTACCTACCTACCTACCTACCTACCTACCTACCTACCTACCTTCCTAACTACCTACCAACCTACCTACCTACCTACCTTCTTCACTTCCAATGTACAGAGGTATGTACCTGCCTGCCTGCCTGCCTGCCTGCCTGCCTGCCTGCCTGCCTACCTACCTACCTACCTATCTACCAATCTACCTTCCTACTTACTTACCTACCTCCCTACGAATGTGTATGTATGAATGTGTGTGTGCGCGTGTGCGTATGCACGTGTGCGTGCGTGTTTATGCATGTGCATGTGTGTGTGTTTGTGTGTGTGAGTGCGTGCGCGCGCGCGTGCGTGCGTGCGTGCGTGCGTGAATGCGCGTGCGTGCGTGCGTGCGTGCGTGCGCACGCGCGGCGCGTGTGTGTGTGTGTGTGTGTGTGTGTGTGAGTGTGAGTGTGATGAAGTCTAAGTGCTGTTTAAAATTGGGTGTTACCCAAACCACTGAAACAGCTAGAGGTACAATGTTGATTTTTATTTCCAGCGACATGATTCATTATTGATGGCTTAAAAAAAGCTTAGCAGATACGACCATGTCTGTTGCAAGAATGTAGTGTAGTGTAGTATGTGTGTGTTTGTGTGTGTATGTGTGTGT
>CM060337.1:6800989-6803489 GCA_030674155.1 Stramonita haemastoma | reverse complement strand
GAAGACTCGATTGCTCCTATAAGAAGAAGAATTGCAAAGAAGAAGTACAGCGAAAAAGAATTGCGAAGAATTGCAAAGAAGAATTGCCAAGAAGAACTGCAAAGAATTCCAAAGAAGAATTGCGAAAAAGAAGTGCGAAAAAGAGGAAGAAGAAGAATTGCAAAGAAGAAGAATTGCGAAGAATTGCGAAGAAGAAGAAGAAAAAGAAGAATTGCGAAGAAGAAGAATTGCGAAGAAGAAGAAGAAGAAGAAGAAGAAGAAGAAGAAGAAGAAGAAGAAGAAGAAGAAGAAGAAGAAGAAGAAGAACAACAACAACAACAACAACAACAACAACAACAACAAGAATAGCGAAGAATTGAGAAGAAGAAGAAGAAGAAGAAGAAGAAGAAGAAGAAGAAGAAGAACAACAACAACAACAACAACAACAACAAAAACAACGACAACAACAACAAAAACAACAACAAGAATAGCGAAGAATTGAGAAGAAGAAGAAGAAGAAGAAGAAGAAGAAGAAGAAGAAGAAGAAGAAGAGGAGGAGGAGGAGGAGGAGGAGAGGAGGAGGAGGAGGACCAAAGAATTGAGAAGTACAAGATTTAAAACTCATCATCAATTTTTTTAGATTAATTTATGCCAATGGTTTACAAACTCCTCAATATTTTTAACATTGTTAAATTTTAGTTTATTGTGATGATTTAACAATACTCCTTACCTATACTGTCTTCGTCCATCAGCCTCAAACATTCCTTTTTCTGTGACTCAGCGGAGATGGTATGTAACGTTCATGATGGAATATTTCGCACGCAAAGACATTTCTGAGAAATTGACACGTATGGATTTTGCAGAAACTGTTTTTGCCAAAAATAGAGACCCTGGAAATGAAATCGGAGGGTTTTTTTTTGGTTTGTTTAATGTTGAGTGGATATAGATTTAAAGATTATGGCGGTGGTTTTAAAACGTTTTTCTTTCCATGGCAGTGACAATATTGACAACGTTTGTCTTGGGGGTTTTGTTTGGGTGGTTGTTGTTTTTGTTTTTTTTAATTTGATCTTTTTTTAAAAAAACAAAACTGCACACACGTTTATGAGGTTCTACGCTTTACCAGTTTTCTTCTGTGCATGAAATGAAAATACCGCATGTTTTCGTTGGATTAATAAAACAAACAAAAAAAACCCACAGACACACACACCTACACGCAAAGAAACACATAAAAAGCAAACAAGCAAACAAAGAGAAAGAAAACAGTATTCCACAAAGCAAAATGCTTTACCAGAGTTGGGGAATGCATATCTTTAGTGAAGTCTGTTTGGGCTTTTTGTGTGGTTGGCTGGCTGGTTGGTTGGTTGGCTGGTTGGTTGGTTGGTTGGTTGGTTGGTTGGTTGGTTGGTTGGTTGGTTGGTTGGTTGGTTGGTTGGTTGGTTGGCTGCCTTACTGGTTGGCAGGTTGGTTGGCAGTCTGGTTGATTGGTTGGTTGGATGGATGGTTGGTTGGTTGGTTGATTGGTCGGTGTGTGTTTTCTTGTGATGTTTGGAATGAATATTATTATTGACACTGTAGTTATTGTTGATATTGTTGTTACCATCTTCGTTGTTGTTAAGTGGTTGTTGCTCTGGATTGCTGTTAATAGTAATGGATGTGGGTGTAGATGAGTAAGAGGAAGCAGGTTTTTTCCCCATGGGGAGTAAGATAACAGGGCAAGGGCCTAACAGAACAGAATTAAAAACAAAATAATCCACAAGCTACTATTAATAGCATCGAGAAGAGTCAGCACTGCAGGAAAAACAAATCCCCCACTAGAAAGACAGACTCACCAGAAGAAAGACAGATAACACCCTACAAAAAAATGGATTCACCCTTACATAACGACAGATTCACCGCTAAAACAAAGAGATATTCACCCCTACAAAAAAAGACAGATTCACCCCTACAAAAAAGACAGATTCATACATATACATAACGACAGATTCATCCATACATAAAGACACAAAAGACAGATTCACCCGTACAGAAAGACAAATTCACCCCTAAGACAAAGACAGATTCACCCATACATAAAGACAGATTCGTCCCTACAAAAAAGACAGATTCACACCTACAAAAAAGACAGATTCATACACATATAACGACAGATTCATCAATACACAAAGATAAAAAAAAACATATTCACCGGCCCATACATAAAGACAAATTCACCCCTAAAACAAAGACAGATTCACCCATACATAAAGACAGATTCATCCCTACAAAAAAGACAGAATCGTCCATAAAAAAACAGATTCACGCCTATAAAAAGACAAGCTCGCCCAGAAAAAGACATATTCACCCCTACAAAAAAGACAAAAACGGACTCGCCCATTGAAAGACAGATTCACCCCTACAAAAAGACAGCTCATCCTTACAAAAAAACAACAGATTCACTCCTAGAAAAAATAGATTCACCCCTACAAAAGAATGTCAGATTCAGCCCTAGAAAGAAATAACCTTCAGCCTTAGAAAGACAGAT
>CM060337.1:6770989-6775989 GCA_030674155.1 Stramonita haemastoma | reverse complement strand
TATTTGTTTCCCTATCAGAGTGGCTTTTTTCTACAGAATTTTGCCAAGGTCAACCCCCTTGTTGCCGTGAGTTCATTTACATGAACTGGGGGGACTGTACTGAATCCAAGCCGTGCAAAAACGGTCACCCATCCAACTGGCAACCACGCTCCACGCTGCTTAACTTGACAAGGGTAAAGTGAGTGCCCTGACCACTGAGCAATCCCGCCCCCATAAGCACATAACATTTGACTATTCAGTCAAGGCTATGAGGACTAGTACAGTGCACAAACCCAACACCACTCAGTCAAGAAAGCTATGTTTAGTGCCTCCTTTCCTTGTACCTAGTCCAAGTGTGGACAATTCCTGCTTTAACTAGCACCAGCTGGGCTGGGATGGGATGGATTAATTAGCAGCTGAGAGGAGCTGAAAGTGGGGGAAACTAACAGCTGTGCTAGTTTAATTATGTCTGCGGACTATCTTGTCCAGTGGTTAATGCAAGGATATTGGACAAAACCTGCAAATGAGAGTGACAGCATGTTTCTCAGCCTACACATACTTTGGACACTCCTGAACAATACTGGCATAGGAAACACCATGTTGTCCATCTGTTTCTCCACTTTTAAAAATATTTTTTTCTATCATGAAGACACTCTTTCTGTGTGGTTATAAATATAAAGCCAGAGAGGCATCCCTTGCTTGTTTGCATGTTTGTTTTTTCTCCTTAGTTTATTAATCAATGTTTATTCCCCAGAGGGTGATTGAGACAATGATGCCACTTATCATAGAACAATCATAACCTTCTTCTCCCTCACAGCTTAACCACAAGCCCAGTTTCCCCAGCATCCTACCCCCCAACCTCCACTCTTAAACCTCCCTTTCCTTAATATACTCACCTCCCTCCCCCTCCTGTCTTATCTCCCCCCTGCTGACCTATCCCCCCTCCTGTCCTATCTCCCCCCTCCTGTCCCAGCTCCCCTCCTGTCCTATTTCCCCCTATCTATCCCCCTCCTGTCCTATCTCCCCCTATCTATCCCCCTCCTGTCATATCCCCCTCCTGTCCTATCTCCCCCTATCTATCCCCCTCCTGTCCTATCTCCCCCTATCTATCCCCCTTCCTGTCCTATCTCCCCCTATCTATCCCCCTCCTGTCCTATCCCCCTCCTGTCCTATCTCCCCCTATCTATCCCCCTCCTGTCCTATCTCCCCTATCTATCCCCCTCCTGTCCTATCTCCCCCTATCTATCTCCCCCTATCTATCCCCCTCCTGTCCTATCCCCCTCCTGTCGTATCTCCCCCCTCCTGTCCTATCCCCCTCCTGTCCTATCCCCCTCCTGTCCTATCTCCCCACCTTCTGTCCTATTTACCCAGGGGGCCTCCTCCTCCTCCCCCTCATCCAGGCACAGATACAGGAAGATAGACAACACATCTCCTCCAAAGCTTAGAGGATTAGAAGTTAGGGGAAGATCCCCGTAGTGATCTGCTATTCCTAACGCAGTTTAAGTTACTGCAATCTAATTTTTATGGCTTGTTATCAAACAAACAATTCCAAACTTTGAAGGTGTTTTCCTATATTAGTTTAAAAATGAAAAAAAGATATATATTTACAATCATTTACTTCGTCTTGTACTTGTTCAAGACAGGTAAACAGCAATTCCTACAAATTCATATAAAAGTTGTTGCTTCTTTTCCATGATATGGCAACTTTTATCTGGACTACTAAGCAACTTTAAACAATTAAAAGGGATTGAATTGTTTAAGATAGTCTCTGAAGGGGAAGTAATATTGATATAAAATAGCCACACAGCATGTGTGTGTGTGTGTGTGTGTGTGTGTGTGTGTGTGTGTGTGTGTGTGTGTGTGTGTGTGTGTGTGTGTGTGTGTGTGTGTGTGTGTGGTGTGTGAAAATCATGATATTTTGCCAGAAAAGATCTTGTAACATGTTTATATATGGTGGAAAAAATTTAAAAGTTGTTAACTATTTTAAATATTTAGGAATTAGTTTTAGTGAGAATGGCAGTTTTGCAAAATGTAAGGAAAATGCTTAATCAAGCTACTAAAGTCATGTTTCGTCTGATAAGGACTGCATGGCAAAAAGAACTACCTATAGATGTGACACTTGATTTGTTCAATAGAATTGTTATACCTGTTTTGTTGTACGGGTGTGAAATTTGGGGTTATGAAAACGTAGTACTAATAAAGTTTCAGTAAAATTTTTTTAAAGTTTTTTGTTTAAATCGTACGATGTCAAATTCGTTAGTATATGGAAAAGGGGGCACATAATCCTTGACTATTTTTGTTCCAATGGTTCGTTTCTGGATGTAACCCTTGACTTTCATCCTGGAAAGCTATCCTCAAATGTTTACCAGAGGATGAAAGATTTACATGAAAATCTCTGATTCAATCAACATGGCTAAATAAGATACAAAACATTTTAGTGCACAGCAGATTTGACTTTGTGGGAGAGAGTTTTGTTCAACTATCAATTCTGCCAGTTCATGTAATTATCAAAACCTTCTTAATAGAAAAGTTTGTTAATGAATGGAGACCTGAACTGTGGGATAATAGTAGATGCCTTTAGTACAAAAAACTATAAAACCAATTTTAGTATGGAAAAATATATAACTTGTCTGCCAGATGTGTATGTTTACAGTCTTATGAAATTTAGTTGCAGTTGTCATAAGCTTTCTATTGAGATTGGATGTTTCCATAACATACCATGGGAAGAAAGAGTATGTTCAAAATGCAATCTGTCTGTTTTAGGGGGGGAATTTATTCTTATCATGGAACGTTTTCTACTTTAAACATTTACGACCAAATTTTATTTCTCAGCATTTTTTTCAATCCATTGTCCAGTTATGATTTCTGCAGTCTGTGGAGATGTAAATCTTGAACAGTTCTCCTGTCTCCCTCAAAGCTCATAACATTTGAAGGTTTTTCTTGAAATTTCATTGTCTTTCACAAGTGTAGAGTGTGTCTTTTACAGAAATTGATATACTTTAAAATGTCTGAAGTCTTTGGTATTATTTGTTTATCATTTTGCAATGAATCGTTGCTTTTCAGTTCCTGTTATTATTGATAATACTAATATTAGTATTGTTGAATTCGTTTGGTTTTTTCCATGCCCCAAAAGGGGTGAAAGGAATTAAATCTTGAATCGTGTATGTGTGTGTGTGTGTGTGTGTGTGTGTGTGTGTGTGTGTGTGTGTGTGTGTGTGTGTGTGTGTGTGTGTGTGTGTGTGTGTGTGTGTGTGTGTGTGTGTGTGTTTATTTCTCTTTCTCTGTTTCTGGTCCATCGGTCTGGAATTACCCCCCTCTCTCACTTCACTAAAAGCCTACTTATGACAGTTTTCAATCCAGTCTCAAGATATACTTATTTCAAACATAAAAATTTTCCCTCCTGTTTCATTTCTTATCTGTCCCTGCATTGCCCCCAGATAACAAATTTGCCAATGGCAACTGTCTTAATACTGTAAGTTGTTTTACCTGTGTTAATTTATGCTGCATGTATTTAGAATTTCTGACACATTCTATATGCTGATAAAATGTTAATTTATTTTAAAGCAATATTACCCCCCTTCAAAGGCTGTCATAACAGTTATGTTCCTTTTGATAGTTTGAAGTTACTCAGAGGTCCAGAGGAAAATCTGTATCTAATGAAAATGAAGCAGCTATTTTTTTAATATAAAATTGTAGACTGTGCTGTTTACCTGTTTGAAACAAGTACATGGTGTTAACAAATGTTTAAGATTAAGCTTTTTTTCAGTTTCTGATCAGACATGGGAAAAGAACCTTTAAAGTGTGGAAGTGTTAGTGTAATAATATGTTGCAAAACTATGAAGGCAACAACTGAAGCTTTGAATTATGAATGGCAGATCTTTATGGGGATCACCCCCTAACTTCTAATCCTCCGAGCTTTGGAGGAGATGTGTTGTCTATCTTCCCATGTTTGTGCTTTTTGTTTTTGCTTTTTTTTGGACAGGAGGGGGATAGGCAGGGGGATGGGGAGGAGGGGGATAAGTAGAGAGGGGAGGAGCTGGAATAGGCAGAATGAGGGGGAGGGGAGGGGGGGGATAGGTAGGGGGAGGGGGAGGAGGAGAGGGGGGGAGGAAGAGGGGGAGGGAAGGGGAGGAGGGGGGATAGGGGAGGAGAGGGGGGATAGGAGGGGGGGATAGATAGGGGGGAACACACACGAAAGAAAAAAATGTAGGTCCGGGCTGTAAACTATGAAGTGAATGGATATTCATAACTGGTGGTATTAGAAAAAAGAAGTAGTAGTAGTAGTAGTAGTAGTCGTCGTCGTCGTCGTCGTAGTAGTAGTCGTAGTCGTAGTAGTAGTAGTAGGACGAGGAGGAGAAAGAGGAGAAAGAGAAGAGAGAGGAGGAAGATGAGTAAGTGGAGTAAGTGGAGGAGGAAGAGGAGGAGCAGAGGAGGAGAATTTTATTCTTGTATATTGAGGATAATGGAATAAGCACTTTTTAAAATCCAGTCCCCGCGGGCATGCAACCATAAAAGATTCAAAACATTAAGTCAATGCCTAACGCTAAACAAAACCAAACAAACAACAAAAGTGTGGAGGATTTTTATATCCACAATAAAACATCCACACCCTAGCATGACATAAAACACACACGCGCGCGCGCGCGCACGCACACACACACACACACACACACACACACACACACACACACACACACACACACACACACACACACAAAATTTTGTTTTTGTTTTTGCCAGATAGATGGCTTGATGAAAAAAAGCAAATTTATTGCTAACTCAGTGTACCATTTGGAAATAAAATTTTGACTTGACTTAAGTTGACACACATGCACGCACACACACACACACACACACACACACACACACACACACACACACACACACACACACACACACACATTCACACATTCACACATACACACACACAGAGTAAGAGACAGGTAGAGGGACAGGGAAGGCCTTGGTAAGAAAGACAGGAACACTGACAGAAAGAACAATGGGGGCAGAGACAGTGCCAG
>CM060337.1:6758489-6760989 GCA_030674155.1 Stramonita haemastoma | reverse complement strand
AATACTTCTTGTCCATAAGACAGTCTTGAGCGCACAAGGGCCAAGGACAGGTGTTTTAATACGGTGATATCTTACCCCCACGGTTGTTTACTGACAACTTTCAAGAAATTAAGAACGTTCTTAGCTTTAGTTGCCAAAAATTCAATGTGCTGATTCCAGGCTAGTTTAGAAGTGAGGTATACACCTAAAAATTTCACTGTAGGTTTATATTCGAGATCTTTTCCATTTAATCGAAAACGAGGTAAGACTTGTGGTCCAACACCATTATTAAAAAGTACAAGATTGGTTTTCTCAGGGGAAAGTGAAAGGCCATTCTCTAAAAGATAGCCGTTAAGTTTGTCAAGTTCTTTTTGATATACTTTTTGATAGAAGCTTAATTGCCTTTTGGGCGTTTTCTTTTTCATTATAACATCCATCCACATGCATATGTCATCAGCATATTGCACAAGAACAGCATCACTTGACAAAATACTAGGAAGATCAGATAATAAAATGTTGAATAGATACGGTGATATTACTGATCCCTGTGGAATTCCCATGTCTGGTGATCTTTGGGTAGAATAACAATTTCCAACTTTAGCTTGAACAATTCTTTCTGAAAGAAAACTTTTATTATAGAAATATATGCTGCCAGAAAGGCCAATAGATTTCAACTTATAAAGCAATCTCTCATGCCAAACATGATCGTATGCCTTATGTACATCGAAAAATGTAGCAAGTACATTCCTCCCTCGAGCAAACTGATATTTAATACAAGTAGTTAGTTTCACTAGATGATCAACTGTAGATCTACCCCTACGAAATCCTGCCTGATTTACAGGTATTATCTTATTTTTATCACAATAATATGTCAATCTATTTAAGATTATTTTTTCCATCAACTTCCCTGTATGTGAAGTTAATGCAATCGGTCTATAGTTATTCTTATCACTCTTAGACTTTCCCTGCTTTACTATAGGTATCAAAATAGAATGTTTCCAAGATTTAGGTAAGACTCCATGAATCCAACACAGCTGAAACAGATCTAACAGCAACATTAGATCTAACAGTGTGTGTGTGTGTGTGTGTGTGTGTGTGTGTGTGTGTGTGTGTGTGTGTGTGTGTGTGTGTGTGTGCGCGTGTGTGTGTGGACTGTGTGTGTGATGTGACTGTGTGTGTGACTCTGTGTGTGTGTGTGTGTGTGTGTGTGTGTGTGTGTGTGTGTGTGTGTGTGTGTGTGTGTGTGTCACTGTGTGTGTGTGTGTCACTGTGTGTGTGTGTGTTTTATGTGTGTTTTAACAGGCAATAATTATCATTGGTAAAATTGAAATGTTATTAAAACAAGAAAAAGCTAAAGTCCAAACTAAACTAAACGGGCAACTGGACTTTGAAGCAAACATTCACAAATTCTGAACATTAATGAAAAATCACTGAAAACATTTTCTAATGAACAATCGGGAATATTGGGCAAAAAAAGTTTTTTAAAACTTTACATTCAAAAATCAAATGAAAAATTGAAATGTTTTCACCACAACAGCACGTAACGCCTGTCACAAATTTTGTTTTAAATGCATTTAGCTTTAGTCTATAAAGTAGCGAGATTACTTGTCTGAGCTTCGCCATACTATAATGTGGAAAATTCGAAACTATATTTTTTAAGTTATAAGCCTTTACATTATGATGTTTAGAAATGCTACCAAAATCTTTAACTGATAATTTCATTTCATTCTTGGATTCTTTTTCCAATAGATTGTAAGTCTCAGAAATTGAGAGTGGATATATTAAAATTGTTGATCCTTTCTCTTGTTTTGCACCCCTTTTAGCAGCGCGATCTGCCCATTCATTGCAATAAAAGCCAAGATGAGACGGAACCCAAGAGAAACTCACATCTGTTCCTCTTAAAATAAGACAATGTATTAAATGATGAATTTCTGTCACAATATTACAATGCCTGTGTGTCTGTGTGTCTGTGTGTCTGTGTGCCTGTGTATGCGTGTTCCGTTATCACAACTTCTGTCAAGAACAAAAATATATCATGGGAAAGATAATCTATTTCTTCTGAGAAAAGCGTTCCTTCTCATCATCATCATCATCATCTCTCTCTCTCTCTCTCTCTCTCTCTCTCTCTCTCTCTCTCTCTCTCTCTCTCTCTCTCTCTCTCTCTCTCTCTCTTCTCTCTTCTCTCTCTCTCTCTCTCTCTCTCATACACACACAGAAACACACACATACACACCCATACACACACGCACGCACGCGCGCGAACATACTCACGCATGCACGCACGTACACACCACACACACACACACACACACACACACACACACACACACACACACACACACACACACACACACACACACACACAGATGGGGGAGGCACACACACAGACAAGCGGACAGACGAAAATTGGAAATGGGGGGGGGGGGAGGGCGAAGAAAAGGCGATTTTGATTTAATAAAGTTTAAAAGGCATTCAGTCCTAGTGACATCACACCGAAAGGAAAACGAAATTTTAATTTTTT
>CM060337.1:6735989-6738489 GCA_030674155.1 Stramonita haemastoma | reverse complement strand
CATTGGAGAACTAACCTAACGCATTTATAGCAGAGTTAGATGACACCATTGGAGAACTAACCTAACGCATTTATAGCAGAGTTAGATGACACCATTGGAGAACTAACCTAACGCATTTATAGCAGAGTTAGATGACACCATTGGAGAACTAACCTAACGCATTTATAGCAGAGTTAGATGACACCATTGGAGAACTAGCGCATTTATAGCGGATGAGTTAAATGATATCATTGTAGACTAACGCATTTAGAGCAGATGAGTTAGATGATATCATTGTAGACCTAACGCATTTAAAGCAGATGAGTTACATGATATCATTGTAGACCTAACGCATTTATAGCAGAGTTAGATGATATCATTGTAGACTAACGCATTTAGAGCAGATGAGTTAGATGATATCATGTAGACCTAACGCATTTAAAGCAGATGAGTTGATGATAGCATTGTACAACTAACGCATTTATAGCATTGAGTTAGAAGATACATTGTGAACTAACGCATTTATAGCAGATGAGTTAGATGTACCATTGTAGAACTAACGCATTTCTGAGTTCATGATGAAAAACGATTACAATCATCTTAGAACCACGAATGAAGTTTTTTTCTAGTTGATTAGTAATGAGGTATGTGAGTCTGTTGCATCAAGAAAAGCGTAGGTATGGTAACAGCTGAGAAGGGGGAGCAATTCCACTTCATGGAAGACAACTAATGCATTTCAAATTGATAGCTAATGACGCGAATCGTACTTTATTAAAACTGGGTAAATGGGTTGTTAGTAAATGGCTGATGACGTATAGATGATATCACTGAAGCTGGGGTAAGGAGTTTCTCCTGAGACGTGCATGACATTAATTAAGCACAAGTAATGGACTTCTTACGTAATGATGCCGTGGGAAGTTCACCTCCAAGTTCCAGGATTGGAACAGACTGAAGGCATTCAGCTTCTAGTTCAGGACTATGGATGAGTGTGGGTGGGTGGGTTGACGGTTGGGTGAGCTGTTGCTAACTTCATTGAAGCAGGGGTGGTCACTTTTCTGAAAGTGTATGGATGACTAAAGGTAAAGGTATTCCTATACTTTTGCAGACATTGGGGAGCGAGATGTCAGAGACCTCAGCTTCTCCAGGGGCCATGGCACATTGAGGACGGCGCCAGTCTCCTCTCCCTTGCCGCTTTGCCCCCCCCCCCCCCTGTCCCTAGAGAGGGCAGGTACCCATTGACAGCTGGGGGATGTGGATGACTGTACTGAATTCAGCCAAGGCGTGCAAACAGTTACCCATCCACTCGGTAACAATGCTCAATGCTGGTCAACCTTTGCTTGGGGGGAAGCCAGTGCTCTGACTGCTCAGTTGTCCTGAGGATAGCTATTGGAGAATACATGACGCATACATTTCTACATTGATGGCTAATTACTAGATTAGAGAATATTATATCTGTTAGAAGCAAGTGTAATGCATTTCTATATAAAGTTTATAGGTATACATAACTTTATTGTTGCTGCCCTACAAACCACAGGGTGTAAACGATGAGTATGATGATGATGATGATGAGGAGGAGGAGGAGGAGGAGGAGGAGGAGGAGGAGGAGGAGGAGGAGGAGGAGGAGGAGGAGGAGGAGGAGGAGAACTTTATCAATGCAGGTTATATTTCTTATTGATTAATAACATGTTTGTAAAAACTACTTCATGTGGGAAAGGGTTAGCATGCTGCAGTGTAGTTGAGAGCTAGCCGTGACTTCACTTACTGGAATGGGGTTAATGCATTGCATGAGGAGTGAATGAATACAGTAGGAAACTTGGTCTGAGCATGATTAATGAATCCCCCGTTAATGGTCCCCAAGTGTGGCTCTGTGGCTACAGCTGCCTAGAACAGATTAACCAATCCTTGGCTGGTGGTTATAACTGTAGTGTTCATCATCATCATCATCATCATCATCATCATCATCATCCATTCATCATCATATCATTGTAATTATTGGTAGTAGTAGTAGTGGTAGTAGTAGTAGTAGTAGTAGTAGTAGTAGTAGTAGTAGTAGTAGTAGTAGTAGTAGTAGTAGTAGTAGTAGTAGTAGTTATTTATTATTATCATTTGTCAAGGAATGGAATAAGCTCTCATGTGCTTTTTTAAATCAAGTCCCCGTGTGTATGCAGTTTTGTAAATCTTGTCATGTGTTCCCTCCAGCACACGACGGCGTACTCTTACGAAAAGCGGAACAGGATTTAACATGTGCGCAAGATGTTCTGCGTGCGTTTACACACGGGGCCTCTGTTTATAGTCTCATCCGAAGGACTTTTAGGGAGAGTGGAGTCAGCACTGATGTTAACTCCAGGGGGAAAATCCTCTCGAATAGGAACCAAACCCGGATGGTCAAATTGTGAGCACAATATTCTGACCACTAGGCTATCTCATCCCCCGTGTAGATAACTGCAGCAGCATAGGACAGATCAACCAACCCTTGGTTGATGGTTATAACTGTACACAGCTGTAGCGGTATATGACAGGA
>CM060337.1:6720989-6723489 GCA_030674155.1 Stramonita haemastoma | reverse complement strand
GCATCACTCTAACCACCAGGCTGTCCCGTCCCCCAAACATGGCCTGGGTGGGGGGTAGCCCAGTGGTTAGAGCCTTGTCCTCCTGACCTGATGCCCGTGACTGAGGCATCATGGAGACACCCGTGTGAGAGGATTTGCCTCTGAGTCTGCATGCCTACTGACTCCACTCACCTGAAAAATCCTTTCGAATAAGACTGCAAACCTAAGCTTTATGTGTGAAGGCATACAGAACATCTTAATGTATACACAGAATGTTTTGCATTGGCTTTATCACAGTTTTGGGTTTTAAACCATTGACGCTGGGGCAACAGCAACGTGAGAATGATCCGTGGCTTTCTTTCCCACTCATGGAGTTCCACTTTACAGCTTAGTCTTTAGTGATCGACTATGACTCTATGACTAGGAGGCTTGACTTGCACAGTCATGTGCTGCTGCCCTGGGGCTAGTTGACCTTCGGAGAACATCTCCAACACTGGCTGTCCTTATGCCCTCTTGGCGAAGAGAGTGAGGGTGTGCTGTGGGCAAGGCAACTCCACTATAAACAAATTTCTGCCCCATTTCCGAAACAGCAGCTGCCTCCTCTGGTGTTTTGGAGGTCATCGTCGAACACGACGGACAAGCAACAAACATACATAAGACATGTCATCCTCTCATCCAAAGGACTTTCAGCGGAGTGGATTCAGCGCCAGTGTACACTCCCTAGGGAAAAAATCCCCTGGTGTGAAAACCACGGTGGAGATGCAAACCCATGTCAATTTTGTTCACCTTTAGACTACAGATCCAACGCGCCACCCGTATCAAAGGTGCTAGTAAAGGATGTAAACAGACAGTAGAGCACTCTATATAGAACAGATACAATGCGCCACCCGTATCAAAGATGCTAGTAAAGGATGTAAACAGACAGTAGAGCACTCTATATAGAACAGATACAATGCGCCACCCGTATCAAAGGTGCTAGTAAAGGATGTAAACAGACAGTAGAGCACTCTATATAGAACAGATACAATGCGCCACCCGTATCAAAGGTGCTAGTAAAGGATGTAAACAGACAGTAGAGCACTCTATATAGAACAGATACAATGCGCCACCCGTATCAAAGGTGCTAGTAAAGGATGTAAACAGACAGTAGAGCACTCTATATAGAACAGATACAATGCGCCACCCGTATCAAAGGTGCTAGTAAAGGATGTAAACAGACAGTAGAGCACTCTATATAGAACAGATACAATGCGCCACCGGTATCAAAGATGCTAGTAAAGGATGTAAACAGACAG
This sequence comes from Stramonita haemastoma, assembly GCA_030674155.1. Lineage (NCBI taxonomy): Eukaryota > Metazoa > Mollusca > Gastropoda > Neogastropoda > Muricidae > Stramonita > Stramonita haemastoma. The sequence continues at coordinate 6,722,215 of CM060337.1, read as the reverse complement.
TAGAGCACTCTATATAGAACAGATACAATGCGCCACCCGTATCAAAGATGCTAGTAAAGGATGTAAACAGATACAACGCGCCACCCGTATCAAAGATGCTAGAAAAGGATGGAAACAGACAGTAGAGCACTCTCATTGTGCCGTGGGCTCTGTTACTGTGCACAAGTTGGGGTAGGATCCGACCGAAACTGGCCTTTTGTCACATCTTCTCGATAAACGCATTTATTATTTTATTTTATTATTTATTTATTAATTCATTTTTTATTTTGAGGATAATGGAATAAGCGCTATTGTGCTTTTTATATCCAGTCCCCGTGTGTATGAAGTTTTGTAAATTTTGTCATTCATTCCCACCGGCACACAGTGGCCTACTCTGAATAGTGGAACGGGTTTTAACGCGTGTGCACACTGTTATTCTTGGGCGTGTGCATACGCGCGCACATGCGTGCTCGTGTTTGTGTGTGCGTTTTTGTGAATGTGTATATTTCGACTGCCATGCATTGTGCTGTGGTGCATCATACTATATTTTTATCATCATTATTATGGTTAGTACTATGTATTATTGCATACAGTGTACCTGCCTTCATTCCTACAGACTTGTTATATTCAAGCCAGGCTGTTCCCTTTGGGGCTGTGGTGTCATCACAAGAAGGGCACCACCCATATCAAACATGTCAGAAAAGTGTGTATGCAATCATTAGAGGACTCTCTCGGTGCCATGGGTTCTGTTACAGTGCAAAAGCTGGGATAGGATGGGGCTCAAACCAGTGTTTTATTCCATTATGCTTGCAATCAAAAAATAATATATATATATATATATATATATATATAAATTATATATATATTATATATGTGTGTGTATGTTTATGTAATTATACACAGATATATATATATATATCTGTATATATATATATATATATATATATATCTGTATATATATATATATATATATATATATATATATATATATATATATATATATATATATATATATATATATACAAGAAAGGAAGAAACAGTACTGAATTGTTTAAGTGTAGTGCTCACCAGGTTTTCTTAACACCATCAGTGCAAGACGCTTCGTTGCATAATGCACGTGAAACTTAACCACACTGCCTTCACTCACACAGTTGGGTCAGGTGATGAGCATTGGACATGTTGCGGGCTCCTCACCTCACCTCACTTCACTCTACATGGGACCAGGGCCAACGCCACTTCGTGTCTCT
>CM060337.1:6698489-6715989 GCA_030674155.1 Stramonita haemastoma | reverse complement strand
GCTGGAACCTCCATGAAAACGAGTCTCTGGGACAGAATGATATCCCCATTCACAAGACCTAAGCTGTCAGGACGGGTGGGACGGGATAGCCTAGTGGTCAGAATATTGCGCTGGCAATTTGACGACCCGTGTTCGATTCCCGGTCGAGGGGATTTTGCCTCTGGAGTTAATATCAGTGCCGACTTCACTCTCCCAAAAAGTCCTTCGGATGAGACTATAAACCGAGACTTGCCCCGTGTGTGAACGCACGCAGAACATCTTGCGCACACATTAAACCCTGTTCCGCTTTTCGTAAGAGTAGGCCATTGTGTGCCGGTGGGAACAGATAATATTTACACAACTGCATACACACGGGGACTGGATGAAAATAAAGCACATGAGTGCTTATCCCATTATCCTCGATATAAAAGAATATAAAAAAAAATAATAAAATAAAATAAACACCGCCACCTACACAGGCTTTGAGACAGTGGTCACGAGGGATTGGGACTCTGTCCCCTCTCCCATGTTCACAGCATTTCCTTAGGCTCCTTCCTTCCCACACTTTATTCCACGCGGGTCCTAATCAGGTGAGTGGTTGTATGGGTCATGTGAGAGTCCTGTCCTCTTCTGTGGTGAGTCATGTGGATCATCTGAGAGTCTTCTCCTGAAAGTCATCACGTGGATCACCTGGGAGCCGTCTGGTCAAAAATGAGGCCATGTCTGGAAAGCTGACATCAAAATATGCCCAGAACGTGTAAGTATATAAGAAGTGTATAGCTGTAGTGGAAAACTGACTTCAAATGTTTGGGACATGTAAGTATGTAAGAAGTATACAACTATAGTGAAGCGACTTTATTATACATGATTCAGGTATGGGGTGTTTAGCTCTGAAGTCTTGAGTAAAATATAGCTTGCTTCTGGTTAAGCACGTTGAGTCATTAAGGGTTTCTTTTAATTATAAAGTCTCTGAGTTTTTTGGTTTGCTGCTTATTGTGTTGAAACAATCCCTCCATGCTGGGAATTTATTCAGAAAAAAATGTAATTGTACTTTATAACTTTGTTTTGGAATTTGTTCAGAATGAAATTATACTGAAATCGTGTACTAGATCAATTTTCTGGAGTTTATTCACATACAAAGATAAGCAAAATTAGTGTACTTGATAACTTCACTTCGAAATTTATTTCATCCCTGGGCATTAACTCTTTCTGTGGGAAACCCAGGTAGCCGAGTGGTTAGAGGTTGAGCTCATTACCTTAGGGTCCGGGCTCGAGCCACCACTGAGACTAATACTACAGATTTTTACCCCTGGATGTAACATCGGTACCTACTCCACTCTCCCAAAAGTCTTTCAGATGAGACTTAAGCCAAGACCCCACATGTAAACACACGCAGAATATATTGGGTACATGTTGAAACCTGTTTTGCCCTAAGGAAGAGTAGGCTATTTGTGTGCTGAGGAACCAAAAAATATAGTGCGGGCATAACACAGGGATACACACACACTCTCACACTCTCTCACACTCACTCACTCACTCACTCACTCACTCACACACACACACACACACACACACACACACACACACACACACACACACACACACACACATACACACACACACACACACACACACCACACACACACACACACACTCACTCACACACCCACACTCTGACTCTCACACCCACACTCTGACTCTCACACCCACACTCGCACTCACACACACACACACACTCGCACACACACACACACACACACACACACACACACACACACACACACACACACACACACACACACACACACACACACACACACACACACACACACACACACAAGCATTCTTACTGGTGATGACTTTCTGTTTTCAGGGGCTGTGGGTCAGGAATCAAGGGCCAGTGACCTGCCATGACCTGTGTGAGGGTAACCATCATGACCTGACCTGACCTGACATGTGTGAGGGCAGCCACCATGACCTGCCTAACATGTGTGAGGGCAGCCATCCTGACCTTCTTACCTGACATGTGTGAGGGCAGCCATCATGACCTGCCTGACATGTGTGAGGGCAGCCACCATGACCTGCATGACATGTGTGAGGGCAGCCACCATGACCTGCATGACATGTGTGAGGGCAGCCACCATGACCTGCATGACATGTGTGAGGGCAGCCATCATGACCTGCATGACATGTGTGAGGGCAGCCATCATGACCTGCCTTACCTGTGTGAGGGCAGCCATCATGACCTGCCTTACCTGTGTGAGGGCAGCCATCATGACCTACCTGACATGTGTGAGGGCAGACATCATGACCTGCCTGACCTGACCTGACCTGTGTGAGGGCAGCCATCATGACCTATATGACCTGACATGTGTGAGGGCAGCCATCATGACCTGACTTTTCTACAAGGGGAGAGCATCAGTATCAGCAAGGCCCATAACCAAGAGTTCGTCAGGGTGGACATGAGGGACGTGACACGACAAATGATCGAGGACAACATCGAGGACAACACGACAAACCATTAAGGACAGCATCAAAGACAACTTCAAAGACAACACGGCAAAACATCGAAGACAACTAGGACAAGATCGACAACATCGAAGACAAAATCGAGGACAACAACGAGGATAATGTCAAAAACACAATTCATTAAGGACAGCATCGAGGACAACATCAAGGACATCGACAAAATTGAGAACACAGCAAATCATCGAAGACAACGTGGACATCACAAACCACTGAGGACAACATAGAGGGCAACACAGCAAAATGACAACATCCAGGACAACATTGTTGTGTGTAAGACAAGAAATGATTTGTTTTGGTTTTTTCACGGAGGTGTTTTTTTGTGTGTTTTTTTGTAAATGGATCAGATTCTATATGTTGAGAAAAATACGGAAGTCTTCAACATTTCTTGTAGGACTTGTGATCATCTGTGATCTTTTTCTTTTGATTTTAATTTGACACAGATAAATTTTTTAGGGGGAAATATTTGTCATTATGTACCCTTTGATACCCCATCAATCCTTGTAGGACTTGCATTTTGTGATGTTTCGAAAAGTTTTTTTTCTATGTTTTTTGTTTGGTTGGGTTTGTTTGGGTTCTTTGTGAGGGGTGTTTTTTATATAGAAAATATATAAACATAGATGATGGGTGCGGATTCAATAATAGTAGTAGTAGTATGCATGTGTGTGAGAGAGAGAGAGAGAGAGAGAGAGAGAGAGAGAGAGAGAGAGAGAGAGAGAGAGAGAGAGAGAGAGAGAGAGAGAGAGAGAGAGAGAGAGAAGAAATCAAGTTTCACAGTATTATGAACAAGGCTATGGGATGATCTACCATCGATATATCATTCCAAAATGTAGGTAGTGTAAAGAAAATATGCTAGTTAAATGAAATGACTGTTTGAAATATTTTTCAATTGACTGATTTTTTCCCGTACATAACAAAACACCACTGTTTTTTTGTGTTGGTTTTTTTCGAGGAAATGGAATAAGCCCTCGCGTAATTTTATACATCCAGTGTATGCGGGCTGTTTTTTTTTTCAACTTTGTCATGTTCCCACTGAACAATGGCATACTCTTTTGAAAAGGGGAGTAGGTTTTTAACGTGTGCGTAAGGTGTTTTGGGCGTGTGTGGAGAGAGAGAGGAGAGGAGAGAGAGAAGAGAGAGGAGGAGAGAGAGAGAGAGAGAGAGAGAGAGAGAGAGAGAGAGAGAGAGAGGGGGGGGGGTGTAAGGGGAAGGGGGTGGTAGTGAAGAGGGGACATAAATTTTCGAAGGAGATGTACTTTTAAGGGAAAGGGATGGTGGGATGAGGGGTAGGGATGGTGGGAGGAGGGGTAGAACACATGTATTTGGATGAGTGGGGATAGGGAAAAAGGAGAGCGGGAGGGGGCAAGCTAATTTTTTCACGGGGTTTTATTTCCGCGTATTTTATTTTAAAGAAAACTTCACCCATGGCTTATTTTGGGCATAATTTTTTTTTTGAGAAAAATTGTTCCAAAAGAAAATATTTTCAATGATTCGGCTGAAAACTGGGGATTTATTATTCTTAAAAATTCAATCACCAAAAAGCCAACACAAACTTTTGATGTGGTTACGACTGGTAATTAGAATAATTTGATAAAACTTCTGCCTTCCCTGCTTATTCTAAAAAAAAAATAATCCGGTGATAGAAACGATCTATACCGTTGTGTCTAAAGCTACACACTATAGTGTCTACCTGTTCTTGTGTCCACATGCATGCATGCAGACAGACCAGCCAGCGGACTGACAACCCTTACCCCAATATTAACCTTTAACATTAACCCTAACCCTTCACAACTAACCCTTACAGTTACTCTAACCCTGGCCCCTCATGTGGACACAAATGACAGGTAGATTCCTTGGTACATGCTGACACAATGGCGAAACATTTTTGTCTCCTATGGTAAGGGGTGATTGTAGAACTTTTTCTTTTTCGTCGTCGTCCTACTCTTGGAAAGCAATTGCTGTTGTCTGTCATCCGAGCGAAAATGTGTTGCGCTGCCGTTAAGCGCCTGACAAGGCAGTCCCAGTGCATATGATTTCGGCGTAGGAGAGAATTGCTATGGGTTGTCTCTTTTTTGGGAAAATGGCAGAAAAAAGGACCAACAGGTAGAAAATGGACATGAAGACGACAGGAAGAAAAGGAACAAGGCAGAAACATGAGAGAAATGAGGGAAATCCTAGCACAGAATTTCCAGTAGGTGGGGTTACTTTTTATACTGACGCCTCACCCCCCCCCCCCCCCTCCATATCCCCATAGGGGTGAAGGGAGGATTGGGGGTTAGAATTTAAAAGATGCTAGGAAGGAGGGGGGGGGGGGGGGTAGGATGCTTAGGTCTGTGGGAATAGGTACGATGGCTGTGTGAATGCCCATTGGCGGTGGGTAGTTATGGGTAGAGGGTAAATAGTCATCCATAGGGGATAGCTAGTCATAGTTGGGGGAAGGGGACGAGGGCAGTTTAGAAAAAAAAAAAATATTAAAAAAATATTGGGTGCCGATTTTAAAAAAATCGGAAATAAAGGAGGAATTAAACTGAGAGGATGTTGAGGGGCGGGGAGAGGGGAAGGATGGGGGGAGATCATATATTATGGGGCAGGGGTGATTAAAAGGAGAGGTAGAAAGTATGTTTAGGTCGGAAGGAATGAAATAAAGGGAGCCTGTGTGTGTGTGTGTGTGTGTGTGTGTGTGTGTGTGTGTGTGTGTGTGTGTGTGTGTGTGTGTGTGTGTGTGTGTGTGTGTGTGTGTGTGTGTGAGCGTGCGTGCGTGTGTGTGTGTTGGGGGGGGGGTGTATCTTTTTAAGAGGATAAAGCAGTTAGGGTTATGATGGTTGTTACTTGTTTGTTTTGGATGAATGTTTGGTGTATGGTCGACCACTGGTGTCTTACGTTGGGTTTTCTCTGTGTTATTGTTATCGTTGCTGTTTTAACCTTTTTATTTACAGTGATTCAGAAACAAATGACAGAGAAAAATGACATGGTCCTATGACTATCACAAGAATATCATTTTTCTATGCAGGATTCAAAAATCGCATTTGAAGACTGTTCTAAAATTTACATTATACATTTTCTGTTTAGAAAAAGAAAGAAATGTGATAGCATGTTTGTAATTTGTAAATGGTTCTCAGAATTGAAAGAAATACTGTCAGTGTGGTCGTGCATAAGAGATAGACAAGAGCTCATGTATGTAAACACATATGCATGTAAGTGCTTGCATAAATATTTAAGGGAGGGGTGATTAGTATTTTTAGGTGAGGAAGAGGAGGAATGAGAAGGGTTATAAGAGTATTTAGGAGGAATGGTAATCCATGTTCAGATCAGAGAATTTTTGGTGAGAGTGAGGTTTTTTTACATTATATATTTTTTTAGTTACGTTGAATGCAAAGAATACAGTAGTATAATTATTTTTCGTAGGTTTTTTTTTATATTACTATTATGAAAGCGATATCAAGAAATACAATACTGTGTAATTCGCTGTTTTTCTTACAATGAAATTGAATGCAAGAAATGGAATAGTATATTTTTCATTTTCATTTTTATAATGAAATTGAATGCAAGAAATACAGAAGTATATTTTTCGTTATTTTTGATAATGAAATTAAATGCAAGAAATACAATAGTATACTTTTCCTTGTTTTTTTTTTATAATCAAACTGAATGCAAAAAATAGTATATTTTTCGTTTTTTAAATAATGAAATTGAATGCTCTTAAATACAATAGCATATTTTTTCTGTTTTTCATAACGATACTAAATGCAAGAAATACAATATTTTTTCTGGATTTTTATTATAAAATTGAATGCCAAAAATACAATAGTAATTTTTTTGTAGTTTTTTTTTTAAGATGACATTGAATGCAATTATATTATATTGAATGCCAGGAATACGATAGTGTTTTCGTATTTTTTTTAATGAGATAAATGCAAGAAAAACACCGGTACACTTTTTCTAGAGATTGAATGCAAAAAAATACACCAGTGTATTTTTGGTGTTTTTATGAGATTGTATGCAAGAAATATGCTTATATATGTTATTTTGTGAGATTGAATGCAAGAAATACCAATTCTTTATTTTTTTTTTAGTCTTGGCAAGATATTAGTTTAATGAAATGGCAGTTGAAATAAGTCCTGCATAACCTTTGATATTGGCAGGGGTGTTGTTAGTTTATATAGTGGTGTGTGATGTTGGAGAAAGTGCCTTTCTTTTAATCTTTTTAAAATTTTAGGGGGAAAATGATTTCCAATATAATATAAAACCAGGTTCTATGCTTGCCTTAGCGTTGAAATGAGGTTAGTGTGTATTGGTGGCAGATCTGTGTATTGATTTTCTGCTAGCAAATTAACAGATTTTACACCAATACAGCTTATGAAAAATATCTGAAAGATGTCATGCTATAGTCTAGTAGTTCCTTTAGTGCTCTTGTGTGAGGGGCATACTGGTTTTTGCTTCTTTTTTTAATATCAAATCAAATACAATTATAAAAATGAAATCTAGTCATGTACTGGCCTTTGAAGAAAAGCAGGAATCAGAATTATGAATCATTTATTGCCACTTTTTTCAAGTTATAGCAAATCAAAAATTCTCTGTGTGTGGCTGTAAAGAAATTTCTGTAAAATTGTTGTATTTGTAGCTGTAATCAAAATTTTGACTTTTAAAAAATTCGCCTTTTTTTTTAATGATGAAGACGTATTAAAATGTCACTTTAAAATTGCAATGTTTTGATTTTTTTTTAATTCGGTGTATACAACCTTTCATGTTTGAGAAAAATGACCGGGTCCTTTGACTATCACAAAAAAGGCAACTTTTTATTTAAACAGTTCTGCAGGAGGCAAAAATCGTATTTGAAGACTGCTTTAAAATTTACATTATACATTTTCTGTGAAGAAAAAAAATGTTATTGCAAATTTGTACATTTGTAAATGGAGGTTCTCAGAATTGAACGGAATACTGCCAGTGGGGTAGTGCATAAGAGATAGACATGAGTACAGTATGTATGCACAGGTGCATGCTAGTGTTTTCATAAAAGTTTGAGGCAGGGGTTATCTTTTAGTTCTTTTTAGGTGAGGAAATAGGAGGATTATGAAAATGTTTCGGGGAAATGGTAATCCATGTTCAGACCTGAGATTTTGAGGAGAGAGAGAGAGCACTTACAATTACTATCACCATCATTAGTATTCACATCATCATAACCATCAGCACCTCCTTCATTGGTTCTACCATCTACATCATCATCCACAATCATCACCTTCCACATTAACATCATCATTTTCAGCATTCACATCACCATCATCTTCAACATTTACATCACCATCTTCAGCATTTACATCACCATCAACCTCAACATTTACATCATCTTCAGCATTTACATCGCCATCATTTTCAGCATTTACATCGCCATCATCTTCAACATTTACATCACCACCATCTTCAGCATTTACATCACCTTCATCTTCAGCATTTACATCACCTTCATCTTCAGCATTTACATCACCATCATCTTCGGCATTTATATCACCATCATCTTCAGCATCACCATCACCATCATCTTCAGCATTAACATCATCATCTTCAGCATATACATCACCATCACCACCATCCTCGGCATTTACATCATCATCATCATCTTCAGCATTTAGATCACCATCATCTTCAACATTTTCATCACCATCACCATCTTCAGCATTTACATCACCATCATCTTCAGCATTTACATCACCATCATCTTCAGCATTTACATCACCATCATCTTCAGCATTTACATCACCATCTTCAACATTTACATCACCATCATCTTCAGCATTTACATCACCATCATCTTCAGCATTTACATCACCATCATCTTCAACATTTACATCACCATCGTCTTCAGCATTTACATCACCATCATCTTCAACATTTACATCACCATCATCTTCTTCAGCATTTACATCACCATCATCTTCGGCATTTACATCACCATCATCTTCAGCATTACCATCACCATCATCTTCAGCATTTACATCACCATCATCCTCAGCATTTACATCACCATCACCACCATCCTCAGCATTTACATCACCATCATCATTTTCAACATTTACATCACCATCATCATCTTCAACATTTACATCACCATTTTCAGCATTTATATCACCATCATCTTCAGCATTTACATCACCATCATCTTCAGCATTTATATCACCATCACCATCTTCAGTATTTAGAGGAGAGAGAGAGAGAGAGAGAGAGAGATGAGAGAGAGAGAGAGAGAGAGAAGAGAGGAGAGAGAGAGAAGGAACAGAGAGAGAGAGAGAATTTTCTTTTTTACATTATATATTTTTTCAGTTTTTTATGAGGTTGAATGCAAAAAATACAATGGTATATTTTTCGTAGATTTTTTTATCATTAAGCGAATACAAGAAATACAATTTTAGTGTTATTTTCATTGTTTTACTTTAAATGAAATTGCATGTAAGAAATACAAAGTATTTTTCGTTCTCTTCTTTATAATGAAATTGAGTGCAAGAAATACAATATATTTTTCGTTGTTTCTGATAGTGAAATTAAATGCAAGATATACAACAGTATATTTTTCGTTTGTTTTTGTTGTTGCCTTCTTTTAATAGTAAAATTGAATGCAAGAAATGCAATAGTATATTTATGGATTTTTCATAATGAAATTGAATGCAATAAATAAAATAATATTTTTTCTTGATCTTTTATGATAAAATTCAATTTAAGAAATACAATAGTACTTTTGTCGTTTTTAATGATGAGATCGAATGCAAGAAATACAATAGTTTTTTGTTTTTTTTTAGAGTGAATGCGAAAAATAGTGTGGCAGGGCGGTAAATAGATTACTTCCATGCGATGGGAACAGCCAATCGCAGCGTTGTGGATCTAAATTTAGATCAACACCTGTGAATTGTGCGACGTTCTGTATCGTTGGGGGGCGGTCGAAAACCGTCCTCTGCATGCACTCTGCCCGTAGCGGTAAAATGTAGTATTTATGCAGCCTCTTTTTAGAGGCCACATTCCCACTGTCTGACCGTGCTGTCGTCGCCGAGAAGTTGTACAGAGTCGCGGCAGATCAAATATCTGCACTCTGTTACAAAGTGGCGCTGCGAGCAGGATGGAAAGAACTTAGGGCTACTGATTTGAGCGTCAAACACGCTGGTCAGTACCCACTGTGCCTCGGGACGCGGCACAAAGTCAGCGGTGGTGGATGTGGCAGGGCGGTAAATAGATTACTTCCCATGCGATGGGAACAGCCAATCGCAGCGTTGTGGATCTAAATTTAGATCAACACCTGTGAATTGTGCGACGTTCTGTATCGTTGGGGGGCGGTCGAAAACCGTGCTCTGCATGCACTCTGCCCGTAGCGGTAAAATGTAGTATTTATGCAGCCTCTTTTTAGAGGCCACATTCCCACTGTCTGACCGTGCTGTCGTCGCCGAGAAGTTGTACAGAGTCGCGGCAGATCAAATATCTGCACTCTGTTACAATAGAATAGTGTATGTTTCATGTTTTAATGAGATTGAATGCAAGAAATACACCAGTACTAAAAAAAAACTGAATGCAAGAAATACACCAGTGTATTTTTTTGAGTTTTTGTTGCAAGATTTTGGTTTAATGAAATGTCAGTTGAAAATATAGTCCTGCCATAATCTTTGATACTGGCAGGGGTGGTAATGTGGGAGAAAGTGCCTGAATTTTTTTAAAAATTGTATCCAATGTAATACAAAAGGGACCATGTTCTATGCTTGTTTTTGCATTGGAATAACATTTGTGTGTATTGGTGGCAGATCTGTGTATTGATTTTCTACTAGCAGGTCCATGACAGATTTTACACCAATAGAGCTTATGAAAACTTAATGTATCTGAAAGATTTCATGCCAAAGTCTTGTAGTCCATTAAATGTGCCTTGGAGGGGGGGGGGGGGGCATGTTGGCTTTTGCTTTTTATTTGTCAAATCAAATACCATTATAAAAATGAAATCTAGTCATGTGCTAGTCTTTGATAAAGGCAGGAATTAGAATCATTTGTTACCAATTCTTTCAAGTTATGGCAAATGAAGTGTTCTGCATGTGTGGTTTTAAAGAAACCTTTGTAAAACTGCTGGATTTTTAGCTGTAGTCAAAATTTCTACTTCAAAAAAAATTTGCCTTTTTTAAATGATGAAGGGGAAGTATTAAAATGTTACTTTAAAATTGCAATTAAAAAAACATTTCTAATTCAGTGTATACAAGTTTCATGTTTGTTGTTTTACCATTTCTGGTAGAAGGAAACTATTAAATTTTTTGCCCAAGAACAACAACAATCAATTTACAATTTGAAAAGGTGAATTGGATGCCCCATTTGTCATTAGATTGATTCAAAAGCAGTGTCAGAGAAAAATGACCTGGTCTTATTGACTATCACAAGAATGACAACCTTTTTATTAAAAAGTTTATGCAGGGGGAAAATTCGTATTTGCAGACTGCTCCTAAATTTACATTATACATTTTTGTGAAGAAAAAGAAATGTGATTGCATGCTTGTAATTTGTAAATGGTTTTCAGAATTGAAAGGAATACTGTCAGTGTGGTAGTGCGTAAGAGATAGACACGAGCGGCATAACAGATAGACATGAGGGCATGTATGTATGCACATGTGCATGCTAGTGTTTGCATACAAGTTTGAGAGAAGGGTGATTATCTTTTTTTTTTTTACGTGAGGAAGAGGAGGAATGAGGAGGGTTATGAATCATGTTTAGGAGGAATTGTAATCCATGGAGGGAGAGTGTGTATGTGTTTTTTACATAGTATATTTTTCTGGTTTTTATGAGGTTGAATGAAAACATACAATAGTGTATTTTTCGTAGTTTGTTTTTATCGTGAAAGCCAATGCAAGAAATACAATAGTGTAATTTTTATTCTTTTACTTAAAATGAAATTTGATGCAAGAAACAGTAGTGTATTTTTCGTTTTTTTCCCTTTATAATGCAAGAAATACAACAGCGTATTTTTCATTGGTTTTGATGGTGTAAAAAATACAATAGTATATTTTTCTTTTCTTCAATGATGAAATTGAATGCAAGAAATACAATATTCTTCTTTGTTTTTTTATAATCAAATTAAATGCAAGGAATACCATAGTATATTTTCGTGTTTTTCTATAGTGAAATTGAATTCAGGAAATGCAATAGTATATTTTTCATTGATTTATCATAATGAAATTGAATGCACGAAGTACAATGGTATATTTCTTTCTGGATTTTTTATGATGAATTTGAATGCAAGAAATACAATAATAATTTTTTTGTAGTTTTTTTTCATTTTTAATTAGATTAGATGCAAGAAATATGCTTGTATATACGATTTTTGTAAGATTGAATGCAAGAAATACAATCTAATTCTTTATTCTTTTAAGTCTTGGCAAGATTTTGATTACATGAAATGTCTGTTTAAAGTAATCAAGTTTTACAATAACCTTTGATATTGGCATGGGTGTTATTAGTTGTGTGGTGTGGGACAAAGTGCCTTTCATATTTGTTTTTGTTTTTTTAATGGCATTCAATCTAATATAAAAGGGACCAGGCTCTATGCTTACCTTTGCATTGAAATGACGTTAGTGCATATTGGTGGCAGATCTGTGTATTGATTTTCCAATAGCAGATTGATAACAGATTTTACACCAATACAACTTATGAAAAAATAAATGTATCTGACATATTTTATGCCATGGTCTAGTAGTCCCTTAAGTGTGCTTGGGGGGAGGGGGGTGTTGGTTTTTTGCTTTTTTTAAATTGTCAAATCAAGTACCATTATAAAAATGGAATATAGTCATGTACTGGCTTTTGAAAAAGGTAGGAATCAGAATCATAAATCATTAATTGCCAAATCTTTCAAATTATGGCAAATCAATTTTTCTCTGTGTATCTTTAAAAGAAATCTCTGTAAAATTGCTGGATTTGCAGCTGTAATCAAAATTTTTACTTCAAAATTTTTTTAGCCATATTTATTAATAATGAAGAGGAAGTATTGAAATGTTCAAAATTGCAATGTTTTGATTTTTTTAAATTCCCTGTATACAACCTTTCATGTTTGTTTTACCAATTCCGATAGAAAAAAAACCTTTTTTGCCTCAGAAGGACAAACAACTTACTCCCATGAAAATGATTTGGAAGCCCCATTTGTCAGTAGATTGATTCAAAATAAGTGTCAGAGAAAAATGACCTGGTCCTATGACTATCACAAAAATGGCAACGTTGTTGTTGTTTTTTTTTATGCAGGGGGCAAAAATTATATTTTGCAGACTTCTCTAAAATTTACATTATACATTAATGTGATTGCATGTTTGTACATTTGTAGATGGTTTCCAAAACTGGAGGGAATGTTGTCAGTGTGGTAGTGCATAAGATATATAGACACGAGGGCATGTATGTATGCACATGTGTAGTGTTTGCATAAATGTTTGAGGGAGGGGTGACTCTTTAGTCTTTTAGGTGAGGAAGAGGAGGAAGGAGGAGGGTGATGAGTGTTTAGGAGGAATGATAGTCCATGTTCAGATCTGATTTTTTTTAGAAGAGAGAGAAGAGGGGGGTGGGGGGGATGTTGTTGGTTTTTTTTCTACATAGTACATTTTTCAGTTTTTTTATGAGGTTAAATGCCAAAAAATACACTAGTATATTTTTCGTAGTATTTAATTATGAAAGAGAATGCAAGAAATAACAATAGTGTATTTTTCATTTTTCTTAAGAATATTAAATGCAAAAAATACAATAGTATACTTTTTTCAGTAATGAAATTGAATGCAAGAAATGCAATAGAATATTTTTCGTTGTTTTTTATAACCAAATTGAATGCAAGAAATACAATAGTATATTTTTCATTTTTTTTAATAATGAGATTGAATGCAAGAAATATAATCACATATTTTTCGGTGTTTTTTTAATATTAGATTGTATGCAAGAAATACAATAGTGTGTTTTTAAAATATTTTTTTTAATGAGATTGGATGGAAGAAATACACCAGTGCATTTTTTATAAGATTAAATGTAAGGAACACACCAGTATATTTTTCCGTGTTTTTTATGAGATGCAAGAAATAGGCTTGTATGTTTTTCAGGGTTTTTGTGCGGTAAGATTGAATGCAAGAAATACGTTCTAATTCTTTATTTATTCTTTAAAGTCTTGGCAAGATATTGGTTTCATGAAATGTCAGTTGAAAACGATCAAGTCCTGCCATAACCTTTGATATTGGCAGGGTTGTTAATAGTTTATATAGTGGTGTGTGGTTTAGGAGAAAGCACCTTTCTTTTTTTTCTTTTTTATTTTACATGGCATCCAATGTAATATTAAAAGGGACCAGGCTCTATGCTTGCCTTAGCATTGGAATGACACTAGTGTGTATTGGTGGCAGGTCTGTGTATTGATTTTCCCTAGCAGATCTATAACAATATTTTACACCAATACAGCATATGGAAAATTCATGTATCTGAAAGATTTCATGCTGTAGTTTTATAGTCCATTAAGTGTGCTTGTGTGAGGGTCATGTTGGTTTTTGCTTTTTTGTCAAATCAAATAGCATTATAAAAATGAAATTTAGTCATGTACTGGTTTTTGAAAAAGGTAGGAATCGGAATCGTAAATCATTTATTGCCAAATTTTTCAAGTTATGGCAAATCAAGTTTTCTGTGTGTATTTTTAAAAAGAAATCTTTGTAAAAATGCTAGATTCGTAGCTGTAGGCAAAATTTTGACTAATGAAAAATTCGCCATTCTTTAAAATGTATAATTAAAAGGAAGTATTAAAATGTTACTTCAAAATTGCAATGTTTTGATCTTTAAAAATTCCGTGTATACAATCTTTCGTGTTTGTTGTTTTACCAATTCTGGTAGAAGAAAACCATTTTTTGCCTCAGAAGGCTTACTCCCATGAAATGAATTGGAAGCCTCATTTGTCAGTAGAATGATTCAATAAGTGTCAGAGAAAAATAACCTGGTCTTACGACTGTCCCAAGAGTGACAAAGGCTTTTTGTATTATTTTATGCAGGAGGCAAAATAGCATTTTCAGACTGCATACACTTTCAGTGAAGAAAAAGAATATGTAATTGTAAGTACAGTTGTGAATGGAGGTCTTCAGAATTGAAAGGAATACTTTCAGTGTGGTTGTGCATAAGAGATAGACATGAGTGCATGTATGTATGCACATTTGCATGCTAGTGTTAGCCTAAATGTTTGACTGATGGATAATTATCTTTTTGTTTGTGTAGATGAGGAAAGCGGAGGGTTATAAGAGTGTTTAGAAGGAATGGTAATCCATGTTCAAATCTGAGATTTTTTTTTTTGGGGGGGGGGGGAGAGAGAGAGAGAGAGAGAGAGAGAGAGAGAGAGAGTGTTTTTTATGTAGTATATTTTTTCTGTTTTTGATGATGTTGTATGCAAAATATACAATAGTATATTTTAGGTAGTTCTCTTTATTATGAAAGCAAATGCAAAAAATACAATTGTGTATTCTTCATGTTTTTACTTGAAATGAAATTGGATGCAAAAAATACAATAGTATATTTTTTTATATTTTTTTCCCTGTCTATTATGAAATTGAATGCAAGAAATCCAATGGTGTGTTTTTCGTTTTTTAAAATGAAATTAAATGCAAGAAATACAATAGTATATATATATATATATATATATTTTTAATAATGAAATTGAATGCAAGAAATACAATATTATATTTGTTGTTGTTTTTTGATAATGAAATTGAATGCCAGAAATACAATAGTATATTTTTCGTTTTTTTTAACTAGTAAAATTGAATGCAAGAAATAGAATAGAATTTTTTACATGGATTTTTATAATGAAATTGAACGCAAGAAATACAATAGTGTATTTTTTTCTGGATTTTTTTGTGATGAAATTAAATGCAAGAAATACAGTAGTATCTCTTAATTTTATGATGAAATTTAATGCAAGAAATACAATAGTATATGCTTTTTTCATTAGATTGAATGCGAAAAAAATACACCAGTCTATTTTTCATACTTTTATGAGATTGTATAGAAGAAATATGCCTACATATTCTTTGTTTTTTTGTGAGATTGAATGCAGCAAATACAGTTTCACTCTTTAAGTCTTGGCAAGATTTTTATTTAATGAAATGTCAGTTGAAAATAATCTAGCCCTGCCATAAGCTTTGATATTGGGAGGGGTGTTATTAATTTATATTGTGTGTGATGTGGGAAAAAGTTCCTGAAATCATTCTTTTTTTCTTCTTTTTTTTAAATGGCATCCAATGTAATATAAAAGGGACCAGGTTCTATGCTTGCCTTAGCATTGGAATGACACTAGTGTGTACTGGTGGCAGATCTGTGTATTGATTTTCTGCTAGTAGATCAATAACAGATTTTACACCAATATAGCTTAAGAAAAAATATCAGAAAGATGTCGTGCTATACTCTAGTAGTCCTTTTAGTGTGCTTGTGCAAGGGGCATGTTGATTTTAGCTTCTTTTTTTGGTCAAATCAAATACAATCATAAAAAATGCAAATCTAGTCATATATTGGCCTTTGAAGAAAGGCAGGGATCAGAATCATAAATCAGTTATTGCCATTTTTTTAAGTTATGGAAAATCAAGTTTTCTGTATGTGTGGTTTTTAAAAAATCTATAAAATTGCTGGATTTGCAGGTGTACATCAAAATTTTGACCTAAACATTTTTTTTTTTTAAATAACGAAGTATTGAAATATCACTTTAAAATTATGTTTTGATTTTTTTTCAATTCGGTGTATACAACCTTTCAGGTTTTCAGAGAGAGAGAGAGAGAGAGAGAGAGAGAGAGAGAGAGAGAGAGAGAGAGAGGAGAGAGAGAGAGAGAGAGAGAGAGAGAGAGAGAGAGAGAGAGTTTTTACATAGTATATTTTTCGGTTTTTATGAGGTTGAATGCAAAAAATAATAGTATATTTTTCATAGTGTTTTTTTTATATTATTATTATTATTATTATTATTATTATTATTATTATTATTATTATTATTATTATTTATTATTATTATTAAAGGGAATGCAAAAATACAGTAGTTTATTTTTCATTGATTTACTTAAAATGAAATTGAATGCAAGAAATACAATAGTATATTTTTCATTGTTTTTTAATAGTGAAATTGTATGCAGGAAATGCAATAGTGTATTTTTTGTTTTTGATAGTGAAATTAAATGCAAGAAATACAATAGTATATATATATATATATATATATATATATATATATATATATATTTTTTTTTTTTTTTTTTTTTTTTTTTTTTTTTTTTAATAATGAAATTGAATGCAAGAACTACAATAGTATAATTATTAGTGGGTTTTTTTATAATGAAACTAGATGCAAGAAATAAAACATTGTATTTTTCGTTGTTTTTTGATAGTGAAAATAAATGCAAGAAATACACTTGTATATTTTTCGGGGTTTTTGGTGAGATTGAATGCAAGAAACAGTCTAATTTGTTTATTTTTTTTAAGGTCTGGGCAAGATATCCCTGTATTGAAATGTTAGTTGAAAATAAAGTCCTGCAACCTTTGATATTGACTGAGGTGTTATTAGTTTATATAGTGGTGTATGATGTGGGAGAAAGTGCCTTTTTTTTTTTTTTTTTTTTTTTTTTAAATGGCATCTTATGTCATATAAAAGGGACCAGGCTCTATGCGTGCCGTAGCATTGGAATGATGTTAGTGTGTTGGTGGCAGATCTGTGTATTGATTTTCTGCTAGCAGATGGATAACAGATTTTACACCAATACAGCTTATGGAAAATTGTTTGTGTTCATGCTGTAGTATACATACACACTGCATATACACGGGGAATGGATGAAAAAAATCACACGAGCGTTTATTCCATTATTCTCGATATAAAAGAACAAATAAATTGAATCAATAATATTAAAATAAAATATAAATAAATACACCCTGGATGAACAGTTTACATGTATGGCTGATTTCAAATACCTTACCATATTGGCAGCCATACTCTGGCTTCAGAAGATTTGGCGTGGGT
>CM060337.1:6665989-6678489 GCA_030674155.1 Stramonita haemastoma | reverse complement strand
CCATAATATTTGAAAAGAAAATACAGGTTTTCTATTATTTTCAAAGGAAAATACAGGTCTTGCATACCATTTCAGGGGGAAACATTGGTATTAAATTTTTATAATATTTCATAGGAACACATAGGTCATATTATAATATTTCATAGGAGTCTTAACAACAACTAGAGAGAGAGAGAGAGAGAGAGGAGAGAGAGAGAGAGAGAGAGAGAGAGAGAAGAGAGAGAGGAGAGAGAGAGAGAGAGAGAGGGGGGGGGGGATGCGAGCACCCTCACATAATTATGAAATAATTGTGTGGGGGGGGGGGGGGGATGCGAGCACCCTCACATAATTATGAAATAATTGTGTGTGTGTGTGTGTGTGTGTGTTGCACGCGTGCGTGCGTGCGTGCATGCGTATGTATATTGTGTGCGTGCGTGTGCGTGTGTGCGTGCGTGTGTGGTGTGTGTGTGTGTGTTGTGTGTGTGTGTGTGTGTGTGTGTGTGTGTTTATAAACACAAGCTAAACCATTCTTTTCTCTGTCCGTCTGTCTGTCTGTCTGTCTGGCCGGCTGGCTTGCTGGTGGCTGGCTCTCTCTGTCTCTGTCTCTGTCTGTCTGTCTGTCTCTGTCTGTCTGTCTGTCTGTCTGTCTGTCTGTCTGTCTGTCTGTCTGTCTGTCTGTCTGTCTGTCTGTCTGTCTGTCTGTCTCTCTCTCTCTCTCTCTCTCTCTCTCTCTCTCTCTCTCTCTCTCTCTCTTCTCTCCTCTCTCTCTTCTCTCTCTCTCTCTCTCTCTCTCTCTCTCTCTCTCTCTTTTCTCAGAACATTGCGCTGGCAGTTTGACGACCCGGGTTTGAGTCCGGTCGAGGAGATTTTTCTCCTGGAGTTAACATCAGTGCTCACTCCACTCTCCCCAAAAGTCCCTTCGGATGAGACTTTAAACCGAGGCCCCGTGTGCGAACGCACGCAGAACATCTTGCACACACGTCAAATCCTGTTCCGCTTTTCGTAAGAGTAGGCCATCGTGTGCCGGTGGGAACAGATGACACAAAACTGCATACACACGGGCACTGGATGTACAAAAGCACAAGAGTACTTATTCCATTATCCTCGATATAAAAGAATAAATCAAATCAAATCAAATCAAATCAAATCAAATCTGTCTGTCTGTCTGTCTGTCTGTCTGTCTGTCTGTCTGTCTGTCTGTCTCTGTCTCTGTCTCTCTCTCTCTCTCTCTCTCTCTCTTCTCTCTCTCTCTCTCTCTCTCTCTCTCTCTCTCTCTCTCTCTCTCTCTCTCTCTCTCTCTCTCTCTCTCTCTCTCTCTCTCTCTCTCTCTCTCTCTCTCTCAACTGCCAGACCAACCAGGTTTGGCATCTGACAGCTAGCTAAGACTGGCAGGAAAACAAGTATCTTCAGGCTGATTGAGTAATTGATGGGCAGAAAGAAAAGTTTATGTAATGAAAGAGGCGTTCAAGTACAAAGAGAAAACCGTTAGTGTATAGAAAGAAACGTTCGTGTACAGAGAGAAAACGTTAGTGTATAGAAAGAAGCAGTAATGTACAGAGAGAAAAAAAACACGTTAGTGTATAGAGGGAAACGTTCATGTCCAGAGAGAAAACGTTAGTGTATAGAAAGAAACAGTAATGTACAGAGATTGAAAGAAACTGTAATGTTCAGAAAGAAAAACGTTAGTGTGTGAAAAGAAACGTTCATATTCAGAAAAAAACGTTAGTGTATAGACAGAAATGTTAGAGAGAAAACGTTAGTGTATAGACAGAAACAGTAATGTACAGAGAGAAAGACGTTAGTGTATAGAAAGAACCGTTCTTGATCAGAAAGAAAACGTTAGTGTATAGAAAGACACGTTCATGTACAGAAAGAAAAACTTTAGTGTATAGAAAGAACTGTTCATCTACAGAGAGAAAACGTTAGTGTATGGAAACAGTAATGTGCAGAAGGAAAAAGTTAGTGTTTAGAAAGAAACTAATGTACAGAGAGAAAACGTTAGTGTATAGAAAGAACCGGTCATGCACAGAGAGAAAACGTTAGTGTATAGAAAGAAACGGTAATGTACAGAGATAATACACGTTAGTGTATAGAAAGAAAACGTTAGTGTATAGAAAGAGTCGGTAGTGTACAGAAAGAAAACGTTAGTGTATAGAAAGAGTCGGTAGTGTACAGAAAGAAAACGTTAGTGTATAGAAAGAGTCGGTAGTGTACAGAAAGAAATGTTAAAAGCTTTTCAATGGAAACTGAGACGATAATATGTCGTTTTGTGTAGCAATCTTATGTCGAGTTTTTCTTAATAACTTACGTGGTATGGTATGGTATGGTATGGTATGGTATGGTATGGTATGGTATGGTATGGTATGGTATGGTATGGTATGGTATGGTATGGCATGGTATGGTATGGTATGGTATGGCATGGTATGGTATGGTATGGTATGGTATGGTATGGTATGGTATGGCATGGTATGGTATGGTATGGTATGGTATGGTATGGTATGGTATGGCATGGTATGGTATGGTATGGTATGGTACGGTATGGTATGGTATGGTATGGTTATGGTATGGTATGGTACGGTACGGTACGGTACGGTACGGTATGGTATGGTCTGGTCTGGTCTGGTCTGGTCTGGTCTGGTCTGGTCTGGTGGGTCTTCTACGAACTCTCAAAGCACAAGTACCACTGCATTACATTGCATGGATTGTGGGGTTGTTTGTTTTGCACTGTATTGCATTTTGTTGTGTTGTTTCATACAAAACTGTACTGCATTGTGTTCTAATGAACTGTACAACTGTGCATTGTATTGTATTATGTTATATTGCATTATATTATTGTATCGTGATGTACTGTATGCTGTATTGTACCATCAGTATTGTGTTTTACTGCTGTAGTAAATAGTGTGATGGGTAGAGTTGAGCTGCATTACATTGCATTATTTGGATTGTATAGAACAGAAGTCGAAAGCAGTGCATTTATGGGGTATATAATTGGATTTTATGGCTTTGTACTGCGTTGTGTGGCGTGTTTCTCTGTATTGCAATGTACTGTCTGTACTGTACTGTTCTGTACTGTACTGTACTGTACCCCAGGTGTGCTGCACCTTACTCAGTATTTTGTATTGCACAGGATCGTGAAGCATGGAAAAAGATCGCTGTTGCGTCTTCTCTCATGTCCCCCCTACGTCCTTTGGGACATGGGACTGAGTGAGTGAGTGAGTGAGTGAGTGAGTGAGTGTGTACAGTGTATACTGTGCTGTGCTGTATTTATATATTCATTCTTTCTTTTATATCGAGGATAACAGAATAAGCAATCATGTGCATTTTTTCATCCGGTCCCGTGTGTATGCAGTTTTGTAAATATTGTCATCTGTTCCCACCGGCACACGATGACCTACTCTTACGAAAAGCGGAACAGGATTTAACGTGTGCGCAAAATGTTCTGCGTGCGTTCGCACACGGGGCCTTGGTTTAAAGTCTCATCCGAAAGACTTTTGGTGGTGTGCTGTGATGTGGTGTGCTGTACTGCACTGTTTTGTATTGTGTTATGCTGTATTCTATTTTATCGTATTGTACTGTACTGTTAATGTTCTGTGTTGCATTGTACTGTGCTGTGCTGTGCTGCACTGTGCTGTGTAGTATTGTGTTATACTGTACTGTATTGCATTGTAGTGTACAGTACAGTGTACAGTGTATTGTACCGTGCTGTATTGTATTGTGCTGTGCTGTACTATACTGTGCTGTATTGTGCTTTACTGTACTGTATTGTACTGTTTTGTATTGTACTGTACTGTACTGTACTGTACTGTACTGTACTGTACTGTACTGTACTGTACTGTACTGTACTGTACTGTGCTGTACTGTACTGTACGGTACGGTACGGTACTGTGCTGTGCTTTAGTGTACTCATCTGTGCTATACTGTGCTGTGCTGTGCTGTACTGAAATGTATTGTACTGCGCTGTGATGTGATGTGCTACGCTCTGCTGTACTATACTGTGTTGAATGACTTTACTTCCACCCACTATTCTCAAGGCACTGTACTTCACTGCATTTTCTACGTATACTTCTGTCTGTTTTTTCTGAGGACAGAACGTTGCACCGGGGCTGTACTGAACATCATGTCCTTTCTCTTTTTTCTATCTTCGTCTGTTTATTTTCCTGGTTTTCAGAACTCCACTTCAAAGCTGATGATTTCCTCTTCCTCTTCTTTTCTTATTCTTGGGAGTTCCCCAGTTTAACATCCTGGGCGGTTACCAAGAATAGAATAGACATTCCATTTTAGTCATCACATCTAGGATTCACTGGCAGACTGTAAGAACACACCGGATGAGAAGTTTAGGTGTATTCCTGTTTTCAAGTACCACGCCACATACGCGGCCACACTCAACATGTATGCTTCAGTTCATTGATCTTGTACAGCAACGTGCAGCAATACACCACAGACCATTGACTCAACTTGCACATTTGTGTCCCCATAATGGACAGAAAGTATTAGTCTTCTTGTATTGTTTTGTTCGTCAACTCTTTTGCCAAAACTGTTCTACAGAAGACGTTTTGCATTTTATTTTGTATTTTGTACCACTTTATGTCACAGCAGATTTCCCTGCGTGAAATTCGGGCTACTCTCCCCGGGGAGAGCGCGTCGCCACAAGTGCAGCGCCTACCAATTGAGGAAGAAAGGTGAATGGGAAGGCATTCAGGAAGTGGATGCAGAACATCAAAGACTGGACATCCCGGCCTTGACATGGCTGTGTTGCCACGAAAGACTCAAGACAAACAGACCAGCTTGGAGTGAAATGTCCACCAGTGTCATTCACATGAGACTATAAACCGAGGCCCCGTGTGCGAACGCTCGCAGAACATCTTGCGCACACGTTAAAATCCCGATCCACCTTTCGGAAGAGCAAGCCATCGTGTGCCGGTAGGAGCGGATGATAAAATTATAAAAAATAAATAAATAAAAAAAACAGCATGCAAACAGGTGTCGTGTTTAGACACCATCCCTAAGGAAAAAAAATGGGTAGGCGCTAGACTTGTGGCGACGCGCTCTCCCCAGGGAGAGCAGCCCGAATTTCACGCATAGAAATCTGCTGTGATATAAAGTGGTGTAAAATAAATAAAATAAAATAAAAGTGTCCCTCGTGTCCCACTGACGACCATCCTGGACATGGGACAGCTGATCCTGATGACTGCTGTTTGTAGCCATTGTAAATCTTTATTTTGCATAAACAGTTAACGGTCACCTCGCAATTTATCACTGAATATTTTGTTAATTAATCATTAAGTTTGAAAGTATGTATGGGCTGATTATTTATATTCAGCAGAAAAATTTTATGCACTGGCTGTTAACTTCTGAGTAGTTGCAAAACTGTATTTAGTACAAAACAACTACAGCATTTTTTTTTATAACACAATACAATACAATACAATATAATACAAATCAGTACAAGACAGTATAGTGATGTCTGTGACCTTAAGGGTGATGGTTTCCGAATGATTCCACCAGCAGCAAAAAGACAGACTGGCTAAAAGCATGGTGCTCCAGTGACTTTCAGCCAGTTCAGGAAACAGATACACAAAGAGCAAGCGGATCTCACATGTCTATGCTCTATGCATTCCGTACCCAATAAAAAAACAAAAAACAGCTATACGGTAATCGTAGCAGAATCATTAGCACCTAGATGTTGTCTATCCATTGCAGGATGTAGCCTTCGCTCTGTAACAGCCCTCCCTCTGTAGCAGCCGTCCCTCCCTCTGTACCAGCCGTCCCTCCCTCTGTAGCAACCCTCCCTCCCTCTGTAGCAAACCTCCCTCTGAAGCAGCCCTCCCTCTGTAGCAGCCATACCTCTGTAGCAGCCCTCCCTCTGTGGCACCTCTACAGCATCCTTCCCTCCCTCTGTAGCAGCCTCCCTCCCTCCCTGGGTTCCTGTCTTGTGCCTTTCTGAGTGCCATGTCACGTCCGTGCATTTTTTAAGGTCATCAAGCCATCTGCTTGCCGGTCTGTCGGGAGTTTTCCAACCGTATCTTGGCAGGTTCACTGTGTGGGTTTTGGGTGTGATTTTTTTTTGGAGGATAATTTTTATTTACTTATCTGTCTATCTATCTATCTATCTATCTATCTATCTATCTATCTATCTATCTATCTATCTATCTATCTATCTATCTATCTATCTATCTATCTATCTATCTATCTATCTATCTATCTATCTATCTTTATATTCATTTATTCTTGTATTTATTCTTTTATATCGAGGATAATGGAATAAGCATTCATGTGCTTTTTTTTTTTTTACATCTAGTCCCCGTGTGTATGCAGTTATGTAAATTTTGTCATCTGTTCCCACCAGTACACAGTGGCCTACTCTTACGAAAAGTGGAACCGGATTTAACGTGTGGAGTGAGCACTCATGTGCTTGTTTACATCCAGTCCCCATGTGCATGCGGTTTGTCTATTTTTTCATCGGTTCCCACCGAGTGCTTATTCCATTATCCTCGATATAAAAATATAAATGATTGAATAAATAAATTAATGAATGAAAATCACGAGGAAACAGTCAGCACCTGAGGCGGGACAGACACCACCGAACACCACAGAAGTCCCCTAGCAGAGGCGGTGTGTGGAGGGATTGTTACGGTTATTGATCCTCTGGCAGCCTAACATGGATAATTCCTTGTGTGTTTCTAGCTGTGGGAGTGCAACAACAAGAACTTGAGGAGGATGTCACTCCATGTCCTGTAACCACAGTATTGAGAGGCAGCAGCATGAATAATAATATAGCAAAGCACAAAGTGAGATTGAGATACTAAAAACTGAAAAACGAACCAACTGACCAACCAGCTAACCAACCAACCTCCAACCACCCATCCAACCAACCAAACAATCAACGAACCAGCTAATTATCTTACTCACTCACTCACTCACTCACTCATCACTGGGAACAGATGACAATATTTACAAAACTGCATACACACGGGGACCGGATGAAAAAAAGCACATGATTGCTTATTCTGTTATCCTCGATATAAAAGAATAAAATAAAAAATAAACTCACTCACTCACTCACTCACTCACTCACTCACTCACTCACTCACTCACTCACTCACTCACTCACACACTCACTGACAAGTGACTGACTGACTGACTGACTAAATGGCTGACTGACCAAAGAAGTAAGTAAGTAAGTAAGTAAGTAAGTAAGTAAGTAAGTAACTAACTAACTAACTAACTAACTAACTAACTAACTAACTAGGTGACCAGATAGCTAGATGATTAACTGACTGACTGACTGACTGACTGACTGACTGACTGACTGACTGACTGACTGACCTAACAAACGAACAAACACATTCTTATGGGCACTTACTCACTTAGCCATAAACCAAACAAGTTTGGCAACAATTACAAAATTAATATATGACAACAATATATAAATACATTGCTAGATAGATAGAAAAAAAGAAAGACATAGATAAAACCGGACATAAATAGAGATTAATAACGAAAACAGATAGAAAGATAGATAGATAGATAGATAGACAGACAGACAGACAGACAGACAGACTGACAGACAGACAGACAGACAGACAGACAGACAGACAGACAGACGGACAGACAGACAGACAACAGACAGACAGCAGACACATACATAAACAGCTAGATAGACCAAACTATTTCATGAAACACTTTACAAACACACACTAACGTTGGCAGCAGAACGTAACGTACACTGACTCACACAATAATTACTGTCAGAGAGACCGACAGAACGAAGGAACGAACACAGGTCGCCTTGTATGTTCACGATTAGAGGGAAGGTGACTTTGGGGGAAAGCTACTAGGTCTGGCATCTACAGAGGAATGAATCGGCAGGGCGGAATGCTGCTACTGCTGCTGCTGCTGCTGCTGCTGCTACTGCTGCTGCTGCTGCTGCTGGCTCCATCCCTCCGTGTGTTGGCGATAAAAACAGTCAGGTGTGTTGCCGACAACAAGCTTGTGCTCCTTTTGACCTGTATACCTGCTGCATTTAGAGAGAACGTGGGGGTAGGCCCCAACTTGTGGTTGTTTGTCTGTATGTCTGTCTGGCTGGCTGGTTGGCTTGGCTGTTGTCTGGCTGGCTGGCTGGCTGGCTGGCTGGCTGGCTGGTTCTTCCTCCGTGATTTATTGATTTATTGATTTCTTTATTTATTTATCTCTTTACTTATCTTCTTTTATTTTACTTTTTTATATCGTGGATGATAGAATAAGCACTCATGTGCTTTTTTCTACATCCAGTCCCTCTGTGTATGCAGTTTTGTAAATTTTGTCGTCTGTTCCCACCGGCACACAATGGCCTACCCTTACGAAAAGCGGAACAGGATTTAACGTGTGCGTAAGATGTTCTGTGTGTGTGTGTGTGTGTGTGTGTGTGTGTGTGTGTGTGTGTGTGTGTGTGTGTGTGTGTGTGTGTGTGTGTGTGGTGTGTGTGTGTGTGTGTGTGTGTGTGTGTGTGTGTGTGTGTGATTTCTTCAGTTTAACGTCTATTCACATTTAGTGATTTTAGACCCCCAAAAATATAACAAGAAAGAGTAAACAATAAACTGAAAAATGTCATTTAACAGTGCTGAATAAAAATTAACCCTAACATGTGTGTGTGTATGTTTACGCGTGTGTGTGTGCGTGTGTGCGTGTGTGCGTGCGTGCGTGCGTTGTGTGTATGTGTGTAGTGTGTGTGTGCGTGTTTGTGTGTGTGTGTGTGTGTGTGTGTGTGTGTGGGTGTGTGTGTGTGTGTGTGTGTGTGTGTGTGTGTGTGTGTGTGTGTGTGTGTGTGTGTGTGTGATTCTCTCTCTCTCTCTCTCTCTCTCTCTCTCTCTCTCTCTCCTCTCTCTCTCTCTCTCTCTCTCTCTCTCCTCTCTCTCTCTCTCTCTCTCTCTCTCTCTCTCTCTCTCTCTCTCTCTCTCTCTCTCTCTCTCTCTCTCTCTCTCTCTCTCTCTCTCTCTCTCTCTCTCTCTCTCTCTCTCTCTCTCTCTCTCTCTCTCTCTCTCTCTCTCTTTTCTCTCTCTCTCTCAAAGCAACAAATGATGAGTACAGGCACAGTTTGTCAAGATATATTTTTCACTCTATTAATAAAAGGAAGACAATGTTAATTCAAGATGTATATTGAAAAACTGTTATGATTCGATACGTAATTGATGTGCATGATTTCCACAAATTCCTTAAACATCATATTTTTGTGATTTGGTTATGCTTGATACTAGAGTCATAATCATGATTTAGAATAACGTGTGTTTTGCTGCTTCTTTGATCAGTTATGAATCAAACCTTTTGTGCATTTTGCTTTGCCAGTTATATGAATGAACCCTTTATTAAATCCGAAGCCCATGAAATGTATTGTGGTCCATGGCCAATGTGCATTAAATCATTTCAGTGTTCAGTGTTCAGTGTTCAGTGTTCAGTGTTCAGTGCTCTCTCTCTCTCTCTCTCTCTCTCTCTCTCTCTCTCTCTCTCTCTCTCTCTCTCTCCTCTCTCTCTCTCTCTCTCTCTCTCTCTCTCTCTCTCTCTCTCTCTCTCTCTCTCTCTCTCTCTCTCTCGCTCTCTTCCCTGTTGTCTAAACATGTTACCATCCATATTGAGAAATACCTTGATCACATGTTGTACTATTTAATAATCACGAGCTGAATGTAGTTGATTTTTTTTGCTTTGTTTTGTTTTTGTCTGGTTTTCTTATTCAAATCAAAATCATCATTGATTCTTACTTCATATTTCGTTTCTGAATGAGTGCCTTTTTATAACATTACCTTAATATTGTATCTCTGTCTTATTTCTTACCTGTTGTTGTTCTCTCTCCCTTTTATCAAAATTTTATGTTTTATAGGACTTATTTTGATGATGGATGGCGGTGGATTGATGTTTTCAGTCATTTAACGTCATTATATTCTCATGTTTGATCTTTAATTATTGTGCCCTTTTTTGTTTTGTTTTGTTTTGTTTGTTTGTTGTTGTTGTTGTTGTTTTATTCAAATTAAAATCATCATTGATTCTTATTTCTTATTTTCGTTTCTGAATGAGTGCCTTTTTATAGCATTACCTTAATATTGTATCTCTGTCTTATTTCTTACCTGTTGTTTTGATACTTGGTATGGTTTCTTGCTCTTGGTATTTGGATCACTATAATTGTTGTTTAGTTGAGGCTATCATTTTATCTTGATGTTATCTCTGAAAAGGGCAGGGACTGGATGTAAAAAAGCACACAAGGGCTTATCTATTATCCTCGAATAAAAGAATTTTGCCTTGCCTTGCCTTGCCTTGCCTTGCCTTGCCTTGCCTTGCCTTGCCTTGCCTTCTCTCTCTCTCTCTCTCTCTCTCTCTCTCTCTCTCTCTCTCTCTCTCTCTCTCTCTCTCTCTCTCTCTCTCTCTCTCTCTCTCTCTCTCTCTCTCTCTCTCTCTCTCTCTCTCTCTCTCTCTCTCTCTCCTTTTCGAACATTTTAAATTCAATTTCTTGAACACGATTTGAAAAATGTCATGTTTGGGTATTTTATGTGGCGATACATCTTAATGTTGTTGATTGTTTTAAAATATTTGTTTGTTGTTGTAAAGTTATTCTTGTTAGCTTTTTTTTTTAATTCATAATATTGTTTTAAAGTCAGAGAGATTTGTGGAAATGTCTTGGTATATTTTGTTTGTTTGGGTTGCTCTTCTCTGCTGTTTCCTCTATATTTTTCTCCTCCCTTTTTAAAAATCTATTTGATTTACTCAATGATTATCAGTACATCTGTCTTGACATTAAGGTTTGAGTCAGCTGGAGATTACGTGTTTGTTGGATGCATATTTATCTCTTTAAAAAATAATTATCAATGTACCCAGTGGGGATTATGTGTTTCTTAAATGATTACCTATCTCTTTTTTGGAAATCATAGGTTGAACTGTTGTTGGTGATTGTGGTGTGTGGGGTAGGGGGTTGCTATTACCTTTGAACATTTAAAAAAAAAATACATATTCCCTAATCAGGGCAAGGGTGGATGGAAAAGTATGTACATTCTTACTGTGTAACCATTAAAAAGAAGCTATTCACTCATTCATTCATTATTCATTTATTCTCTCTCCAGAAAAAACAACAACTCTAGAATGTCCGATGTATCGGCATGATTTCTTTGAGTTTCACACAAAATGTCTTCTGAAGTCGTGCAAAATAATGATCTTGGGATATCTACCGACAGAATGGTATTTTAAGGATGTAAATGATGTCATAATTCAAAACTAGACACGAAAGAATTCTTCGTGGTGTAAGTTATTTTGTGGCTTTCTTTAATTAACTCCCCTGAAACGGCGATCCTTTATGAATTTTAGTAAGAACAAAGAAGACAACAGCGTTCTTGCTAAGGGAGGCAATTCAAAGCATGGGGCGACACTCCTTTATGAATTTTAGTAGTTTTAAAGAAGGCAACTGTGTTCTTCATGGTCAGGGGAGGGAATTCTAGGCGTCACGCATTAGCGCAACATGGACCAATGGATATATAGGCAAAATAAGACAAACGAAAGGTAAATTGTAATTTTTAAATTTTTTTCCTAACATGCTTTTGAAAAAATAGATGATTGTAGATGTTCTCTGTCCCGCATAATTATTGCCGTAATATTATTGCTACCTTCATTCCGATACAAATAAAAAGGGAGTGACAGAAGGCCTTGTAAGTACATCTCGCACAACCTGCATGTAAATCTCTCCGAGGGACAGTAGGTTATATAAATGAGCGTTAAGCCACCCACTGACTTCAGGCTGTTGACAAATTTTATTTTATTTTTCTCAGGAAATGTGTGCCTTTCTTGTCTTTCTTTGTTTTGTTTTTTTAACAAAAGGAGAGAACGTGTACCTGCAGTGACCTGTTCATTTACTTACCGCTTGTTCCTTTATCTTACTGATTGTTAGATTATTGTTTTGTAGTTGTACTTTTTGCGAAGGCGTTCCTTCTTGATTTGCGTATTGGGGATTTTTTTTTTATCTTGATGTATCCCTGATAAGGGCGGGGACTGAATGCAAAAATAAAAGAATCTCCCTCTCTCTCTCTCTCTCTCTCTGTCTCTCTCTCTCTCTCTCTGGAATTTGAAATGTATTGTTGTCTAAATAAGGACAGTATTTTTTTTCCTTTTTGCCTTGTTTTGTTTGTTTGACTTTTTTCCCTTACATATAATCATACTACACATTTTCGAAATTTTTTTTTGAAAAAAGGTTTCTCTTACCACAGTTTGAAAAATGTTATGTTTGGGTATTTCATGGGGTATTACATCTTAATGTTATTGGTCTTTTAAAAGGTATTTGTTTGTTATTCTTCTTTTGTTGTTGTTTTAATTCACATTATTGTTTTAAAGAAAGAAAAATTTGCGAAAATGTACACACACCTCCTACCCATCTCCTCACACTATCTATCCATCTAGCTAGCTAGCTAGCTAACTAGCTGTCTGTCTGTCTGTCTGTCTGTCTATCTATCTATCTATCTATCTATCTATCTATCTATCTATCTATCTATCTATCTATCTATCCCTTAGTCTGA
>CM060337.1:6655989-6663489 GCA_030674155.1 Stramonita haemastoma | reverse complement strand
CATATCCACATCATCATCATCATGGTAAGTAAAGTTTAAAAGTGTGTTTCTTATGTCAAATAATAGGGTGTTTCTTTTGTTTTGCTGGATTTTTACAATTTCCCAGGTACAGTCAACTTAAAGTGCAGATCTGCCAGTGCCTTAATTTTCTTTGTGTATGTACTCGCGCAGAAGATCAGATATATTTACATGTTAAAGATCCTGTGATTCATGTCAGAGTTTGGTGGATTACAGAAATGCAAACATACCCAGCATACATCCCCAAAGTTGGAATGTGGCTACCTTTCCATTGACTGTGATTGGCAAAAACAGTCACATAATTATGCAAAACATAGCCATTGGTGAACCTCAGAGCTCTAGCTGAGGAATGAATAAAACAGAGTGATCAGTACAGTCTTATGTACACATGTGTATACATGCAGTTTTTTAATTTGTTACGTTTCATATTGTATTTTCAATCTCTCATCTCATACACAGGAATGAGGAGCCCTAATATTGAAAGGCGTGACAGGTGTTTCTCAAAGTTAAGTGTTTGTTAGTTCAAATTTATGACTATCTTTTATTCATGACATCAGTAAAACAAACTTGTAAACAAACAAAAACATATTTTAAATTTTCAGTCGAAGAATACCAAAGGGGCAGAGAGTGTCAAGGTGGTGGTGAGGTGTCGACCCTGAACGAGAAAGAGAAGAAAGGAGGATGTCAAAGGTCAGTTGTTGTTTATTCATATTACGGGGTTAAAGAATTACTACAGGATTATTATCATTGTTAATTTTATTGTTATTATCATCATCATTATATCATTATCAATCTTCTTTTTCCTAGTAGTAGTAGTAGTAGTAGTAGTAGTAGTAGTAGTAGTAGTAATTATTCTTCTATTTTTTTGTACTATCATCATCATCATCATCATCATCATCATCATCATATCATCATCTTTTTCTTCTTCTTCTTCTTCTTCTTCTTCTTCTTCTTCTTCTTCTTCTCCTTCTCCTTCATCATCATCATCATCATCATCATCATCATCATCATCATCATTACTACTACTACTACTACTACTACTACTACTACTACTACTACTACTACTACTACTACTACTACTACTACTACTTCTACTACTTCTACTTCTCCTCCCACTCTCCCTACTACTACTACTACTACTACTACTACTACTACTACTACTACTACTACTACTACTACTACTACTACTACTACTACTATGTTGCTGTTCTTGTTGATAATTATTATCATTATTATTATCATTATTATTCAAATCTTATATTTTGAGTCTTTGAAGCCACGTACTGTAATAGCTAACACAAAAGTGATATATAATTTCCATTGAAAAGTCAAGTTTGCATGCAGGGAGTGGAGTCAGCACTGATGTTAACTCCAGAGGAAAAATTCCCTCAAACGGGAATCGAACACAGGTCCGTCGTCAGATTGCGAGAGCAATGTTCTGACCACTAGTCTATCCCATCCCCCCATTTATAAGTGAAGAAGTAAAGCCCAGGAACTGGCGTTGTTCAGGATTGTGGACATGACGAGCAAGACGGGGACGGTGGAGGTGAGGAACCCTAAGGGAACAGCCAATGAGCCGCCAAAGTCCTTCACCTTCGATGTTGTCTACGATTGGAAGTAAGTTGACATGATGTTGTGTGAGTGTGTGTGTGTGTGTGTGTGCGTGTGTGCATGTGTGTGCTTGCGTATGTAAATACAGGGTTCGCGCTAGGATTTTTTAAAACCGGTACTGCGAGTTGCCATTTCAGAGATATCTTGACCAACTCCCCCAAAATCGGTCCCCAGAAAAATAAAATCCGGTATGTACTGTGAACAAAACGAAACTATTCAGTGAGGGGGTGGGGGAGGGGGGGATTGTTCGGCAGCAAAACTAAATCTAAATTGAACGCAAATCTCTCAGACTTTGACTGCCACTCGCTTCTTGGGCACGAAGCCACGCAGGAAATAGGATTTTTTTTCTAGCGCCTGTGCCACTGTCCGTGTCAGTCTGTTGTTTTGCATGGTATCATTCGTGAGACTTATATTCTTCTTTCTTGTTTCTATGCTTTGCGCTCATCTAGATCTTCGTTCAATTTAGATTTAGTTTTCAACTCGTCTCTCTCAAAGCAACGCGCAAATTCATAGTCAAAGACCCTCCGCTTTCGCTTTTCGTGAGAGCAGGCCATCGTGTGCGGTGGGAACAGATGACATTTACAAAACTGCATACACATGGGGACTGGATGTAAAAAAGCACAGGAGTGCTTATTCCATTATCCTCGATATAAAAGATTAAAAGAATAAAGATTTTAAAAATCTAGGCCCCATTTACTCATTGTGAATGGAAGTTACTGTCATTGCCGAGAGAGCGCGAAGCTCTATTCTTTCACAGTAAAGCTTGCTGTTCTGCGTGCTAGGCTATTGAGGCTGGCGCCAAAATGTTCGTCGGAAGGGTGTGGTGGTTGGACGGGGTATGGTGCGTAAGCACAGTACAGGGCATGACAGACTGTCCGAAAACTGTCACTTCAGACTTTTTTTTGAGACGGAAATCTAATCGGTCACAAGGCAAACAGAATCGGTACGCGGTACCGGTTGCTTCGAAAATTTTTCGGTATTCCCTGTTTACAATCGGTAAAATACCGGCAATTACCGGTTATCGCGAACCCTGTAAATTATGTATGTAAATAATATTATATATATATACATATACATATACATACATACATACATACAACATACATACATACTACATACATACATACATACATACATACATACATACATACATACATACATACATATATATTTCATATCTCTATAAACAAAAAAAACAATGTCCTATTTCAGTTCCAAGCAGCAGGATGTGTATGACGAGACAGTTCACGACCTTGTGGAGTGCGTGCTGGAAGGCTTCAATGGCACCATCTTTGCCTATGGACAGACGGGCACCGGCAAAACCTTCACCATGCAGGGTCAGGCTGCTAGAAATACAATCCTCTCCTCTTCAGCTAAGCTTCTGTGGCATTGTCCCCCCGTCTTTGCCTAGGCGCAGATAGGCATGGGCAAAACTGTCACACAGCAAAGTGTCTATCTATCTATCTGTCTGTCTGTCTGTCTGTCTGTCTGTCTGTCTGTCTGTCTGTCTGTCTGTTGCCTGCCTGCCTGCCTGCCTGCCTGCCTGCTGCCTGCTGCCTGCCTGCCTGCCTGCCTGCCTGCCTACCTGCCTACCTATCTACCTGTCTATCTATCTATCTATCTATCTATCTATCTATCTATCTATCTATCTATCTATCTATCTATCTATCTATTATCCCTTAGTCTGGCGACCGTGGGGGACACCCCTGAGACTTGACAACCAGTCCCATCCATTCCTCTCTCTCTGTCATGCCTTTCTCAAAGTTTTGTTGAGTTCTAGACCTGTGCATTGGCTGATGTTGTCCTCCCATCTCTTCCTTGGTCTGTCTCTTTTTCTTCCCTCCTGGACAGTGCCTTGCAGGATTGTTTTAGCAAGTCCTTTCGATCTTGTGACTATGCCCGTACCATTTAAGTTTACGCTTCTTCACTATTGATAGAGGGTTTTCGTAGGGACCAATGATTTGCTGGATTCTGTTGTGCACTTCTTTATTGCTTATGTGGTCTCTGTAGTAGATGTCAAGGAGTCTCCGGAAGCATCTCCCAGAGAGCAAAGAGTTACTTGCAAAAAACAGAATGAAGATGGGTGTGAACTCAGACTTATCTTTGATATGGGAATGCGACACAACAAATCTAGGTAGGGCAGAGGGGGATGGGGGTGGGGGGGGGTTGGAGGAGAGTGAAATGAGTGGTGTGGGAACAGTGGGACTGGATCATCACAGAAGATGAGGTAATAAAGTAGAAGAGAGGGAAAAAGAATTAAAAATGGTAAGGGTGTCCCATAACCTGTGTGGTCGTAGGGGAGTGAAGTGTCAAGACCTCAGCTTCTCAAGGGGCCAGCATGTTGAAAGCACTCGCTTTCCCCCAGCCAAGGTTAAGCAGCATCAAGTGTGATTACCAAGATGATGGGTGACCGTTTTCACGCCTTGGCTTCAGTACAGTTTCCCCAGCTCACCCAGCTGTCAATGGTACCTGCCCTCTTTAGGGTCAGGGATGGTAAAGCAGCGAGGGAGAGGAGATGGGCGCCGCCCTCAATATGCTGGCCCCTTAAGAAGCTGAGGTCTGTGATGCCTCGCTCCCCTATGACCTCATAAGTTATGGGACACCTTTAGATTGTAAACAGGTGGAATGCTTTTTTTAAAATATATTTTTATTTATTCTTTTTTTTATCGGGGATAATGGAAAAAGCAATCATATGCTTTTTTACATCCAGTCCCCAGGTGTAAGCAGTTTTGTAAATGTCACCTGTTCCCACCGGCACATGAGGCCTAATCTTACAAAAAGCGGAACAGGATTTAACGTGTGTGCAAGATGTTCTGCGTGCATTTGCACACGGGGCTTGGTATTTAGTCTCATCCGAAAGACTGTTGGGGAGAGTGAAGTCAGCACTGATGTTAACTCTATGCTTTCATTTCAGGTGTGAGATCCGATCCAGACCTGATGGGTTTGATCCCTCGATCCTTTGAACATGTGTTCAACCACATTTCCCGATCAGAGAACCAGCAATACCTGGTGCGGGCCTCCTACCTGGAAAATCTATCAGGTGAGCTGGAAATCTATCAGGTGAGCTGGAAATCTATCAGGTGAGCTTGGAAATCTATCAGGTGAGCTGGAAATCTAATCAGGTGAGCTGGAAATTTAAACAGGTGAGTGGAAATCTATCAGGTGAGCTGGAAGTCTATCAGGTGAGCTGGAAATCTATCAGGTGAGCTGGAAATCTATCAGGTGAGCTGGAAATCTATCAGGAAATCTATCAGGTGAGCTGGAAATCTATCAGGTGAGCTGGAAATCTATCAGGTGAGCTGGAAATCTATCAGGTGAGCTGGAAATCTATCAGGTGATGAGCTGGAAATCAATCAGGTTTAGCTGGAAATCTATCAGGTGAGCTGGAAATCTATCAGGTGAGCTGGAAATCTATCAGGTGATGAACTGGAAATCTATCAGGTGAGCTGGAAATCTATCAGGTGAGCTGGAAATCTATCAGGTGAGCAGGGTTCGCGATAACCGGAATTGTCTAATCTAACAGGTGAGCAGGGTTTCGCGATAACGGTAATTGTCCGGTATTTTACCGATTGTAAACAGGGAATACCGAAAATTTTCAGAAGCAGCCGTTACTGCGTATGGATTCTGTTTGCCTGTGAACCGATTAGATTTCCGTCTCCCAAAAAAAGTCTGAATGACATTTTCTGACAGTCTGTCATGCGCCTGTACTGGGGCTTACCGCACCTACCCCTTCCCACCCTTCCTACGAACATCTTTTGCGCCAGCCTCATTAGCCTAGCATGCAGAACAGCAAGCTTTACTGTGAAAGAATAGAGCTTCGCGCTCTTCTCAGCATGACAGTAACTTCCATTCACAATGAGTAAATGGAGCTTAGAGTTATTTATTCTTTATTCTTTTAATCTTTTATATCGAGGATAATAATGGAATAAGCACTCCTGTGCTTTTTTACATCCAGTCCCCATGTGTATGCAGTTTTGTAAATGTCATCTGTTCCCACCGGCACACGATGGGCCTGCTCTTACGAAAAGCGAAAAGCGAGGGTCTTTGACTATGAATTTGCACGTTGCTTTGAGAGAGAAGAGTCGAAAACTAAATCTAAATTGAAGGAAAGATCTAGATGAGCGCTAAGCATAGAAACAAAAAAGAAGAATATAAGTCTCATGAATGATCCCCATGCAAAACGACACTGACACAGACAGGGCACAGGCGCTAGGAAAAAAACACCTATTTCCTGCATGGCTTCGTGCCCAAGAAGCGAGTGGCAGCAGCACGGCCGTCAAAAGTCTGAGAGTTTGCGTTCAATTTAGATTTAGTTTTGCTGCCGAACAACCCCCCCCCCTCCTCCCTCCCCCACCCCCTCACTGAATAGTTTTCGTTTTGTTCACAGTACATACCGGATTTTATTTTCTGAGGACCGATTTTGGGGGGAGTTGGTCAAGATACCTCTAAAAAATGGCAACTCGCAGTACCGGTTTTAAAAAAATCCTAGCGCGAACCCTGGGTGATGAGCTGGAAATCTATCAGGTGAGCTGGAAATCTATCAGGTGAGCTGGAAATCTATCAGGTGAGCTGGAAATCTATCAGGTGAGCTGGAAATCTATCAGGTGAGCTGGAAGTACTGGTATGATTGCAGAGAAACAAAAACCTGTTTGTGTTGGGACAGTGATTGTCATCTCATATTAAGATATAGGAGATCTGTTGTGACAGGAAGAGACACGAGATCTGTTGTATTGTATTCAGTATTTCTGGTCCATCTATCTGGAATGACCTCCCTCTTTCCCTTCGTCAGAATCTCTCATTTGACACGTTCAAATCCAAACTAAAGACACATTTATTTTCTACCTAGGTTTTTCTTAAATCATAGCACAGTACCTTTACATTTTGTTCCTACTCTTATCAGTCTCCTCCATCCCCGTCACCTTGCCGTGTGTGTGTGTGTGTGTGTGTGTGTGTGTGTGTGTGTGTGTGTGTGTGTGTGTGTGTGTGTGTGTGTTTTTGTGTCTTGTGTGTGTGTGTAGACATGTAGTTTGTTAATTTTTATGTAAACGGTTTGCATGCGCGCGGCTAATTGGAGTAAAAGCGCTTTGATTTGTGTACTCTACAAGATTCAGCGCTATATTAATCCCATATGTTATTGTTGTTGTTAAATTGTTATTGTTGTTGTTGTTGTTGTTGTTGTTGTTGTTGTTGTTGTTGTTGTTGTCGTCGTCGTCGTCGTCGTCATCATCGTCGTCGTCGTCGTCGTTGTTATTATTATTATTTTTTATTATTATTATTATCATCATCATCATCATCATCATCATCATCATCATCATCATTATTATCATTATCATCATCATCATCATTATTATTATTTATTATTATTATTATTATTATTATTATTATTATTATTATTATATTGTGACAGGAAGAGATACGAGATCTGCTGGCCAGAGATCAGAACAAACGCTTAGAGCTCAGGAGAGGCCGGACACTGGAGTCTATGTCAAGGTCATCTGGGCCTAAAGATAGATTTTCTTGGCCAGGATGTAGCCTAACACAACAACAGTAAAAGCGTGGTTGGTTTTGGGTTGGTTTTTATTAATTAATTTAATTAATTAATTAATTAATTAATTAATTAAATTTATTTATCAATTTATTTTTTATTTATTTATGTATTCATTCTTTAACAAATTAAAATTTACACACATAAACATAGTAGTAGGCACTCATCAGTCTCGGAAGACTATGGAGTTGCGCTCTAGTCTTTAGAGCGCAAAGCCTGGGCAAGTATGTATGGAGGGCAAGCTGTTACCCATGCAGCAGACCCCCCCCTCTCCACGGCACTGGATTAATCCATTGGAAGAGCATTGACCGATACGTAAACATAAA
>CM060337.1:6653073-6655889 GCA_030674155.1 Stramonita haemastoma | reverse complement strand
TGCTTGCCTTTGCATTGGAATTTTTTGTGTGTATTGGTAGCAGTTTCTGTGTATTGATTTTTTTTGCTAGCAGACCCATAACAGATTTTAAACAACAAATTTACAGCTTATAAAAAACTTAATGTATCTGAAAGATTTCATCCCCAAAGTCTAGTAGTCCATTAAGTGTGCCTGGGAGGGGGGGGGGGGGGGGGGGGGGGGGGGCATGCATTTGGTTTTTGTTTTTTATTTGTCAAATCAAATACCATTACAAAATGAAATCAAGTCATGTACTAGTCTTTGAGAGAGGCAGGAATTAGAATCATTAATCATTTGTTACCAATTTTTTCAAGTTATGGCAAATGACGTGTTCTACATGTGTGGTTTTAAAGAAACCTTTGTAAAATGCTGGATTTTTAGCTGTAATCAAAATTTCAACTTTAAAAAATTTGCCCTTTTTTTTAAATGATAAAGGGGAAGTATTAAAATGTCACTTCAAAAATTGCATTTTAAAATGTTTTTTATATAATTCAGTGTATACAACGTTTGATGTTTGTTGTTTTACCATTTCTGGTAGAAGGAAACTATTAAATGTTTTGCTCAAGAACAAAAAACAGATAATCAATTTACAATTTGAACTGGTAAATTTTGGAAGCCCCATTTTGTTCATTAGATTGATTCAAAAGCAGTGTCAGAGAAAAATGACCTGGTCCTATGACTATCACAAGAATGACAACCTTTTTTTAAAAAAGTTTATGCAGGAGGCAAAAATCGTATTTGCAGACTGCTCCTAAATTTACATGATACATTTTTGTGAGAAAAAGAATGTGATTGCGTGTTTGTAATTATAAAATGGTTTTCAGAACTGAAAGGAATACTGTCAGTGTGGTAGTGCATAAGAGATAGACATGAGCGGCATAACAGATAGACATGAGGGCATGTATGTATGAACATGTGCATGCTAGTGTTTACATAAAAGTTTAAGAGAAGGGTGATTATCTAGTTTCTCTACATGAGGAAGAGGAGGAATGAGGAGGGTTATGATAATGTTTAGGAGGAACTGTAATCCATGGACGGAGAGTGGTGTGTGTGTTTTTTACATAGTATATTTTTCTGTTTTTTATGAGGTTGAATGAAAACATACAATATCATATTTTTCGTAATTTGTTTTTATCATGAAAGCAAATGCAAGAAATACATTAGTGTAGTTTTTATTGTTTTACTTAAAATGAAATTTGATGCAAGAAACACTAGTATATTTTTCGTTTTTTTCTTTATAGTGAAATTGAATGCAAGAAATACAACAGTGAATTTTCGTTGTTTTTGATGTTGTAAAAAATACAATAGTTTTTTTTTTTTTAATGATGAAATGAATGCAGGAAGTACAATATTCTTCTTTGTTTTTTTTATAATCAAATTAAATGCAAGAAATACCATAGTATATTTTTCGTGTTTTTTTTTATAGTGAAATTGAATTCAGGAAATGCAATAGTATATTTTTCATGGATTTTTCATAATTAAATTGCATGCAAGAAGTACAATAGTATATTTCTTTCTGGATTTTTTATTATGAATTTGAATGCAAGAAATACAATTAAAAATTTTTTATAGTTTTTTTCATATTTTTAATTAGATTAAATGCAAGAAATATGCTTGTATATACGATTTTTGTAAGATTGAATGCAAGAAATGCAATCTAATTCTTTATTTTTTAAAGTCTTGGCAAGATTTTGGTTTAATGAAATGTCTGTTTAAAGCAATCAAGTTTTACAATAACCTTTGATATTGGCGGGGGTGTTATTAGTTTTTATAGAGGTGTGTGGTGTGGGAAAAAGTGCCATTCTTTTTTTTGCTTTTGAAACGGCATTCAATCTAATATAAAATGGACGACGCTCTAGATCTATGCTTACCTTTGCATTGAAATGAGGTTAGTATGTATTGGTGGCAGATCTGTGTATTGATTTTCCAATGGCAGATTGATAACAGATTTTACACCAATACAGCTTATGAAAAAATAATGTATCTGACATATTTCATGCCATGGTCTAGTAGTCCCTTAAGTGTGCTTGGGGGGAGGAGGATGTTGGTTTTTGCTTTTTTTTTTTAAATTGTCAAATCAAATACCATTATAAAAATGGAATACTGTCATGTACTGGCCTTTGAAGAAAGGCAGGAATCAGAATTATAAATCATTTATTGACAAATATTTAAAGTTATGGCAAATCAGTTTTTTCTCTGTGTGTAATTTTAAAAGAAATCTCTGTAAAAATGCTGGATTTGCAGCTGTAATCAAACTTTTGACTTTTAAATTTTTTGCCATATTTATTAATAATGAAGAGGAAGTTTTAAAATGTTCAGAATTGCAAAGTTTTGATTTTTTAAAATTCCGTGTATACAACCTTTCCTGTTTTACCATTTCTGGTAGAAGAAAACCATTTTTTGCCTCAGAAGGACAGATAATCAATTTACTCCCATGAAATGATTTGGAATCCCCATTTGTCAATAGATTCAAAAACAGTGTCAGAGAAAGACCTGGTCCTATGACTATCACAAGAATGGCAATGGGGTTTTTTTATGCAGGGGACAAAAATCGTATTTGCAGACTGCTCTAAAATTTACATTATACATTTTCTGTGAAGAAAAATGGAGTAATGGGATTGTATGTTTGTACATTTGTAAACGGAGGTTTTCAGAACTGGATGGAAGGTTGTCAGTGTGGTCGTGCATAAGAGATGGACGTGAGGGCATGTGTATGTATGCACATGTGTAGTGTTTGCATAAAGGTTTGAGGGAGGGGTGACTCTTTAGTCTTTTAGGTGAGGCAGAGGAGGAAGGGG
>CM060337.1:6648073-6650573 GCA_030674155.1 Stramonita haemastoma | reverse complement strand
ATGAAATTGAATGCAAGAAATACAATAGTATATTTTTATTCCTTTTTTCATTAAATTGAATGCAAAAAAAATACACTAGTGTATTTTTCATACTTTTATGAGATTGTATAGAAGAAATATGCCTATAATTATATTCTTTTTTTGTGAGATTGAATGCAGCAAATACAGTTTCACTCTTTAAGTCTTGGCAAGATTTTTATTTAATGAAATGTCAGTTGAAAATAATCTAGCCCTGCCATAATATTGGGAGGGGTGTTATTAATTTATATTGTGTGTGATGTGGGAGAAAGTTCCTGAAATTATTCTTTTTTCTTCTTTTTTTAAATGGCATCCAATGTAATACAAAAGGGACCAGGTTCTATGCTTGCCTTAGCATTGGAATGATGCTAGTCTGTACTGGTGGCAGGTCTGTGTATTGATTTTCTGCTAGTAGATCAATAACAGATTTTACACCAATATAGGTCATGACAAAATATCTGAAAGATGTCGTGCTATACTCTAGTAGTCCTTTTAGTGTGCCTGTGCAAGGGGCATGTTGATTTTTGCTTCTTTTTCTGTCAAATCAAATACAATCATAAAAAATGCAAATCTAGTCATGTACTGGCCTTTGAAGAAAGGCAAGCATCAGAATCATAAATCATGTATTGCCATTTTTTTCAGTTATGGAAAATCGAGTTTTCTCTGTGTGTGGTTTTAAAAAAATTCTGTAAAATTGCTAGATTTGCAGGTGTACATCAAACTTTGACCTTAACATTGTTTTTAGATAATGAAGTATTGAAATGTCACTTTAAAATTATGTTTTGGTTGTTTTTTTTTTTAATTCGGTGTATGCAACCTTACATGTTTCACCAATTGTAGTAGAAGGGAGCCATTTTTTGCATACAAACAGATAATTTATTCCATTGAAATGAATTGGAAGCCCCATTTGTCAGTAGATTGAAAACCAGTGTCAGAGAAAAATGACCTGATTCTATGACTGTCACTAGAATGGCAACCGTTTTTTTTTATGCAGGATGCAAAAATTGTATTTGCAGACTGCTAAAAAAATTACATTATGCATTTTTGGGGAAGAAAAAGAAATATGATTGCATGTTTGTACATTTGTAAATGGTTTTCAGAATTGAAATACTGTCAGTGTGTGTGGTAAGTGCGGTAAGAGATATACATGAGCCCATGTATGTATGCACATGTGCATGCCAGTGTTTTCATAAATGTTTATCTTTTAGTTTTTTTTAGGTGAGGAAGAGATGGAATGAGGAGGGTTATAAGAATGTTTAATGTTCAGTCATGAGATTTGGGGGGGGGGGGGGGAGAGAGAGAGAGAGAGAGGAGACGAGAGAGAGAGAGAGAGAGAGAGGAGAGAGAGTTTAACATAGTATATTTTTCGTTTTTTTTATGAGGTTGAATGCAAAAAATGTCTATTTTTCGTGGTGTTTTTTATCATTATGAAAGGGAATGCAAAAATACAGTAGTGTATTTTTCATTGTTTTACTTAAAATGAAATTGGATGCAAGAAATACAATAGTATCTTTTTCATTGGGTTTTTTTTATAGTGAAATTGTATGCAGGAAATGCAATAGTGTACTTTTCGTTTTTGATAGTGAAATTAAATGCAAGAAATACAATAGTATATTCTTTTTTTATGATGAAATTGAATGCAAGAAATACAATTGTATATATGTGGGGTTTTATTATAATGAAATTAGATGCAAGAAATACAATAGTGTATTTTTCGTTTTTGATAGTGAAATTCAATGCAAGAAATACACTTATATATTTTCCGTGGTTTTTGGTGAGATTGAAAGCAAGAAAATCTAATTTGTTTATTTTTTAAAGTCTGGGCAAGATATCCCTTTAATGAAATGTCAGTTGAAAATAAAGTCCTGCGACCTTTGATATTGACAGAGGTGTTGTTGGTTTATATAGTGGTGTGTGATGTGGGAGAAAGTGCCTTTCTTTTTTTTTTCTTTTTTTTTTATTACATGGCATCCAATGTAATATAAAAGGGACCAGGCTCTATGCGTGCCGTAGCATTGGAATGATGCTAGTGTGTATTGGTGGCAGATCTGTGTATTGATTTTCTGCTAGCAGATCTATAACAAGATTTTACACCACTACAGCTTATGGAAAATCCATGTATGTGTTCATGCTGTAGTATACATACACACTGCATATACACGGGGAATGGATGAAAAAAATCACACGAGTGTTTATTCCATTATTCTCGATATAAAAGAACAAATAAATTAAATAATAAATAAATAAATAAATAAATACACAAATATATAAATAAACAAACAAATAAATAAATAAGTACACCCTGGATGAACAGTGAACGTGCATGGCTGATTTCAAATACCTTACCATATTGGCAGCCATACTCTGGCTTCAGAAGATTTGGCGTGGGTAATGTCAGCAGTGTCGTGATCGGTGGTGTAGAGGTAACGCGCCTGTCTAGAAAGCGAACAGTCTGGGTCGAAGTGTGTGGTGGTTTGAATCC
>CM060337.1:6638073-6643073 GCA_030674155.1 Stramonita haemastoma | reverse complement strand
CTCTGATGCCTCGCTCCCCTATGGTCACATAGGTTATGGGACACCTTTACCTTTACCTTCTTTTTTTTCGGATAGAGCTCCAATTCTCATCAGTGGTGAGATTTTTGTGTCTGCAGAGCCTCAACTCGTTTTGTATTTTGTATTTCATACCACTTTATGTCACAGCAGATTTCTCTGCGTGAAATTCGGGCTGCTCTACCCGGGGAGAGCGCGTCGCCACAAGCGCAGCGCCTACCCATTTTTTTTTCTTTTTCCTGCATGCAGCTGTATTTGTTTCCCTATCAGAGTGGCTTTTTTCCTCAGAATTTTGCCAATGACAACCCCCTTGTTGCCGTGGGTTCTTTTACCTGCGCTAAATAATGATGTGTAACACACGGGAACTCGGTTTGTTGTCTCATCCAAAAGACTAACACCCTGACCACCACTCATGGTCTAATGGATGGGGGAAAGTTTTGGGCCCAAACGGGATTCGAACTCCTGCACACTCCGACCCGGACTTCTTGCTTTCTAGGCAGATGTGTTACCTCTAGACCACCGATCCACCATTTATTTATTTTATTTTATTTTATTCTATTTTATTTTATACCACTTTATGTCACAGCAGATTTCTCTGCGTGAAATTCGGGCTGCTCTTCCCGGGGAGAGTGCGTCGCCACAAGTGCAGCGCCTACCCATTATTTTTTTTTCCTCAGGGATGGTGTCTAAGCACGACACCTGTGTGCCTGTTCTTTTGAAAAGCTGAACGGGCTTTTAACATGTGCGCAAGATGTTCTGCGTGCGTTCTGTCTAATAGCACTTTCTAGTGGATGGATGTTAAAATTGAAGACACACACGGGGCCTCGACTTATAGTCTCATCCGA
Source organism: Stramonita haemastoma (assembly GCA_030674155.1). Taxonomy (NCBI): domain Eukaryota; kingdom Metazoa; phylum Mollusca; class Gastropoda; order Neogastropoda; family Muricidae; genus Stramonita; species Stramonita haemastoma. The sequence goes on along the minus strand of CM060337.1, from coordinate 6,642,213 downwards.
AGGACTTTGACATTCAGTTCGATGGACTGACCTGGACCATGACCCTGTTATCCACTGTCTTGACCACGATCTCCTCAGGCTTGTAGTCCTTGCAGTCGAAGCGCAGAGACAGGCGCTTGTTGCCCTGGCTGTCCTGCACGATGGGGTGGTCCACTTTCAGCAGGGCAGAGCCCAAGTCCTTCATGTCCGGAGGCTGCAAAATCATCGTCATCATCGTCATCATTATTATCATTGTCATCATTATTGTCGTCTTCGTCGTCGTCGGTCTTCAACGTCGTCGTTGTCGTCGTCATCAGCGACGTCGTCGTCATCATCATCATCAACACTACTCTCCACCCCACCCCATTCCACCCCACCCTATTCCACCCCACTCCACCCTATTCCACCCCACTCCACCCCAGTCCACTCCACCCCTTCCCACTCCACCCCACCCCATTCCACCCCACCCCACTCCACCCACCCACCCTATTCCACCCCACCCCACTCCACCCCACCCACCCTATTCCACCCCACTCCACCCCACCCCACCCACCCTATTCCACCCCACTCCACCCCACTCCACCCCACCCCACTCCACCCCAACCACCCTATTCCACCCCACCCCACTCCACCCCACCCACCCTATTCCACCCCACCCCACCCCCCTCCACTCCACCCCACCCCACTCCACCCCGCCCCACCCCACTCCACCCTACCCACCCTATTCCACCCCACCCCACTCCCCTCCACCCCACCCCACCCCACCCTATTCCACCCCACTCCCCTCCACCCCACCCCACCCCACTCCACCCCACCCTATTCCACCCTACTCCACTCCACTTCACCCCACCACACCACACCATACCACACCACACTACACCACACCACACTACACCACACCACACAACCACACCACACCACACACCACTCCACTCCACACCACACCACACAACACTACACCACACCACACCACACCACACTACACCACACCACACCACACCACACACCACTCCACTCCACACTTCACAACACTACACTACACCACACCACACCACACCACACCACACCACACCACACCACACTACACCACACCACACCACACCGACACCACACCACACCAAACCACACCACTACACCACACCACACCACACTACACCACACCCCCACCACACCACACCACACCACACCTCACTACACTACACTACACCACACCACACTCCACCCCATTCCACTCCACTCCACTCCACTCCACTCCACCACACCACACCACACTCCACACCCCACCCCACCCCACCCCACCACACCCCACCCCACCACACCACACCACACCACACCACACCACACCCCACACCACACCACACCAGACCATACCGTCAGCTGCAGCATATCGGATCTCATCTTGTCCAGCTCCTTCTCGAAGTCAGTGAAGTCCAGGTCCTTGAACGTGCTCTTGAACACCACTCTCTGCCGGTCAAAGAAGTTCCATTCCGTTCTCTTCAGAGAGACCACACGTTCCCCATGCTTCCTGCTGTCTCCTGCACACAGTGCCACAGCTGATGACAAAATTGACTAAACTGCATACACACAGGGACTGGATGTAAAAAAAAAAGCACATGAGTGCTTATTCCATTATCCTTGATATAATTATAAGAATATTATAGGAAAATAAACAGCCACAAGTCAGTGTTTTCCCTTACTGAACGTATTAGGAACTGACTTTTTAAAATTTCTGCCTTAACTCCTATAAAATTGTGACGTTCCACCACGAAATGAGTCGCTTAGCACCTGACCCACTTTTCTGCTAGGCGCCATTTTAGGGCAGGTGGGGGTCAGGTTGTTGATTTTGAGATTTTGATTGATAATAAAAACAATAGTCATTGTTCTACCTTGTTATGAAAATTGATATCAAGTTATAATTTTTGTTTCCTTTTCGCATTTAAACGTGTTTTTTAATATACCCATGCCCTCATTCTGACTGCCTTTTATGATGCTTAAAATGTCAATTTATCAATTTCTCATTTCCGACAGTCTATCATTTCAATTTGTAATAGCTTTTCATAGAATCGTCCGATTTTCAATCTGCTTTTTTTGTATTGTATAGCACTTTTACTGCAGATTTATGACATGTCAATAACTAAGACTTGACCTTTAGTGCAATGCGACTTATTATGTGGTGGAGCATAACCCATGACAAGTCAAAGATGGGAATATCTAGAAAAAAAATCTCCAAACAAAAAACAAAAACTATTATATAGTTTTGTGTTTTTGGTGCCTGTTGTAGCCAAGTGGGTAAGGATGATAAGTTCGGTAATCTCTATGGGCCCTGGAGACAGTTCGAACTTGTTGTTATTCGGATCATGCGTGTAAATGATTTGAATGCAAGCGCTTTGATTTGTTTGCTTTACAAGATTCAGCGCTAGATAAATTCCTATCATCATCATCATCATCATCATCATCATCATCATCATCATCATCATCATCATCATCATCATCATCATCATCAGTAGTAGTAGTAGTAGTAGTAGTAGTAGTAGTAGTAGTAGTAGTAGTAGTAGTAGTAGTAGTAGTGGTAGTAGTAGTAGTAGTAGTAGTAGTAGTAGTAGTAGTAGTAGTAGTAGTAGTAGTAGTAGTAGTAGTAGTAGTAGTAGTAGTAGTAGTAGTAGTAGTAGTTAGTAGTAGTGTTGTTGTTATCATTGTTATTATCATTATTATCACCAACTTTTTGCTTCTTGAAGTAAGAGTGAGCAGGTACTTACAATCTTTCACATCAACATAGGTGCAGCATTGTCTCTGCACTGCCGACTCTTTGTGTGTTTACGCCTACATCATAATTATTTAGATGCAGAAGATCAAGAATGCTTATAACCAAAAAAATATTCTCATTTACGTCAGCATTATAATTATGAATTACAGAAACACTCTAGGCTTATCCGGCAGGCACCTTTAGAAAGCCTAGCATCTGTTATGCAGTTGCTCAAAATATCTGCTGGGTGAAGGTTTTGGCAAGCATGTACTATACAGCCTATATATTACACACATTGGAAGATAAAAGGCCCGAAACACTTGTTTGAAGGGGGGGTTTCCTCTGAGGACTCTATGCCGCCAGTTTCTTACCGCTATACACATAGCTCAGCGGTCAGAGCACTCGCTTTCCACAAGCCAATGTTAAGCAGCATTGAGCGTAGTTACTAATTGGATGGGTGACCGTTTGCGCACCTTGGTTTCAGTACAGTCCCCCCAATTCACCCACTTGTAAATGGGTACCTGCCCTCTTTAGAGCCAGGGAAGGTAAAGTAGCGAGGGAGGAGATGGGTATGGCTCTCAATATGCTGGCCCTTAGAGAAGCTGAGGTCACTGATGCCTCGCTCCCCTACGACCACACAGGTTATGGGACACCTTTACCTTTTTTTTATCGTTACCCTGCGCTGGGACACTTTCTGAGGAAAACTGAAAGCTGAAACTGGTAAGAATATTCGCGATGATAGATCATTCCACAGCTGCTTACAATATATGTAGTCAAAGAGGGGGGTAATATAAACGAAAGGTCATAGACTGAGAGCATCCTCTGTGTATATAGTCACTCAGTACTGTTGGAGGAGACTTGAGCAACCTATGTTCGACACTCCTGATATCGAATCAGCATGACGTCATCACTGGCAACAATATCTATGTATTTCCCCCTGTCTACGGTTAAACAGTTGACGATTGCTAAAATAAAAAAGAGTTTATATGAGAATATCTTTTCAGTGGAAGGTAAAATATAATTATACACTTTTTTTTTTTTTTTACTGTTTCAAAACAAAGTGGACATTAGCAGTGACGTCATACCTCACCTAACATGGGGGTGGAGTGAACATAGGCTAGGTCTGGCTGCGCGGGTACAGCAGGTGCGAAAGACCTGGATTCTCTGTGCGCCCTTTCCCATTCTGACCTGCCTGGCATTTCATGAAGGCCTAGCCTCTTTACAGCGCATAGCCTACTCTGTACTGTGCATGCATTGATACACGTGTGTGGGCCACAACACACTACAACAACAGTGCGTGCGCCTACATGTTTGCATGCACATGCCGCATACACACACACTCGCACGCACGCACGCACGCACACGCACACACACACACACACACACACACGCACACATACACAGACATACACACACAC